>CM074736.1:4906194-5452799 GCA_037367245.1 Phrynocephalus guinanensis
AGATGAAAATCCAGTTGTTAGTCTAAAGCACCATAGATTCCACGCCCATGGTGTGGATGTTGACTTCTAGCCAACTTCTTTTGTGAGTTTTGGGATATTGTATGTACACTATGTGGTCTATTTATTTATTAATATTTATTTATTGGATTTATATACCTCCCATCTCAAAAAAACCACTCTGAGTGGTTTACAACATAAAACAAACTGATTACACAATACAGATACAAAGATATAATAACAAGCAAAAATATTACACATGAATACATAACTAAAACAACATCATTCATAAAAGTCAAAGATAAATAAGCTAAGCTAATGGTGGACAAGATTACATTTCTAAATCAATAAGGCAATTTAACAGTTAATCAATTTAACAAGGAAAGTCAGATTGAAATAACCAAGTCTTCAATATTTTCATAAGATCACCAACAAAGGGGCCTGGCAGATCTCTGAGGGCAGTTGGTTCCAGAGTCTAGGAGCCACTACCAACAAAGCCAGATCCCCTGTTGTTGACTTGTGGACTTCCCTTGGTGTCGGCACCCTCAGATAACCTGCCTGCGATGAATGAATGACATGGACAGAACTCTGGGGTAGGAGCTGCTCTGACAGATAGGAAGGCCCCAAACTGTTTAGAGCATTATATGTCAACATTAAGACCTTGAAATCAATGCAGCAATGGATTGGCAGCCAGTACAGCGTGGCCAGAGTCAGGTTAATATGATGGAATCTTTTAGTACCTGATACTAGTCTGGCTACAGAGAGTCAAAGTCACCTTTATTGGCATAAAATAGTCGTTAAATAGTTACAATAGGCAAACATCTCAGCACCTGAATAACGACCATATTAATCTGGGGTTACCATAAGCCACACTTAAAAGGAAGCAGGGCTATTCTTTTGAGAAACTAGTAATAAATATTTGGCTACTAGCTCTGTCACGCTTTTATCTTTGTCTGCCAAGAGAGTAGCAGTAATAGTCTCAGGGGTTGTTGAAAGTTTGGAAATAATAGAGCCAATTAGTTGTTGTCGATTAATATGGTGGCCAGGACATCGAGTCAGAATATGTGCAACAGAATCAGGTTCCAACCTGCAGAATTTGCAGAGTCTGCTCTTGTAAGGCATTTTAGAGTATCTTCCTAGAGTGACGGTGGAAGGAAAGATGTTCAGTCTTGCCAACATAAATGCCCGTCTCTCTTGAGGATTCAAGAGATTCTTGAAATAATTTGAACCAAATTCTGGGTTGAGGGTTAGGCCATAATATAAAGGGTAGCAAATTGGATTAACTCTTCCAACAATATTCTGTCTCTCAATGTCCCAAAGTCTTTGATGAATAAAGTTGTATAAGAATTGTTCATTGCAGTTGGATAAATAGTCTAGATCAATTCCAATAGACATTATCTTTATGCAGATATTCTGGTACCATTTGGATGTATAGGTGTCACTTAGAAGATCGTTTAGCAGGTAATTGGGGCACGTTTGAAAATGGATGCATAACCAATACTTGATGGTGGCTGTCCATGCTAGCGTTGAGGGCAAGTGAAGCCCGAGTTCACAGCGTATTGTTGGTAGGCTGAGTTTGGTACACCCAAGATAACGACGTAAAAAAATTAGCTGCAATACAATCTACTTCCTGATTGGCAGCCTTAATCCAGATTGGAACTCCATACAGGAGTTGGTTAGTTACTTTGACCATGAAGACTTGGAGTGCAGCTGGAACGTACTGATTCCCAGAGTGAAAATGGAACCTTGAAATTGCCAGGAGGTGATTTTTTGAGGCAGCAAATGTGGCTTTTCGGTGGGATGACCAGTTAAGTTGATGATGGAACAGGAAAACCCAGATACCTAAAAGTTGTAACTTGTTCAAGGGGTTTACCTCCGAGTGCCGACGTCTCCTTAGTCCAACTTTTGGAAAAGATTAATACTTTAGATTTTTCAGTATTGATGGTGAGCTTATTGTCTGGCTACAGTATTCTGCACCAGCTGGAGCCTCCACATTAACTTCCAAGGCAACCCCACATAAAGAGCACTATAGCAGTCAAATCTCGAGACTACCTGTGCATGGACCAACATAGTGAGAATGCCGGGGTCCAGGAAGGCACGCAGCTGCACAAAGTGATAATGTGTGGTATGGACCACTGATGCCACCTGGGCCTCCATCGTGAGCACTGGGTCCAAAATTATGCCAAGACTGTGCACCTCATCCTGTGCAAGGAGAGTCACACTGAGGGAATTTCCTCTACCTGCCAACACCAGGAGGCTCCACCCAGAGGACTTCTGTCTTGCCTGGGTTCAACCTCAGTCTGTTTGCTCTCATCCACCCCAGAACAACGCCAAGGCAGCAGAAGCACTGCAAAGCAGTGCCTCCAACCCCAACTCAGAGATCTTCCTCAGGAGGATTCCATGGTCTACGGTATCAAAAGCCACTGAGAGGTTGGGGAGGACCAATAAAGGCCAACAAATTAAAAAATATAAAGTGTCCCCAGAATGAATAAGCTGAGTTTCCATTATTTCTTATGAGGACATTTGCTTTGATACATGAGTGTTTTGGTTTACAGGCATGTTCCCAGAACACATTAGGTATTACTGTATGCAAAAGAAGTATACAGTATAGTATATGAAAGGCATGAATTTCATAGGAACTTCTGGTTGATCACTACTGGAAATGGTGTACTACCCCAACCTAGAGATACAAGCTAGAAACTCTTGACATATCAGATAAATACCAGCATTTGAAAATACTTCAAAGGTTCTTTATAGCCAATGCATGGAATCTACAAATAATATGGTCTGGAAAGTTCATACTGAATTTGCACAAAGCAGACAGATTTTATTGTGTGAAAAATAGAGTGATGGATTAATGTGCCAAGACTTTGGATGTAAACGTAGGAAAGCGGAGAAATCCACTCAGATGAAAATGTCATAGCTGTGCACATCCCTAGCCCAGTTGGGCACAAGGGACCGTGGCCTTTTCTAACAACACAAATCCTACAAACAAAGCATGTGTGTGCATACAGTATGTGTTGGTAGAGATGTAATGATAGTTCCTGCTAATCTAAAATATGTGATTTCCATCTGGGTACTACAATCAGTTTCTGTCCCTTTCTCCAACCTATGTGCACATCAGATATGCATGATTATATGGCAAGTAACTGGAAGAGATGTGCTTATGCTGGGTGAAAATTAAGTGTGGTTGAATTTATGTTCCTGTGTTCCCAAGAGTGTCAAGATAAGATTAAGCACAAAATATAATAGGAACACTAAATAATTCTCTTTTCAGCACCACTCTTTTCTTTTGTTTGTTTTTTTAAAGGGAGCTTTAATGCTACTTTGAACCATGTAATCACCTGTATGGCCCAGCAGTCTCTCTACATGAATTTAATACTTTTTGTTCATAATCCAGCTTACTTCCAAAATATTTTGATATGATACCTAGAGCAGAAATGTTCCAAATAACAATGAAAACCAAATCCATTTTTTTTGTAGTTTGATATGAGCATAACTTAATTCACACTCACTGAATCTCCTTGATTAAAGTGTTCTGCTAAATACAATTGCACTCTGCAGTTTCTTAAGGTTCATTTGTTGATTTAAAAAAATGGAAAAATTGTATATGGGAAAAAGGTACATGTAAAATGTTTGCATTAACAGAACATGCAGAGAACTACTTAGAGCAGTGTGGAAAACTGTGCCTCCAATTATACGGTGATTTTGTGACAATACAGTTGTAGTTCCTATTAGGTTCCCATGATAGCTCCTGCATAAGGTGGAAGAGGTCTTGTAGATCTGAAAAATGAATTTCACAAACTGTAGCAGAGAAAGGAACTTCTATTATTGCCCTGAGAATATGCTCACACTCCCTTAATAACAGCAGTACTCCATGGTCTCTGGGAAGCTCTAAATCTTTAGGGCAAGAAATAGGCTTAATAACAATAACAACCTTAGATCTGCTAAACTGGAAGGGACCCTATGGATCCTTGAGTCCTGGCCCTATCAAGGAGACACGGTAGAGAACTGAACTCCCAACCCCTGGTTCTGGTGCCAGATGCCGAAAACACGGAGCCATCCAGGGGAGTAACAGTGGCACCTTTCTGTAATGTTTCACAATGAGGTACTCTTCTGAGACGGTCATAGAATTGTGTATCAGCAAAGACAAAGAGTCCCATTGAAACAACCAACTATTTTTAGTTGTAAAATTGGTTCCATGGAAGAAGTAAAGTTTCCCCACTGGTTAAAATATATCTTTAGTTAAAAAAATTCCAGCTCCCATGAAAATTATAAATATGAAGTGCAGGGTAGAGAGAGAAAAAAACGAAGTTCTTACATACATTTTGCACTCAGCATTCCTTTTGTTCTATTTAGCATTATTTGTTGAAACATGTAGTAACGTTGAGTAAATCTTATGCTGCAAACAGGAATAAATCTACTTTTTCATGCACCAGCTTCAGAGGACAAATGTAAATGCCAGACTATGTTTTGCTATCTGGATTTTTATATTCATGTCAAAATCTAAAATACATATTCATGCAAACATAATTTTGGGGCAATTTATTGGGGAGGAAGCCAACTCATAACAAAGCAATGCATTGTGTTGAATTGATTGTGATGTCCAAAGGTCATGCAACAATTTTAAAGCCATGATTAATCCAGGGGGATGCTATTACTTTACTTATTAATAAGATTTAGATTTGTTTCACCATGCCTTCAACATAATGTTGTTATTATTTCTCCTATGAATTTTTGCCTCTATGTTCCCAGTTTTCCTTGACAAGGACTACAATTCCAGCTGTACCCTATTAAGTACACCA
Source organism: Phrynocephalus guinanensis (assembly GCA_037367245.1). Taxonomy (NCBI): domain Eukaryota; kingdom Metazoa; phylum Chordata; class Lepidosauria; order Squamata; family Agamidae; genus Phrynocephalus; species Phrynocephalus guinanensis. The sequence goes on from CM074736.1 coordinate 4,910,997, forward strand.
TCTGCTGAACATTTGGATTCATTTGCCAAAACTGACATTTTTTTGTCTGCTGGGATTTTTTTATTTCTGCCAAAAGACTTTCTCCTCTCACATATCATCTAAAAGGTTAGATTCCTGTATGGGCAGTCAATCTATTGGAGACTGTTTGTGTTATTTACTCTAGGGAAGGAACCAAGGAATATAACGACCCATAAACTCAAGATTTATTAAGGCATGCCATAAAAATATGTTCATATTGAAACTAATTCTATAGAACATGGTGGTGCCCTGTCTTCTTCCACAAAGATCAGATTTTCAGAGCCTTCTTAAGAATAATACTAATAAGAATAATACTAATATAAAACAAACAAACAAACCAAGGCCAAATGCGGATATTAGAAACAGGCCGTAATTAGAGCATATTACTATAGCAGAGGAGATATTTATTTATTTATTTATTTATTTTATTTTTATACCGCCTATCTTTCAAAATGGAACTCTGGGCGGTTTAAAAGTTAAAAAGCATTACAATACAAAAAAAGGGGGAAACCCTAGCAAGACGGAGCAGTGGGAGGGAGAAGAGAGGGAAGAAAAAGAAAAAGAAAAAGAAAAACAAGAGTATAAATAAATTAAACAAATTAAAGGTCGCCATATGCCTCCCTGAAAAGGCAGGCAGGGACTGTACAAGAGTAAGCCAGTTTTTCCAGGTTTGTGAATTATGGCTTCAAGAGTCCCATTCAAAGTCTTGAAAAGAAATCCTGTAGTAACAGCAAGCTGATCTGCATATTCCCAGAGTGAAGTATTGTCCTCTTTAGAACACTAGATGGAATGTTTCTTTTTGGCTTCAATAGACTGTATGTGAAGAGCAACTGCTTTTGTCTTTGTCATGTGCTGCATGCCTCAGTAGTCTACCACCCCCAATTAGAAGCAATTTCCTCCCTCTCCTGCATGCTAGTAGGCTCAAACAGGTATTATACCATGATGTGATAATAATTATTCTTTTAAAGTAGGATGGCCTGAAAGAATTGGATTTGTATGATTTAGCTACCTGTTTGGGCCAGTTGCATAGTAAAACCTCAGAAATAATAACCATCCCATAGTAGTCTGCAAATAAGGAGTCCCTTGTTACACTAACAAAAATCTTATGGTTTTTCTTTCTCATGCTTGTTACCGGGCAGAACACCTACTTCCATCAAAACCAGTCTGTACTACTCATTCCTCTTTCCTGAGAGAGACATGGAAAGGAAAAAAACTGAAAACTAAAACCTGTGCCTTCTTGGTGGTTGTACCTGCTTTACAGAATGATCTCCCACCAAACATTCACTTGCCCCCCCCCTCACTGGACTCCATTAAATCGTCTTTTAAAACCTAGCTCTATAGACAGGCATTTCTGGAGCCTGTATCAACATTACATATTAGATGTTAAGCTAAAACCACTAGTCCCACCATCTCATGTTAATATACAGTGACACCCCCCCCGCCCGCCGATTGCAGGGGTTAGGGACCCAACCCAAACCATGATAACTGAAAATCTGCAATATGTGGATGCAGGTTGGGTCAGGCCTGGGGCACCTAGCGGGGGACTTCTGTATTTACCCCCAGCCTGGCGCTGATGCAAATGGGCCTGCGAGGGCCTTCTCAGGCCTTGGGGGTCTCCAGAAGGCTCGGGAAGGCCCTCGTAGGCCCGTTTGGGGCAGCACCAGTCCTGGGGTAAGTAAGTAAGGCCTGAAACAGGCCTTCCCCCCCTTAACCCGGGGCCCTATTCTCATATACAGCGGACCCTTGTATAACAAACAGCTTGTATAACATAAAATTTGTACAACATAAAAATTCCAGAGATAGTGGAAATTTGCCTAACATAATCGTCTATGGGGATAATCTGTACAATATAAAAATGGGATTACTCCATTTTCAATGCATTCCTATTGGAATTTGTATAAAGGAAAATTTGCTTAACATAATTTCATTTGGAATGAATGAATTCCTTTATACAAGGTACCACTGTACTTGGTCCCACAATATAGCAGGACTCCAGTATATGAACCACATATGGGTGGGGGAAACACTGTATTCTGTAATTTTTATTTTATTTTATTAAAAAAAAGTTTCTGATGATGTTGATTATGTTCACTGAGTTTAATTTCAATTTATGGTATATCAATGTCTTTATTGTTTGATTGTTGTAAACCACCCCAAATGGCAGAAAACAAACACACACTCACACACATTTAATTTGGGCTTTCATTAAAATAGGCAAATTTTCAGGAAGCTGTAGGAAGGGTATCTTAACTAGACTTTCAGCAGCAGGTAGGACCATTCATTGTACAGATAATTTCAAGAGTGGAGCTTTGAAAATCATCCCATCATCATCTTGAACTGATGCAATTGGATTGTGGTTTTATTTGATTATTGATTTATTTAAAATATTTTAACCCACTTTCCTCCTTAAAAAGGACCCAAGGCGGCTTAAAATATTGAAAGGTGTTTAATTTAATAACCATGAGAATGGTTATTAAATATAAGCCTGTCTGAAGAGAAAGGTATTTGCCTGCCTGTGGATGGGGAATAAGGACAGTGCCTGGAGAAGATGGGCAAGGAAGCTTGGGCACCACCTCTGAGTGGGCACCCAGTAGAGGAGGCAGGGCTGGGAACTACCAAACTGGCAGTTCATGTCCATGTCTACATAGGGTCTTAGGCTAAGACTCAGAAGACTGAGGTTTAATCCCCATTTGGTGCTGGAGCTTCCTGGGTGACCTTGGTAAAGTCACTATCTCTCACTTGTCTCATCATCACATTTTTGTCTGCGGAAAAATGGGGAGAGGTACCAATTCTGCTGCCGCCTTGAGATCCTTCTAGAAAATGCAAGAAATAAATGTAGCCAACAAAAGCAAGTGTCTGCACTGGAAACTATTTCCTTTTCTTCATTCAAATCCCTGTAGTCATTCTGGCTTGACTCATTAAAAAAAGAGTTTTAAACCTTGCTGAACTGAATTGCTTAGCAGATCGATGTCTTGTGCATCAATTATGTAGCAGAGGCAGTGAGTAATGTATAGCCTCTATAAAATCGAGATCTAAATGGTTGCCATGTGTAGACTATGAATATGGAGATGTATCTTCTATTGCAAGAAAACAACCTGAATTTAGTCAGCCAATTTACAAAAGAAGTAATGCAGCCCACTTTGTTTCATACAGCAGCAGTATACAGACATGGCACCTCTAGTTATTTCTTTAATTAGCGAAATTGCTAGTATGATTCGAGTTTGTCCAGTATCACACTCAGCTCAGGTGACGCCAGGAGGCTTATAGCAATGGAAATATGAGACATGACACCTTTAGACAATTCAAAAAACAAAACTATAGCTGAACTGTGGAACTGTTCTAATAACGAGATGAGAAAGATAAAAATATATTCTGTTACAAAGAGAGGAATTATGTGCAGTTTAGCATTCAGCTAGCAAACACAGAATTACTTGAATGGATGAGGTTTTATTTTCAAATGAACCCACAGAAACAGCATGTAAAGTCAGACAGGACATAAGCTATCAATTATCAAGATGTACAAAGCACCTCAATGTAGATTTAATACTTTGGACACACTACTTAGAACTGAAATTTAAAACACAGTGTGCTTGACTGAGAGACAAAATGTACATTTGGATGGAAAGACACAGCTGACAAAACTTCAATGATTACAAATTTAGTGCAGAAATAAAATATCTGCTGATAATTGAGAAGTACTTATTCTAAGCAGGAGAGAAAGAGACATATTTGAAAGAAAAAATAATAGGTTGAGGAATCTTAAAGCTCTTAAAGGTTGGGAGGGCCATCAATATGACCTTATAACACTCAAAAAGAGGCAAGTGAGGCTTATATAACCCAGTCTCTTAAGAACCGAGACACCTGTGCAGCTTTTTGGAGGCAATTGCCACTATATGTTGCCAATACTTTGAAGATTGTATTGAAAAAGAAAAGGTGTCCAGATTCTGCACAGTGGAGAATACATTAAACTCAATAGGATACTCAGATGTGCTACAGACTAGCTTCTGGGAAGTCAATGTGAACAAGCTTACATAAGATCTAGTTATAAAGATAGCAAAATTCTACTTTCATGGATTTTGGACAGAAGTAGCCTAAAACACTTCTCCCTTATTCTGCAGTGTCAGGATGTGTACATATTACTTTTTTCTTCCATTTATTACATGGTATATATAAATTTTCAGAAACGTGGCATTATTACAAAAAATGGGCCTATAAAGAGACCTAAGAAGGAATGACAGAGTAGGCTGCCTGCTTCAAAGTTATTTGTTTCCAGCTCTTTCTACTTCTGTCCTCTCTCAGCAAACATAGTACAGATCATGTGCTCATGTTTTGGGTCCTCTATAACTGAATAAGTCTACACGAGGGAAGATGTTGTTGGAATTTGTGGGCAGAGTTTGTATACTTGAGCATCTGTTCTGAGGAAAGCCACAAAATTTAATTCTTCAAACTACCTCCTGTTTATAAATATGGGGCATTGTGTGTCTGTACCCATTAAAAGGCCTGCAAATGGCCCAATATTGCTGCACAACGTCATGCCTATATTGCCAGCAGGAAAAGGGATTCCAAGTTTCACACAGGAAAGGGTAGTCTGGAGGCTGACAACACAAAATAGCAGCAGTCAAGATGGTCATTATACCCTCCTGTGCTCACTACTATTCCCATTGAGACACTACACAAGGAAAAGCCCCAAAACTGACTCATTTTTAAACACTTAACCACTTCTCATCCAAACATAAAGCAATTGTTATGACAGTTTTTCTACAAGTTGTGAATGGATAGCGCACATAGGGCTGGGATGTAGAGGATACTCAAATTTGCTCTCCCATTTTTTGTAGAGGCTCATTTAATGACCTCCATGTGTTGTAATATCTGATGATGACAATACTCAGCACTCAAGGTAACCAATAAGGTGGATTGGTGGTTGTTGTGGATTTCAATGGCTTCCCTGTGATTCTAAACAACTTGAAAAATCAGCAGTAGCTGAACACACCCTGAAACAAACTGGACATGAAATCATCTTCCAGGACACAGAGGTACTGGACAACACTACCAATCACTATGTCAGACTACACAGGGAAGCCATTGAAACATAAACACAGTTGCAACACAAAAGAAGAAAGTCTAAAAATCAACAAAGCCTGACTTCTAGTACTAAAAGCTGCAGAGTGCAAAAAGGTAAAAGCGCAATGATTCCAATCCAGCCACAAGCAAAGGTGATCAGTTCACACAATAGAACAACTCACGACACCCATGAGTTCCCAGAAGGATCGTTACTACCCCTGATTGCATTAAAACTTCTTAATCCCTGCACCACAATAGCAAAGTGTTCTGCTTATATACCGCCCCATACTACTACAAGTAGTCTCTGGGCGGTTTACAATTTTAATTACAGATTGCAGGCTACACATTGCCCCCCCCCAGCAAGCTGGGTACTCATTTTACCGACCTCGGAAGGATGGAAGGCTGAGTGAACCTTGAGCCTGCTACCGGGGATTGAACCCAGGTTGTGAGCACAGTTTTACTTGTAGTACAGGCATTTAACCATTGTGCCACGAGGCTCTAAAATACAATTAATAACACCTATTCTCCTGCATAGGACAAGTTTCCTCTTTATTGCAACTTTAAAAAACCCAGCCTCACTCACTCTATACCCGAGAGAGAAGAGAGAACTCCTTGTTCCCCGAGTTCCTTGCCCTTTGAAGATGCCAGCCACAGAGTCTGGTGAAATGTCAGCAAGAACAACTTCCAGAACACGGCTAAACATCCTGAAAAACTCACAATACCTATCAGATCCCAGCCGTGAAAGCCTTCGAGAATACAAAGTAGATTGGTCTTGAATGAGATATCACATTAAAATAATTGCAATTCATACTTTTCATTTTCAAAAACTCCTAAAAAACCCACAGAGCCAAACTAATTTATATAACTACATATCTGTTTAAAAGTTGTTTTGTATTCTTCTATTTAAAACATTAATACATAGAACTGAATTCTTTTTGTTTGTTTTTTAAGCAGGGGCCAATTGCCGCCACCATCACCCCAAAAGTCATAGGAATATTAATGATTTTAAAAGTATGATTAAGTCAGAAAGCACTACATTAGCCGATGGACTTTAAAAGTGCCTTTTAACCTTTTGCCTCTAATAAATGGCTTTTAAGGGGAGGGTGTAAAGTGGCTGGGATGGGGAAAGTAAGATATTAGAAACTACCTGAAGATACAAGGAATAAATATGGCAAAGGTTAATATACATTCACCCACCCAGGTCTTTGCATTTAAAAAATCTAAAAAGGTTGCACTTTAACCCCTTAATTTACAAAACATTTTAACTGCTGATCTCATTTTCATTTCATTAGCATTTATTGGCTTGCTCTTGGTTCAAAATATTTGTAGAAATTGAAAGGAAGATGATTGGATTGCAAGCCTTGAGCATTTCTGACAGATAGCTCAATCTGTAGTACACATGTACAACTTGATGCACCCCAGCAAATGAATAACAGAAACCAGGAACTAGGCCAGGCCTGCCCAAAGTCCGGCCCGGGGGCCAAATCCAGCCCGTCAGGCCATTCTGAGTAGCCCGCGGCTGGCTGGCCTGCCCCTCCCTCCCCCTCCTTCATCCCATTTTTTTAAAGAAAGTGGGTGGGCCTTGCAGTGGGGTGGCAGGGTTGGGGAGCAACCGGCCCCTGACACATTCTCAGTCACCAAATCTGACCCTCCATACAAAAAGTTTGGGCACCCCTGAACTAGGCCCTTCATGCTGCTGAAAAAAAATCCAGCTTCCCTTTGGCATCACCATGTTCAGTGGTTTGCAGTGCCGGCTGTAGATTCACATGTAGGAGGTCAAATGTATGCTCAAAGACTGCTTTATTTAAAAAAATGCTGAGGTAGCTTTTGATGTAGCACCTGAATAACTGAGACACTTCCTCAGATAATGCTAAACACGGGATATTTTGAAATCCAAAGTTCTACCACCTTCTCTCTATTAATCATATCTACTGTATATGTTCAGTGTAAAACCAAAACATAGTTCAGTTAGAATGAATAAGATATTATTTATGAGATTGCATTTTATGAGACTGCATTCTGAGGGAGGAGCAGCCATCTTAGTTGATTGCAGCAACATTAACACAGTCTTATAGCATCTAATAAAGCTTACTTTGGCTGACACTTTTATGGACTGCCGTCTACTTCATCAGACACACTGGATTGTAGTTTCTGAAAGCTCATGCAAAGAACATTTGCTAGTGTTTAAGGCCCCACAAGACTCTACTTTTTCTTTAAAAAACATGAGTCAAAAGGATAAAAAGACAAGATAATGAACTGGAGAATTATTGGCAGAACTTTTCTCAAATTTATTCTTCTCTGTCCCTAATGAATGGAAGGTCTTTGATAAAATGGGTCCACATTTTGAGGCCAGGTGATCAACGCTTTGTGGCATATAGCCTTTGTGTTAAATCATAGCCAATGCAGGGGCCTGTTTCTCTAGTGGACCAACAGGGGTAAGTATGATTAGCCCATGTAGTGCTTGTTCTTTGGATATGCAAAGGAGATCATCTGAACAACTCTGAAGTGCCCCCCCCCCCATTTCAATGCAGTGGGAATGGGAATACACACACAAAACAGTGGCAACACAATGGCAAAATTGTAAACTGAACCTGGGTGCTAGAAATAATTAACCTTTAATAGAAATGTTATTATCCCCCATTTTAGGTTTTGCGGCTCCCTAGGCCTTTCTATGATTTCCCTTCACTTCACTTCCAGGCGCTGGGATGGGGAAGGCTTTAATAGTTAAAAATAACAACCATATGACTGTTACTGGGATCTGGACTGCTGGCAATAATATAGAAATGACATTTGCTTATTAAAGGGTCCACCATCCTAAGACTTCCAAAGGCTTTGCCACATCAAAAGAGATTCCTAGGTAGCCTCATAACCTCAAAGGCAGGATAGGAAGCTATACATTCATAAATTAATGATTTTTGTTCCCATATTCAGTTTACAATGGAGTAATTTTACACTACACCATTTCCCCCCACGGCTTTGGACAATAGACGGTACCTTCAGAGAGATATGTGATTTGGTCAACAAGAGTGTATTTTGCATCTTCTACTCAAAAATTTTAAAAATCAAATCACATTTATGCAAGTTTCTTGAGCATACTTTCTAAAACCCTGACATTTATGAATCTACATTCTGAACCCTGCATTTATAGATATGTATGGAATAGAGATGGCCACGAAATGAACTTTTGGTTTGTTTAGTTATTCGTTATTCATTTCATTATGTAACAAAATGAATAACGAACTGCCCCTCTAAGAGAAACGAAACGAAACGAAACAGAAATTTCCATTTCATTTTGGTTCATTTAGTTTGCTGGTGTCTCCCACCTGGTTCTGCTGCTGGTCCTGGATAGTCCTTCCTGGTCCGGTGGGTCCTTCTGGCTGCAGGGAAAGGGTGTCCAGGGGGGAAAAAAGCCAACCGGCTGCACTACAGTTGGTAGGTGGCCATGGTCAGCAGTAAAAGCAAACAAACAATAAAAAATTAAATTAAATTTACAAAAGATCCGGTGTGTGTGTCCCAGTAACAGCCTGTGGGCCAGCCCAGAAAAAAAACTCAAAAATCCCAATCCGGCGCGTTGGCCTGGTACCGGCCCGCGAGTACCGGACCTGGCCCGCTGGTCGCTGAACCAGCCTGTGGGTTGGCAAAAGTTTTTTTTTTAAAGCCAAGTGGTCTGCGCTACAGCTGTAGCATGGGGCATGTGGTTGGCAGTAAAAAATAAAAATAAAAATTAAATTAAATTAAATTAAATTAAATTAAAAGGGAGCGCCGACCTGGCCCCAGGGGTGACCAGGCTGGTGCTCTAAAATAAAGAACAAAATAAAGAAAAGAAGTGCCGACCCAGCCCCAGGGGTCGCGCGGTCAGCACTTGAAGGAAAAAATGAATAACGAATAAAAATGAACCAACGAAACAAATATTTCAAATTTTTTTGCTAAAAATGAAATAAAAAACTGAAACTTAAAAAGAACCAAACCAAAATGAATTGCCATTTTTTGAGTTCGTGCCCATCTCTAGTATGGAATATTAGGGTTATTCTTCACACTCTTCACAATAATACAGTTTTAACAACTAGAACCCTCACCATTAATTCTCATATCATTATTAAAATGAAATTTGATTTCATTCGTAACCCAGGAGAAACGTTTCAAGAAACAATGACCTACTTTCACTGCTCCCCTAAGATTGTTTACTTGAGCAATCAGCTGATTTTGGATGAAAAACAAAGTATCAGCCTGACTTGTGTAAGAGACCATATGAATGTGCCTTATACTCTGTGGCTAAGGCACAAGGTAGCAATAGGAAAGCAGGAGGAAGGGGAAATTCAGTATTTCTTGAGAACAATGTAGTATTTTTCAGTGTTGGCAGTTGCAGATACAGGTTTGAGGGTGACTTTCTTTTCAGAAGAGATAGATATTAACTCCCTTTAAATTAAAAATGCCAACCATGTCTAACATGGATAGCTCACTATTTTGTGCTTCCAGTAACTATACCCGAAAGGCATTTTGCATTAAACTTTTAGCGAGCATATCCAGTAGTTCCCAATCTATTATTTATCCATAAAATAATCATTAATCACTGCAACTGAGGTGAATATTTGTTTCCTAAATGTAGTACTCACAGGCTGCCACCTGTGATTTCTTTGAATGCTAGGCAAGTATTTATTCCATCACTGGCGACTTTAGATAGGATGCAGTAAGGGACAAGAAAAGAAAAGTATACAAGCACACAATGGTGAAGCTATTATAGTCCTAAACTACCCAGTTCTGGCAGATAGCAGAAGGGTTACAATCCAAATCTAATTTTCCTTTTATTATAAACATAACAAACCTTTTAAAACACAGGTCTGTGCCTTCCCTTTAAACGACAAAGAAGCAGGGAGGCAGGGAGGAGGTTCCTAATTACCTTGGGAGGCTTTTTTGGGGGGGGGGGGGTAACATTTTCTTAAAGTATTTGGATGTCATTTGGATCAAAAACCTAACCTAGAAAAATATAGACTTTGTCTAAAGAATAGAAAATTGCTGCCAGAAATGACATACTAGCAAACTGGCTGAGTCATTTTGGGGTGCACACCCACAAACAATAGGAATGGCAGCTTTGTCGGTCTGCTACTCCATAGCAGATTATGCCAGTGCCATCAGCACATGTGAAACAAGTGGATCCAGTTCCTAAAGAATCATGCAGCAGTATTATTGGCTGCCTGAAACCTATCCTCATTAAAATGACTATTATTTGGCTGGCATTGGCCCTCCAGAAGTACACCAAGAGGGTTAGCAAATAATGAAAGTAACAAGGTAACACTGCATCAGACTCATCAGACTCAACCATGGAGAGGGATATTCATTCAAAGAATAAGAGTATCCACAAATTTAAGGAAGGCAATATTTTCACAAAAATATGGGTTATTGCACAGGTATACAAATAATTAAGGACTCAGTCCAGTCTGAAATCAGCTGAACTTCACCTCATACAAATCTAACATTTTAAGCATACCTAATGTCACATTGCATTGCACTCCAGCTATTGACTGCTGCCTAGAACTTTTTATTCTTCACACTTTTACCATTCTGAAAATAACTGCTTCTGTCACCCAGACATAACCAATAAAGTTTCCCATCTTTCAAAGTCTTGCTATTGCTGTGAAATACTTAAGATTAAGGTATAAACCTTGCATTCAATGAGTTTAATAAAATTCGGTCTCTGCCTTTAATAGTATTTTAGTGGAAATTTCGTGGGTTCAAAGAATAAAGAATCTAGCACTCAAAGCACATCAAAGCAAATGAAACATATCCTTTGATCTTCAAAACTTACATCTTGCTTACATTATGCAAGCTTTTTCTTTAGTATCTGAAACTGATCCATTCTACATTCTACTTTTTAATCTTCAAGAGTGCAGTCCTATTGTCTATAGGAGGATGACCCTGAGACTAAAGATTATTTCATACTCCCTAACCACCCATAGTTAGAGAAGAATGTCCACTTCTGGAGACTTCCTTCTAAGAAGAATCAAAGCTACCAGCACCCAGAAATGGAAACCATTACCATTACCCATAATATCCTAGCCAGCATGCCTACTTTTCACCATTACCATTACCCATAATATCCTAGCCAGCATGCCTACTTTTCATCAGAAGTATTTTTGAAGTTGTAATTCCAGCAAGCAATTCCCCATTAAAACACTCTATTTATTTATTAGTAAGTTAATTATTTTTCTTCCACATTTTCATAGATAGAGATGCCTTTCCAGAGTAATGCATAATGTACTAAAAAAAATGAAAGCCATGTCCATGTTGACAGCAGAAAAGAAAATACTAAGCATTAAATAGAAAAGGGTAGTCTGAATGTTGACAACACCAAAGATAGTAGTAATATCAAGCAACAAAAAACCCCATAAACTGAAACCTTTTTTTCATCAGTTAACCCTTAACACAAAGCAATTATCAAGGCTGTTTTTGAGAGGTGTGAATGGTAGTGAGCATAAGAAGGTGTTCTGTAGACCATCTTGACTGCTACCATTTCTGTTGTTAACAATCAGGCTGCCTTTTGACATGTAAAGGCTGACATTATTTTTCCTGCTGGAAATTTCATTGTTCTTTGAATATGTTTATACTGTACTTGATTTTCAAATTATGACCTCACCTGGATGACTGAGAACCTCCACAGACATCCAGACAATATAGTCAGTCAGATCAAGGCAGATCAAGGAGCAGGGATGCAGCCTATGCTGGATGGAGTTATACCTGTGAAAAACACAGGTACACAGCCTGGGGGTACTCTTGAATTCATCTTTGAATCTGGATGCCCAGATTTTGGTGGTGACCAGGAGTATTTTGCAGAGGTAAAACTAGTGTACCAGTTGCACCTGTTCCTTAAGAAGTCTGATTTGGCCATGATGATGCATGCCTTAAGTACATCCCAGCTGAATTACTGTAATACATTCTATGTGAGGCTGACAATGAAAAGTGTTTGGAAATTTCAATGGGTCCAAAATGCAGTGACCAGATTGCTAACTGGTCTGGCCACAGGGATCACACAATTCTCTTGTTACAGCAGCTCCACTGGTTGCTGATCCATTTCTGGGCAGAATTCAGGGTGATGGTTCTAACCTATAAAGCCCTAAATAGCTTGGGTCCCAGCTATCTTATGGACCACATCTCCCTTTATGAGTCTGCTCATGTGTTAAGATGTCTTCTTCTTGATCCTGCCACCCTTGCAAGTGCATTTGGTGGGGATACAGTGATCCCTTTAGTACTATATAGGGATGGACATGAAATGAAAAACAAAATACTGTTTCATCTTTTCATTAGGTAACAAATTGTTTGATTACCTAACAAAATTGTAGGATGCATTTTGCTTCATTTTGTCTTGAAACACAAATTTCCCTTCTAGAATGAAATAATTCATCCTAGAGGAATAAATTGCAGTGGAGCTCAAGCTTTTCCCTGAAAGCACCCCAAATTTGGAAAGGTTTGGGGGTCAGTGAACTGAGCTATGAAGCTCCAAAGGGCTGCACCTAGGAAAAAATATTTCTAATTGGAATCAAAACTTCGGAAGACAAGCTGCGGACAAGCCACGTGGCTTGCCTTCCGATTCCAAAGATTTTTTCCTAGGGGCGCCCCCTTCGGGGCTTCATAGCTCAGCTTCCTAACCCCCAAGTCTTTCCAAATTTCAGAGGGTTATCTAGAATCACTTGAGGAAGCTCCCCTGCCATTTTGGTCCTTTAGAATGAAGGGGAGTATAGCATTTTGTTTCATTTTGTTTCATAACAAAACTACTTTAAAAATCATTAGAAATGAAACAAAATAAAACTAATATAGAAACAAAACAAAACAAAACGAAACGAAACAAAATGAAACACTATTTTTCTGTTTTGTGCCCATCTCTAGTACTGTATACTCTGCTATTTGCTTAATTCTTTAAAAATTGTTATAAGCCACTTTGGGCCCTTTTAAAGGAGAGAACACTTACAAATTCTCCTTTCAAAGGAGAAAATACTTTAAAAATACTATAAAGACATATAATTATGAGCCTATTGGGAGAAGCCTTCCTCTATCATCTTCAGAGATGCATTTAGCTAGGACATGGATGGGTGCCTTCTCTGCTGCTCCTCCAAGGCTTAGCAATTTCCTGTTAAGGGCAGCTAGACTGGCCCTCTCTGTATTGTCCTTCCGCAAGCAGGTGAACACCTTTCTCTTCAAGCAAGCTTTCCTTGAATGACTTGCTGCCTGAGTGGAGTTATTAAATGGATTGTTGCACCATACTGCTTTGAATGTAGTTTGGTGTTGCTTAATTTTTTTGTATTGTATTCATTTATACTTTTAGTATCGTATACTCATTGTTACTAACATATATTGCCTTTTAATTGTTGTGTGCCACCAGGGGCCATTTTTAAAAAGAAAGGCAGATTAAAAATAGTTGGAAGGAAGGAAGGGAGGGAGGGAGGGAGGGATGGAGGGATGCATTGCAAATGTCTCTTGATGACAGTCAATGTGCCACTTTCTTTAAAGCAAGCCTGTTTTTATTTTAATTTTTCTGTGGTGTTTCATTCCCTCTAATCATCTCCCTTCCTTACCATGAAATTGCAGTAATATATCTATTTTGAAATGCTTAGTGTTACTGCAGTCACTCTTTTACTCTTTTAAATGGCCTTTTTTGAGAATCATCATTTCAGCCTGGACCTTCCAAAATTTAAAAAAAATGAATGGTGCCTAATATTCTCTTTCAAGATAAGCATGATTGGTCATTTTAGTTTCATTAATCTGTGTAAAATCTGGTGAGTTTAAGGGGCATTTGTTTCTCCATTGGGTGGTAAAACATTTTTACTTTAAAAAAATCACATCTCAAAGTCCCTTTGTCAAGACTTTGCTAAATTTGACAAAGCAGAACTGCTTAGTGTCTGCTACAATTGTGCCACTTTGAGTGCTGATATGACATACAGTTTCAAAGTTATTTTTTTTTTTTTTTAGAATTGCCTTGCACAATGTTGATTTGCTATGCTGTATTTGAACATCATTGCACTCTTAGGCAGCGATAATTTAGCATTTTAAGTCGTATAATGTTTATAATCAAAGTATTGTTCTCTGTGTGTTGTTGGATCCAAAGTTTCTGTCCTACTTTAGAAAGGAGAGTGCTATTCATAAAAATAATTTATTCTATTGAAGTCCTCTTCTTTGATTACAATGAAACCTTTGGTTCTATGCATGGTGCTGTATTTCATTATAGGCCTGGAAAGCTGTTCTGTATCATTGCATTGCTGCATTGTTGATGAATGTTGAATTATATATTATGAAACATTTCCCTTTTGCCTTCAGTGTTAAAATGATTTATTTTAAAAAACTATTATTATGAGCAGTTGAGAACAATTAACCTTGTAGATGTAATTGATCTCTAGTTCTCATCATTCCAACTTTTCATGGTTAGGGATGGTTTCATCCCATCCAATGGTGAAGGACGATGATGGCTGGAGTTGAACAGACTTCTTACCAATTATATAAAATAACATATTTTCATAATGTGTTGAATTTACTGCCTCCTTTCTTTCCATTATTGTTTAGCTCCTGTGTGTTTGTTTTGTTTTATTTTTTGTATAACTAAACTCTTTACCTGGAAAACTACAAGTTGGAATTAATCTGATAGCATGCAATTATTCTATTTTAATAAGTCCAAAATGCCTTTTGTTTTATACCAAATACATAAAATACAAAATACAAATTACCAAAAAGACAAAACATTAACAACAGTGCACCCCTTCACCAACGGGACCACTCTTCTTTTTTACATTCAATATCACCCCCTCCAGAACAAAATTATTGTGCGGAAGCCTTACCCTTATCTCTTACAAGCACATATTCAATAAATCTACCCCATATATCATAAAAATATCTCTTTTTAACTCTCCTTTTTATCTTTAAAAGACACATCAATTTATTATTTAACAAAATATTCCATATTTCATTGTACCATTCATTGAAGCATAATTCATGTTTAGATTTCCAATTTCTAGCAATTATTAATCTAGCCACAGTCAATAAATTTGTAATCAATTCTTTAGTTTTAAAACCATAACTATTAATCAACAAATATTGATAACAAAGCAATTTCAGAATTGGGCTCTATATTCCTTTCTTACTTCTTTAAAACTACATTTCCAAAAAATTATATATCATTTTACATTCCCACCACAAATGGAAAAAGTGCCAATCATATTGTCACAACAAAACTTAGAAAAATTTGCATGTATTTTATTCATTTTCACTGGCATCAAATACCATCTTAAACTTATTTTAAAACAATTTTCCTTTATTATAACATACATATATCTAAGTATTCCCATTTAGGCACAAAACAGAAAAATAATGTTTTGTTTTGTTTTGTTTCATGCTCACTCTGTTTTGTTACATTTCTTATGATTTTTTAAAAATTTTTTATATGAAATGAAATGAAACAAAATGAAATGGCTCCCCCTAGGTCCTAGTGGCACCTGATTTGGTGCCTGGGGCTCCGAGAGCCATTTTTAAAGGGCTCCTGCCAAGGTTTCAATGGCTGGAGCTACCAGGGGGTCCCCCTGGTGCTGACTGGGCCAGGTTTAAAGGGGTCCAGACATTGACAGCTTGGCAGGAGAAAATGGTCAGGAGGGCAGTTCTGGTGATTGCACTTCCCTCATGAGCATTTTCAGAGGGCTCCTGCCAAGCTATCAATGTCTGGAGCCCTTTAAACCTGGTGCAAGCTGAGCCAGGTTTAAAGGCCTCCAGCCATTGACAGCTCAGCAGGAGATCTCAGAAAATGGTTGGGTAGGCAACGCGAACAGCAACCCGGCTGTTTTCTGAGGGGTCCTGCCACTCTGTCAATGGCTGGAACCCTTTAAACCTGGCCCATTTGGTACCTTGGGGACCCCCTGGTGCTGACTGGGCCAGGTTTATAGGGCTCCTATTGATCCAAATTTCTCCAAATGATATTTAATTCTATCCATGCTCTCTATTGGGTTTTTAATTGTCAATAAGGAATCATCTGCAAATAAATTAATCTTTATTATCAATCCATAATCCACTAATTAACTCGTCATTCCTTATTTTATCCACAAACATTTCAATCATTAAACAAAATAGAACTGGGGAGGGGGGCAACCTTGTCTAGTACCTGTGCCTAGAGAAATCCAATCAGTAATCACATCATTAATTATTATCTCAGATGTATTTTCAGAATATATTTGATCTATCACACCTCTAAATTTCATTCCAAACCCCAAGTTTTCAATCACAATTTTTAGTGTTGACCATTCAACACAACCAAAAGCTTTAAATATGTCTAATGACAAAATACCAGCCTTCTGTTTATTCATTTCTATACCATATATGAGATTCAACACTCTCGTAGTTAAATTAAACATTTTCTTCCCTTTAAAAACTCATTTTGATCTTCCTTAATATATTTTGTAGTAAACCCATTCATTCTATTTGCTAATATTACAGTACAAATCTTAGCATCTTGATTTGTTAACAAAATAGGTCTATATGAGCTAGGGTCCATCAAATCCTTATTAGGTTTTGGGATAAGAATTGTTAATGAATGTTTCCAAGATAATGGTATTTTGTCTCCATCTAAAATTCCATTAAAAAGTATTGTTAACCTTGGAACTAAAACTGATTTAAACAATTTATAAAAAATCTGAATCTAATCAATCGAAACCCGGGTTTTACCATTTTTAGCTTATCAATAATTGCTACAATCTCTTCTTCCTGAATTGATTTTTTTGATTCCCTTTTGTCTATCTCTGATAGCTTTTCCTTAACAATTTCTTAAACATAACCTATGTCTTCTTTTGAGATATTACCTCTTTTATATAATTCTTCATAAAATGCTTGAAATATTTGCAATTTTTCTTTCATCACTTCTTTCCTGATTTATCTTTAATCACACCTATTGTGCTTTTTGCTCTTCCACCTTGAGATAACCATGCTAACACTCTAGCTTTTATTACTAAACTAAAAAATTCTCTTCATATACATTAAATCTCTCTGAACTTTGTCTAATTCTATACCATCTAATTTTCTTCTTTTAGCTTGAAGTTCTAACAATGTCTTATTATTTCTATTTATATTCATTCTCCAAGTGTTTAATTGTATCTCCTATTTTTTTTAATATTCTCCTCTTTCAATCTTTTAAATCTACATGTTTCCTTTAATGCTCTCATGACTGCCTTCATGGTGTGCCATATCAGTCCCATTCCACTCCCAGCTGCTTCATTTATAAACCATATTTCTAACCATTCCTTTTTAACCCTTTGTAATCAATCTAGATTTTGAAAAATACTAGAATTCATTCTCTATCTTCTTGTATCTCTATAATCTTTTTTTACCCTTCATTCCTGTTGCCATTAGAGCATGATCTGTTACTTTTACAATGCTAATCTCTGTTTCAACTACTTTAGAAAGCAAATTATGGGATACAAATATAAAATCTATTCTAGAATAACTTTTATAAACAGAAGAATAATATGCATATATACTTTCATCCCCTTTAATACACTCCAAATATCCTTTAAACCTGATGTTTTCACAATTTATTCAAAACAGTAATTCTATTAGTCATATCATCTTTTTAAATAACAGATTTGTCTTTCACTATTTACAAAAAACATATTAAAATTTTCTGCCATAATAACATACACCTTTTTTGCCTTTTCTAATTATTTTACAACAGAATCATAAAAAAAACTCCTTGCTGTACATTAGGTACATAAACATTTTCTAGGGTATAGTTTTCTTCCTCCAATAAAACCTGCATTATTAAATATCTACCATTGTCATCCTTTACTACTTCTTTTACTACAACTTCACAATACTTAGAAATTAAAATTGCAACTCCTTTAGGTTTTGAAATCCAATACCCATTATCATAATCACACAATCACAAGAACCTTTATTGGCATACATTAATATAAAACAGATGCAGCAAAGTGTAAAATAAGAGGTAGGAAATAAATACATAAAAATGATTAAAAGATTGGGTTAATAACAGGCCTTGGCCCCAGTTTATTTACTAATATGTAAAACAGTGGCCAAATATTCAGCCACTGAGGCTGTCAATTCCGGAGGTTTGTCCTCAAGAAGACGCTTTGTTATACTCTCCGGGGATCCAGAGAAATTAGAAATATAAGGGGTCAGAAGGCGAAGGTGAAGCTTGTGGTGGGAGGGGCAGGAGAGAAGGATATGAGAGGCTGAGTCAGGTTCCAGTAAACATAGTTTACAGAATCTATTCTCAAATGGAATGTTGTAGTATCTTCCTGAGAGAACTGCTGAGGGAAGGATGTTCAATCTAGCAAGCACAATAGCATGATGCAGACAAGGATTAATGAGATGTTTCATATAATTGGCTCCTAGTCCTGGAGTTGGCATCAAACCATAAAAGTGAGGAGAACACGTTGGATTGAGCCCTGAAGAAATGGTTTGACACTCTATATCCCAGATTCTTTGATGCATGATTTTGAAGATTTGGGATTCTTCGCAGTTGATTAGGGAGTCTAGATTGATTCCAATACAATGAATTTTGGACTGGATAAATTGATACCATTTTGAGACATAAGGGTCTCTTAATAGTTCGTATACAAGGGAGTTGGAGTCAGGGTGAAATGAATACGTAGCCAAAACTTAATACTGACTGTCCAAGCAAAAGTTGATAGCAAATGGAGTCCCAGTTCGTTAGCAATGGTATAAAGATTGATCATATTTGGAACACCTAAGATGCGACAAAAGAAGGTGGCAGCAGTCTGGTCAATTTCAGAGTTGACAGTTGAAATCCAGATCGGGATCCCATATAAAAGCTGGTTTATAATTTTCACCTGAAAAATCTGGAGGGCAGCAGGAACATATTGGTTCCCGGTGTGGAAATGGAACCGAGAGATAGCAGATAGATGGCTATTTATAGCTGATATAGCAGCCCTCTGATGATGAAACCAGGAGAGTTGATGGTGGAACAGGAGACCCAAGTATCTGAAGGATCTCACTTGTTCAACAGGTTTCCTGTCGACTTTCCAGGAAAGAAGTTTCCGTGATTTGGAGAATATCAAGATTTTAGATTTCTCTGTGTTAATAGTCAGATCATTCTTAGAACAGAATTCTGAGAAAGCTGACAAGAGGTGAAGGAGGCCCTGTTTTGAAATTGAGAGGAGCACAGTCATCCGCATAGAGTAGTATGGGAACCGGAAGTTGATTCAGTCGTGGAGCATGACTATCAAATTTGGCTAGATGACCTGGTAAATCCAACAAGAAGAGATTGAAATGGGCAGGAGCAAGAAGGGAGCCCCGCTTTACCTCTGGTGACTGGAATCTTAGGGGTAAGGAGACCTTCATGATTTAGGCGAACTTGACAGCTATTCGCAGAGTGGAGCTGACGGATCAAGAATAGCAGGCGAGGATCAATTCCCATATTGGTAAGTTTGGGCCACAAAAGAGATCTATTGATAGAGTCGAAAGCTCCTTGAAGGTCAATGAATGCTGCAAAAAGTTTGCCTTTGAAATGCTGGGAATATTTCTCCGCCAAAAAGGATAAAATGAGCGAGTGATCAAGTGTAGAATACCCAGCGTGGAAGCCCACCTGTTCTTTGCCTGGAAAGTTGAATTTGGACATCCAGTCAGATAGATGTCGCAGAAGATGTTTAGAGTATAACTTCCCAATTACTGAGAGTAGGCTTATGGGTCAATAGTTGCTGAATATTTCTGGGTTGCCTATCATAAATATTAATGTTCTGTAGTTTAAGTTTGTTGATCCCATCTCTGGACTGATGAGTCTCTTGAAGGAAAATAATGTCCACTTTACTCTTCTTCAATAGAGCTTCTCTTCTTCTCCGCTTTATAACCAATAATGTCCACTTTACTCTTCTTCAATAGAAGATTGTATTTCACCTTCGTTTTGTTTAGCCAGCTTTTCAACCTGGGTGACTCTTTGGTCAAATTTAATAAAATCTACTTGTATCTTCTCAGCTTTCATATTAAGAGTTTGAAATTCCTTTTTAATTTTTTTTACAGTCCTCAATGATTTGTTTTATCTCCTTTGCCCCCCCCCAGCTTCCAAACCTTTCATTGCAGTAAAAAGGAGTTTGGAGCCATTCAGCCATTAAAACAAACTCAAAGCTTTCCCAATTTGCCAAATGTAATTTGCCAAATTATATTCCTTGCTATGTTTGGACTTTTATACCTGTTTTGAAAAAGAGGGCTTGTGCTCTCAAAAGCTCAGCAACTATTTTTATTTTTCTACCCAGCAGCCAATGAAGGTATCACTCTTAGTCAAACCTTTCATGACTGAGTCTATTACTAATGTCTCTCGCCTCCCTTCTTCTTGCCTCAACTCTTTTCAACCCTTCCAGGCTCCTGTCTGATGGGTTCTGTCTGTACCACTTTGTTTCTTGAGATTTAGAATTTTTTCTTTCTCATTAAGCAGTTCTATAACAAAGATAGCTTTTAAACAAGAAAACAAATCACCTTTCGTCAGCTCTCACCAACTCAAAAACCAAAAGTCCTTTTAGCCAGCTTGTCAGCACTCACCATGTCAAAACCAAAGTCCTTTCTACCAGTGAATTATCAAGTAATCAACATTCCAACTTGCTACAGTCTACAGTTAATCACTTTAAAAACATCAAGACATAATTACTCACAAGTTTTGGAGGAAAGCAAGTCTCTAAAGCTGTTTACATTTTTCCAGCTGTGTGGAGCTCTACTTTTCAGCTGTTCATCCCAAGCAGCTGGAAATGATGCCTCCCATGTGATTATTCTAATAATATTGGTTTTAGAGTTTTATTATTAAGCATTAGTAGGCTTTGTGAAGTACAGAAATTGAAATCATCTAAGTCCTCCAGCTTATATAGGTTTTGAAATGTTTTCTTGGTATTATTTTCTTTGTAGATAATTCCAGGATTTATTATAGGTCACAAATCTGGTACTATAAGGTCTGCTTTCTTGTCCAGAAACCTTTACAGATACAGAAACCTGAACAAAATCAAAACAGAACAGAACAAAAAAAATCCATAATATTGTCTTTCTTCAAGGGCCAAAGCAGCCTGTGGAAATCCTTGATCCCAGCTAGTGCAGACCCACTGAATCAGTGGAATCTATGTATTACTCTTACTGTTGACTCAGAGGGTTTTGCTTAGACCAACACTTTCATGTGAGCCATAGTTTGATGTTTTGATCTGGGTATTTTGGACCACAAGACTTCTTTTGGACCTCTGGAACTGATTGTTATTTTGTTATCTTTCAGGAAACTCCCATCTGAATCCTGACCAGGTACAGTTTGGCCCCTTCATACTTCAGAATCAATGTTTGGCAGATAGCACCAATTTCAGCATTAGTATAGTTATGGAGAAGAGATAACAATCTCTTAACCAGTATCTTTAGATTATGCTGCTTCACAACTCTTATAGGAACAAGTGGCCAGCATGATCTTCCTTATGATCTATTATGGATAAGAACAAATTAAAGCTCATTTTTGCATGCCGGCCAGATATTTTCCCATCACAGAGCTGTCTGCATTGACTACAGAGTATTTTTATTAACCTCTTCACAGATTTGGGGGAGGGGGGAATCTGATGTATGACAAAATACAAAATTCTTCAGGTGGAAACATTTGGAAAAAATAAAAAAGGGAAGCAACTTGAGTATCTAGTTTTAAGCAGTTGATTGAAGCAAAATGAATATATATATATATATATATATATATATATATATATATATATATATATATATATATATATATATATATATATATATATATATATATATATGAATATTCTTTCTTTTTGTGTGTGCACAGCTTACAGAAAAGATTCACTATATAAATTATTCACCAGAAATTATTTTTGAGTCTGATGATGAGTCATGCTTAGACTGAGTAGAAGATGCTGAATACACTAGAATGCATATAAATTATTTGAGCTCAATGTAAAATTCATGGTTTTATTCTGTTTCTCACATAGCCTCTCTCCCAAATCTCTTAGATTCATTGACAGGAGACTAGGGATATGTAAATTAGTATATCTAAAGAAATAGCCTCAAAATTATCTTTCTTTTTAATCTGCATATACTGTATGTGCCTGCTAAATGTACTGTTGCTATGTGCTGCCATGTCACCTTCAACTTTTGGCAACTTGATGAATGATTGATTCCAAAACAACCTGTCTTTAACAGCCCTGCTCATCGCTTGCAACTCAAGCCTATGAGTGCCTTTAGCAGTCCAACTAGCATTGGTCTTCCTCTTTTCCAGATGCCTTCCAACTTTCCAAGCGTTATTGTCTTTTCCGGACAACCAGGCCTTCTCATGATGTGGTCCACCTCAGTTTCAACATTTGTATTTCCAGTCTCTCTGGTAGACCGGGATATCCATAAAGCTGTCCTTCAGTATCAAATATCCAAAGATGCATCTTTTTTTCAGTTTTCCTTCATTTCTCAGAGCTGGTTGTTGTATTTGTTCTCTTCTTTCTAAATGACAGTCACTGAAAAACTGTAGTCATGGTTGTCTTTTTTGCACCCTTCCCTAATAATATCTCTGGTTTCAATCCATAGTTCTTCTGATTTCTGGTCAATCAAGTTTAGCAATGCAAATTTGTTTGATATCTGGATTTCCTCATAACAACAGAGGTTAGCACATTGACAGTAATTCACAACCCTATTTACAGGTAGTGCTAACATCAGGCTTAACTAATGCGGCATTCTATAACAATGATCCATATTAGAGATGGGCACGACTTAGCGGTATTCCCGTTTCCGTTTCCGTTACTCGGTTCCGTTACTCTACGGAAATGGTAACGGGAATTACTCTGCCAGACTTCGAGCTCGAACCGACGAATGAACAATTTTGGTCTGATTTGTCGTGGTCGTTCCTTGCATCGCGCGATCGCGCGATGCCACGCGGCACAGAAAAAAAGTTTTTAAAAGTTTAAAAAACCCGGTTCCCAGCCGAAAAGCAGGCGGAAAAATGCCTGCCGTGCCTCAGGGCACCTACCAGAGGGGTTGTTTCTGGAGGTCCCCGGCCTCCCCCCCCCATCCTCCGTCCTGGGCTGCTCTGGTGGGACTCGCCGCAGGCTCGCAGCCAGAAAAAAGCCCAGTCTTGCCGCCGGCCGCCGCAATTAAAACGCAAGCAAGCGGCACGGACGGCACAGGAAAAAACTTTTAAACTCTCCCCCCACCCATTCCCAGGCCAAAAAAGCAGGCGGAAAAATCCCTTCTTGACTAAGGGCGCAGGGCACCTACCAGAGGGGTGGTTTCTGGAGGGGGGGTCCCGCCTCCCCCCCGTCCTGGGCAGCCGGACTCGAGTTGCCATTTCGCCATGCCATGCGGTGCGGGCGGGGGATCCAAAATGGGGCGGCGAACGCAATATTGTTTTTGAAATCGTGGTCCAAAAACACACAAGCACAACAGAAACACGCGAAAATTTATAAACTGCCAGATTTTTCACAGTAGCAGTGGGTTTTTTCTTGCAACAAAATGTCTCTCCTCTCCTCCTCTGTCCTCCATTGATTTTATTTTATTTTATTTTATTTTACACCTGCGCAATGATGGGCTGGCCGAGTGGCCAGCCATGTGGGAGTGGACGACCATGCAAATTTTTGGAGCCATCCCACCAATCGCATGGCCACTTGGCCATGGAGACTTCTGGGATGTGCCAAAAAGCCCCCTAAAACCTGCCCTACCCCCCTAACCCTAACCCTAATCCTTGACTCCAGTCCTTACCCATACGTCACAGACTGTCTTCTTAGTGGGTTAGAGAGGCACCCAGAGGTGCAACCCACTAGCCCACCGTAACCTTACCCATCACTAGCCTAACCCTAGCCCTTGCACTAGCCCACCTTAACCCTAAGCCAGATCTACTTGCATTGCACTACACGCAAGTACAATTCCCTTCTGTGTGAGACATGGTGGTGCGAGAGCCTTAGGCATCACCTATGGCTCTTGGTTCACTGCCATCACTAGTCTCACTGTCTGCAACTGGTATGCATATCCATATGGCTATTGCATACCATTTTGCAGCAGCAGCAGGTGAGGAGGGGAGACCCCCATGTTGAGGGGTCTCTTGGAGCCTGCTTCCCTTTCCTAGTGGGTGAGG
Source organism: Phrynocephalus guinanensis (assembly GCA_037367245.1). Taxonomy (NCBI): domain Eukaryota; kingdom Metazoa; phylum Chordata; class Lepidosauria; order Squamata; family Agamidae; genus Phrynocephalus; species Phrynocephalus guinanensis. Next base: position 4,935,160 of record CM074736.1, read on the forward strand.
ATAGGAGGCACCCACGGGTGCCTCCAGGAGCCCGCTTTCCCTTTATAGCGGGCCAGAGGAGGCACCCACCCCACAGAGGTGCCTCCAGGAGCCCGCTACCCCCCCAAAACCAGTACTAACGAAAATGAAAAAACGAAAAAACAAACCGACTAATTTTTGTGAATTTTCGCAAAAAACGGAAACGACCCGAAACGGAACCGGCCCGACTAACGACAACTCGAAAAAAATTTTTTTCAAGTCGTGCCCATCTCTAATCCATATACTGGTTCCTTCCAGAATCCACACAGAGTGTATAAGAGACATCTTGAATCTGCTTGGGGTGACCAGATTAAGAAGAAGACAAGGTTCCTTGCCTTTAATAGTTGTGTTGAGAAAATTTCAGTAGGTGTTGCTTGTGCCTGCTGAAATGTCCACTTCAAAGCAAATAGCTATGTCCTTTTTAATCTGGTCACCTTATGTCTGCTAGCTATATATGAATGCATACTACAGGCTTGGTAGACACTAGAAATGGGCATGAATTTGAAAAAATGATGATTTGTTCTGATTCATGGTTTTGTTGTTGTTGTTCAGTCGTTCAGTCATGTCTGACTCTTCGTGACCCCATGGACTAGCGCTCACCAGGCCTTCCTATCTTCTACATTGGTTGCACCAATGACACCGTCCAACCATCTCATTCTCTGCCATCCTCTTTTCCTATTGCCTTCAATCTTTCCCAACATCACGGACTTTTCCAAGGAGTCCTCTCTCCTCATGAGGTAGCCAGAGTACTGGAGCCTCAGCTTCAAAATCTGTCCTTCCAGTGAACATTCGGGGTTGATATCTTTCAGGATGGATAGGTTTGATCTCCTTGCAGTCCAGGGTACTCTCAAGACTCTCCTCCAGCACCACAGCTCAAAATCATCGATTTTGTGGTGATCAGCCTTCTTTAAAGTCCAGCTCTCACTTCCATACATCACTACTGGAAAAACCATAGCTTTGACTATCCTGACCTTAGTTGGCAAAGTGATGTCTCTGCTCCAGGGTTAATGAACCACAGATAGTTAATGAACCCCAAATAGTGGATTTACATTTTTTCCTGATAAATTAATGAATCAATTTGTCAATTCATTTTTTCATTTTAAACCCTATGAAAATAGTTCCTTAGGCTGCTAGAGACACCAACATCATTGAGAAACTTCCTTTGATTCTCATCGATGAGTCCTGCACATTTGGTAAAGTTTGGGTTTCAGACATCTACGTTATACACCTACAAACTGGATCTCCCAGGAAAGTGTCGTTGACCAGCTGGCTTTGGGAAAACCCAATCTTCACCAAACCTGGAGATATTGTAGAGCCTGAGGAAGCTTCTCTGAATGTTGGTGCCTCTAGTGAAATATCCAGAAATTAATAGTCACCAAACCTGGAGAGATTGTAACAGAATGCCAGGGGAAGTTTATCTGAAAGTTTGGTTCTCTGGCTACCTAGGGGGACATGTCAAAACCCAATGAATCAGCAAATCAAAAATCACTAAAATGCATCAGTTTATATTCATTGAAAGCATCAATGCAGATGAACATAATTTGATGAGTTAGCAATTTTTGGTGAATTTTGCAATTCATTTTTAAATTTGTGCTAATCTCTACTGCCCTATGTGTTCTGTTGGAGAGTTCCTCCTCTTTCTTTCACCAGCGTGAGCAACACATTTTGTGTAAATATGGGACAGGTTTCTTTCTGCTGTGGCATCCTGGTGGTGTTTTATAGTGGTATGATCATGAGGCCTCTAAATGTTGGGTGAGATATAAATGTATAAATAAGTAAGGACCCAGCAGAGGTTTGATTAATTTCCTGTTTTGCTGGATGGGAATGAGAGGAAACCCCTAACCATGTGCAGTGAGCCTAAACCAGGTTGAAACTCAATGTGGTGTGTTAGCTGGTTTCATATTATTATTATTATTATTATTATTATTATTATTATTATTATTATTATTATTATTATTATTATTATTATTATTATCAAAAATTCCTGGTCTCCATTGGCATTATGTACATTTTTTCTGATTTAAAGAAAAATAATTTTGGATTTTGTGTTGTCTTTGTTGCTTTGTTTCTATTTACCAGATTACTGGTCATTGGGGAGGCCTTCTTATTTCTTTCTTCTGTGCCTGCCATGTCAGGACTTTCTTCCAAATGAAACTCTGACTCAACAGCTTTGCCCTTGGTTAAATAAATCAACCTAAACTGTTGTTGTAACATCATTATCAGAGTACAAACCTGAAGGTCTGCTTGGGATTCATTAGGCCTACAATGCCATTACTGACGCTGTTTAAACTTTATTGCATTCACCTTGCTTCCTAACAGTGTATGTGCTGCCCCTCTGTCATTAGGAGAAAGCTCTGCATCTCTTCTGGTTCTAATCCTTCTTCCTCATTCTGTACATTTACCATTCCTAACTGCTGCCCAAGCCCTTAGCTCACTGTAGAGGTGCTGCTAATCACTAATCTGCTTCAAGCTAAAGGCAGGCATAGCATTTCTGAATTGGCAGGGTGTGACAAAACCCTGGAAACAGGAGTAATGAATATATAAATCATCAGCCAATCCGAGAAGGAAGATGGGGAATGGTATGATATAAAAAGGGTGGAGCCTAGTCAGTTGAGCAGTTCAGTGAGTTCAGTTAAGTTGAGAGCTAAGAGTGCTGGGAGAGAGCACTGCTCTATGAGAGTTCTGTCAGGCAGTGAGGGATATACTGTTTACTAGTTATTAAAGACAGGGGGGCTGGAAGAGTTGATGAAATCTATTATATGTTAAAGGCAACACATACCATCCTCAGATATTGTTATATTTATTATTTTCTCAATAAACTTTGTTATTATTTTTATATTATACATCTGAGCCTGTCCCAATTCATGAGGCGACGATTTTAAAAGGTGGCAGCATTACCAAGTGAATAAAAGGTGGCAGCATTACCATTTTCATCACACTTACATGTGTAAAAGGGAGGTGTCATCACAATTTGGTGGCACAGCAGTGGGATGTCAAAATAAACCCAGTTGTGCCTTTGAAAACCCAGTCTGAGAAAGGGGTGATGTCACAATTTGGTGGCAGCGGTGGGATTTCGAATACATCCAGTTTGCAGGAGGGAAAAATTCACCAGCTCAAAATATTTAGCCTCTACCCTGTGAAGAAGTTGAAACTGGAAGTTTAAAAAGAAGCCTTTAGTAAAGTTAGCCTTCAAGTGTTGTTGGTAGTCTGTGGTAGTTCCCCTGAAAAGGGGTTAGGACTGAGAATTAGGTGAAACTAATTTCAGTTCTTGGGAAGCCCTGTGTGTGAGAGAGGAATTCAGACTTAAAACCCTGTAGTGCTATCTGATTTTCTTTGGTGGGTCTGTTAGAGTCTGGAGGCCAGTATTCCAAAAGGAAAAGGAGTCTGTCTTGACAAATTATAGGACACCTGGAAGAGAAAATCTGAAAGGATAGACTAAAATCTACAGTGGTTGTTCGGGAAACTGCCTGAGAGAGTCACGGAACACTGTGCAACCTGAAGATTAAAAGGTGCTGAGACAATTTTCCTTTGGGGGTGAAAGACCCAAAGCGTTTGCCCTTGAATTTAGGGTGGCTTTGGTAAAGGTCTGGAAATATCACCCTGGGTGTTAACAGAAAGAAATCTCCAAAGTAAAAGGTCTGTGGGGGCAGAAAATTTACCTCAGAAACTGAAGAGACCTGAAGAGATTTAAAGCTGACAAAAGTTCTTTAAAGCAGGAGTGCCTGACTGGAATCCCTTATATGAGATTGGGGGAGCTAGAGAAAAGTTATAGGTTAAAAGCCGAAGAAATATATTTAAATCTGTGTATTTTAAACACTGAGATATTATTCAAAGAAATAAAGAGTTTGAAGTCTGGGCACTGTGCCAATCTTGCCCTTGGCAACAGTAGCTTAACAGGAGTTAGAAACTGCCAGAAAGCTGAGGTAAAATTTTTTACAATTGCCATTGAAATAGCTGTGACCCACTTAACCTTCCTTTTCTTAAGAAAGAAATAATATATACACCACATATAACAAAGAAATAAATAAAAAGATTTTGATTTTAAGTCAGTTCCAAAAGCGAATACTAAGAACGGGGAAAGAGTTAGTGTTTACTAGAATTGGCATTTCAGCAGAACAACTGAGGAGAAGATATAGGTCAATCACTAAAGTGCCAGAGAGATACAAAGAAAACCTTTTTTTTAAGTGGCCCACAGTGAACTTTCTGAACTTAAGCCGCTGTTGGGGATGCCTTTGCGGCTGGGGGAGTTTTGGTATTTGATTAATTACCGGTGGTTCAAACAGTGGAAGTAATATGTGGGCTTTGACAGCTGGGACCAGTATAATGTGGGAGAGCCCAACCTCTTCCCAGGGCCAATTGACAACTCGGGAATTTTTGCAGATTCAGAGACTCAGATGTTGAAAGAGCACCTTATTGATCAATTGGATTATGGTTTAGTTCCTACTGAAGCCTGGAATAAATTAGTAAATTGGTATGGATGTGTAGAGGGGCAGAAGCCAATTGTGAGAAAAGTTGTAGAATATGGTTTATTCATGAAATATTGTAAAGTGGAAGTATATCTCTAGGAATTGAAGGTCTGTCAAAACAGTGATCCTAATAATTTTGTAAGCTGTTATTTCAGCAAAGCGGATACCATTGATACTATTGGAAAAGGGATGTGAAAGCTGTTTAATATTCCTGATGAAAAGAAAATTAGGCTGTGGCTCAGATATATGAGTAATACCTGTATTTTTGAGCAGTTAAGCAAACTTGATAGCACTATACAAGATGCAAGGCTCTACCAGAGACAGGTGGTGTTAATAGAAGTAAAGAATGAAGATGGTACTTGGCCCAGACAGTCTCCTGTGACAGAATTGGGCAGTGCAATCAACAGAAGTCTAGCTACCTCCTCAAAATTGACAGCAAACCCTTCCTCCACAACAGTTGTCTCTTCAGACATTACAAATGGTGACTGCAATAACTCATATAGTTTGAACTCTAGTCATAGAATAGGAGTTTCAGATCAAATCCCAAGAACAGGTTTAATTGGAATAGATGTCTTAGAGCATGCACAGAGTGCTTTTGGAGTAACACGAGTTCAGACACACCCAGCTGAAACAAACAGTGAAAACAACACCGTTATAAATCAAATGTCAATAGGAGAACTTGAGAGGGAATCTCAGCAGTCTGAAACTTAGCCGACATAGAAGGGCCAGCAACAGACTTTAGTCTAGAACAAAGGCAAGATGACAGTTTGAAGGGATGTTTTGACTTAATGGAATTGAATACACACTTCTTAAGTTCCAAACACCCTGAAAATTTCATACTAGAGGAGAAAATGATACAAGCTTGTGAAGAACTTCGTGTACCAGCAGAGACTTCCAGACTGGAAAAATATTTTAAATTAAAAGAAGAAGAAAAATTAGCACAGCTTGAAAAAGAACAGAATAAAAAACAGCAGAAGAGCTGAAAGAAGCTAAAATTCTGCAGGCATCAGTTATTGGTGAACTCCAAAATGAAATTTCACCTTTGAAAGCACTTTTAGAGATGAAGGAAAAGGGACTGGAGAAAAGGAGGAATGAATCTGATACATTTGTTTTCGATCTCCAGAAGAAATCAGCAGAACTAGAAGTAATTACCGCAGTGGAAAACATTAAAGAAAAGGAAATATGTAATTTGGAAATGCAATTGTTTGGTGCATCAGAAAGTAAAGAAGATTGCTTACAGCAACTTACATCAATGGAAGCAGAGCTTGAAAAAGAAATATTAAATAATGAGCAACTTTGTCTGGATGGGAACAAAGTATCACTGGGCAAGGAACAACTGATACAAAAAGAGAATAAGACCACTGATGAATTTAGAAAGCTGCGGGAAGCTGAAAAGCAAATAGAAAACCGTGTAAATAAGCAACCCTAATTGGAAGTGAAGGATGCTAATGACAGACCTGATCTGGTGGTTGCAAAAGACACCTGGGAAAAACAACTACAGCCTGTGAACATCATGCTTCAGCGGATCCGAGAGGCCGAGAAGACGAAGGGAGCATCCAAGTGGCGACTAGGAAATCCAGAAGTCAACTACCTGAGACACGTCGTGGGACGAGGCGTGATCGACCCCCTGCAGAGGAAGATTGACGTGATCGACTTGTGGCCAAGACAGACCAACAAAAAGAAGGTGAGATCTTTTTTTGGACTTGTGGTATATCACAGGAGGGTTAGTCCACATTTGAGCACCATTGCAACACCACTGACTGAACTGACAAAAACGAAGCACCCGTATGTCATACAGTGGTTGCTTGAATATCAAGCTGCATTTGAGGGAACTCTAATGAACTGTAGCAGGAGTGGTGTCCAAGAGTTGAATCCCACATTCCATGAACCCAAGGAAAAATGGCATCAATTTACTGTGAACTGGACTTTGAATTTATGTGCCAGAGGAGGTGATCACCCGTGGCGTATCATCGTCCAGCTGTTGCAGCAAGAGGTGGAAGACATTGATTACATGGACCATGGTTAAAAATTAATAATGTAATACTGTTATTTTATTGCTGATGTAAGAGGAAGGTGTTGTTTTAAAAAAAGTATGGAAATGTAATGTCATAAAATGTGAAAACCATAACTTTATGTAAGTTAACTGTAAATGAAAAATGCAAGGTAATGTATAATTAGAGCTTACTATAAATCAAGATGTTTATGTGATATTTAGAATATAAGTTGATAAAAATTGTATGTATATTGATAAGTAAAATAGCTTAAAATGTAAACCAAATATATGTATTTATGCATCTTAACATAGATTGATTCTTGTATGATCAATAAGGTTACAGGTATTTGAAGTTATGATGTTAACCAATGTTATAAGAGTATAGTCTATTTAAAATGTAATGATATAGAATTATTGCATTTAATGATATTATATAGTAATAATGTTGAACATGTTATAAAACAGTTTATAGATATGCAGAATTGAAGCTGATAAACAGAAGAATGTATGAATTATTTAAATAGGCTCCAGAAGAGAATTTTAAGTGAGCAAACCGAGGTAAATTTACTCCCTTAAAATTTCTTTATAAGGGGGGAGGTATTGTGACAAAACCCTGGAAACAGGAGTAATGAATATACAAGTCATCAGCCAATCCCAGCAGGAGGGCGGGGAATGGTATGATATAAAAAGGGTGGAGCCTAGTCAGTTGAGGCAGTTCAGTTGAGTTAAGTTAAGTTGAAGGTTTTGAGAGTGAGTGCTGGGAAAGAGCACTGCTCTGTGAGAGTTCTGTCAGGCAGTGAGGGATATACTGTTTACTAGTTATTAAAGACAGGGGGGGCTGGAAGAGTTGATGAAATCTATTATATGTTAAAGGCAATGCATACCATCCTCAGATATTGTTATATTTATTATTTTCTCAATAAACTTTGTTATTATTTTTATATTATACATGTGAGTCTGTCCCAATTCATGAGGCGACGATTTTAAAAGGTGGCAGCATTACCAAGTGAATAAAAGGTGGCAGCATTACCATTTCCATCACAATTACACGTGTAAAAGGGAGGTGTCGTCACAATTTGGTGGCACAGCAGTGGGATGTCGAAAGAAACCCAGTTGTGCCTTTGAAAACCCAGTCTGAGAAAGGGGTGACATCACACAGGGGTGAACCACACCATTCAGAAACTACTTCTGGATTAATTGTCAAATTTGTGAGAATTTCATACATGTGAAACCCATGACAGTATTCACAGACGTATTTTCTGATGAAGAGATGGAAAAGTCAAGATTTATTTGATGTTGTGCTGATGACTGAAACATGGAATATATCCTAAACAAGGGTTGGCTGGGTGAGCCATAACACTTCTGGTGTAACTGAAAGGACCTGATTTTCACAAAGAAGCAACATGAAGACTATTGTTAGTACATCCTATGTAATATCTTATTACACATTGCATGATTAATCCTAGAACCAAAGCAAAGGTATCATGCACCTGTTTTCATCAAAGTGCTCATGACTGAAAGGCCTTTGGAGGCGCTGCAGTGACCACAATTAGTGGGAACAGTAACTGGCCGAAATTTCTTGCCACCACAACCGTCAGCATTCCTATTCCTTCATGTTCAGGATAAGCTGTCCAGAGAACAAGAACTGCTATAGAAGTCCTGGCTAACAGCAAAGTGATTGATAGGTTAATTTAACAATAAATAATGTGTCACCAGTATTCTCCAGGGTCACCTCTAAAAGGGCAATCCATCATCTCACATGTCAGCAGTGTACAAAACTGCAACAACTGGTTGAAGGACGACTGAGTACTTGCCCTTAACATGCATATGCATGTTTAATACACTCATAAGATGTGTATTAAGCGTTTTCACACATCACAGTGAGATACATAAATTATCCCGCTCCCAGACTCTGGAACTTCCTCCCACAGGAAGCCACACTGGCTCCAACTTCCCTGTCCATCCAAAAGTAGACCAAGAGCTTCTTATTAATCCAGGCTGTTCCTTAGTGACTGGTTGTCTGAAAGAGGTTTTTAAAGGGTTTGTTCTACCTTGTTGCTTTAACATGTACTTTTTATTATTGATTTTATTTACTGTTTTTAATACATAATTTGTTTAATTCTTCAACAGAACATTATCTCAAATTCAAGTGTTTGTTTTCAAATCCTGCAAGACCCTTCTTCAGGCTGGGTATTGCAGAGCTAAGGGACATGCAGAAGAAACAAAAGAGTCACCCAAATCATACCCAGATGTGAAAATCAGGCTTTTAAAAAATCAAACAAGTTACTAAATGAGAGCTGCAGCATTGTGAAGTCAATTCAGGATGACAATATAGATTTCAATATTCTTACCAATCTTCAAACACAAAGAGGTGCTGGTCACTCGAGAACATGCCATCATCACCTTTCCCAAAGCACACAACGCCTTTGGGGCTAGAAAGAGAAGTGACAAGTGCTTTGCTAGGAGATGATGGAGAGGGTGCTTAAGAAGAACAACTGCTTATTTTTCAGCCTTCTTGTGACAGTTTGTTCTATATGTGAAATCTTTTCTCTCTGTATTGAGATATTCATTTTAAAGGCCTTACCAGTGCATAAATGCAAAATTCAAGTTCTCTGATTATAGCAATTTGTCTTTTGGAGTGACACTTGAATAGGCTTCAACTTTTAGCCATCTTCCTTCACCTGTAAAAGAGAGTCAATCTACTGTTGAACTACCCTGATGCTATTTAGTGACCTATGATATTTCTGTTGCATTTAATAATCACAGATGATAAGTGGAAAGGCTCATTATCACAAATTACATTTTCTCCCAAACGCATCTGGCAATGAAAGGCATTTTAGATTATTGCCTGATAATTTGAAGCTGAACCTTTAATTAATAGAATTCTAGTTAGGACACAAACTGGGGTGAAACCAGTGAATATATTCAATTATTCAATGAATGCGGGATATTGCTGCACAATATCATGCCCACATTACCAGCAATAAAAGAGATGCTAAGCTTTACATAACAAAGTACAGTCTGAATCTTGGCAATACCAGCAACGCTTACCTAGATATTCTGCACAGAATATCTTCATATGCTCACAACTAGAGATGGGCACAAAATGAAAAATGACACACTGTTTCATCATGTTGTAAGCTTACAAAATGTTTCATAATGAAATGAAATGGCAGACAGCATTCCATTACAAAATGAAACAAAACGCAATTTTCCTCTCTAGAATGAAATGATTCATTGTACAGGAAATGGCAATTGAGATTCCTCCAGCTCTTCCATGTAAGCCCCCCAAAACTGGAAAGGTTTTGGGGGTCAGGGAGCTGAGTTATAAAGCTCCAAAGGGGGTTCAGGTAGTTAATTAAGAGAGTGTGTGGCATGCGTGCCAGCAAATTAGGAGTTAATTTAACCAGCAGCTTAACTCCTATTAACTCCTAAATTGCTGGAACATGCACTACACTCTCAATTAACTACCCAGACCCCCTTTGGAGCTTCATAATTTAGCACCCTGACCCTCAAACCTTTCCAAATTTCAGGGGTTACTTAGAATCGCTTGAGGAATGTACCTCTGCCACTTTGTGCTGAAACATGGTTGGGATCAATATTTTTGAGTGCATATTTTTATATGCACTAGGAAAAATCTTTCTATTGGAATCAGAAGCTGATTGGGCAAGTGATAGTGCTGCTGCTGCTTGGTTTCTGATAAAATCTAATAAGAAACATTTTTTTTCTATCGGCACCCCCTTTAGACCTTTATAACTGAGCTCCCTGAAACCCAAATCTCTCTGTGAGGGTTCTGTCTTTGCCCAGGCTTCCCGCCCTTCCAATTTCAAAGAAGGCATGTCTTGAAACGAATAAACAGAACTTTTTATTGGTTCTTCAACTACAAATGAGGTTCTTTTCAACAGTTTCAACATCCTTAACTTCTGTAACAAATGGATTGTTCTTTCCCTCATAATTAGGAGTTCTTAAAGAGAAATTCCCCACCTCCACCTGGGGACAGCTGCGTCCACCACTTATCTCCTCCTCTCTCTCAAAGAGCCATGGCTCCCCCACTTGTATTCCAACCTCCTTCCCGGAGAGACGGGGTTTCCCCACTTGCACCCCAACCTCCGAAGTTGATCTGTGTCCAGGGTGCCTTGACTGACGGGGTCACAACAGGTAGTCGTCCCTCTGGGTCAAATCCATCTGGGTGTTCAGCTTCCCGGCTTTGGCCTCCTCCCATACCATGGCCAGCCATTGTTCCAGTTCCAAAGTCTATCTTATCTCCTTCCTCTTGCGATTGTATTGGCGGGCCTCTCTCCCTCCCCAATAGGAGCAGCCTTTCTTGTGCACCCTTCTTCTATAACTCTCTGCCTCCTTCTTGGGCATCATCATCCTTTCCCAGTTTCCCGTCCATGGATCCTCCATTCAAACCCACTCCCAATCTGGGCGTAGAACTTTTGGCTCCCCCTTTTTAGCTTCTCCAAACCCCACCTCCACCACTCCTGATTGGTGGGGCCTTCCCGCCACTTCTTCTCCCTTATTTCCTGTCACATCGGAGGCCTCTTCCTTTTCCTTCTCCTTCTGATCCTCTATGATCTTAAGGGCATCATAAAACCCCTTCTGTCGCATGGTTCTGTCCATAGAATCCGAGGGGAATGTTCCCTTGCTCTTCTAATTTTCCAGCCCCCTCTGCCTTGCTCTGTGCAGGGGTCACTCTTTCTCGCTCGGAGAAGTTCCCCTCACACTCTCCAAAATTCAGGTCTTACTTGGAAGAGTCCAAACGTGGTCCCCAGAAATTTTGGTGCCAATTCATGGCTGCTAAATCAAAATTGTAAACCGCCCAGAGACTACTTGTAGTAGTATGGGGCGGTATATAAGCAGAACACTTTGCTTTTTGCTTTTTGCTTTTGCTAGTGTGTTATTTGTTTCGTTAGGTAACAAAACAACTAATGAATAACGGATCAAATAAAAAGTTCATTTCGTGCCTTTTTCTAGTCCCCAGGTATTTTGGTGCTGATTCATGGCTGCTGCAATACTATTTTGGTATTCCAAAATATTATCCCAGCAACCATGAACTGGCAGAACCATGCTATGGAAGGGGTTTATGATGCCTTTAAGATCATAGAAGATCAGAAGGAGAAGGAAAAGGAAGAGGCCTCTGGTGTGACAGGAAATAAGGGTTTCCTGTCCAAAAGTTTCCCTTCCAATTGGTGTGGGGAAACCGCAGGCTTTTTTCGCCAGAAGCCAGCACCGCCGATCAGCTGTAGCTCTGGCTTTGTCTGGAAAAGGATTTAAAAAGCCCGCCCTTTCCTCCACCATTTTCTGAGGACTCTTGCCGGGCTCTCAGTTCCTGGACCCCTTTAAACCCAGCCCAGTCGGTATCAGGGATACCCCTTGGTATGGACTGGGCTAGGTTTAAAGCAGTCCAGCAATTGACAGCCTGGCAGGAGCCTGCAGAAAACGGGTCGGGGGGAGGAAAGTTGAAGAGTGATTGTGCTGTCCTCCCGACCTGTGTTCTGAGGGCTCCTGCCAAGCTGTCAATCGCTGGTCCCCTTTAAATCTGACTCAGTCCATACCAGGGGGACCCCTGGTACTGACCAGACTGGGTTTAAAGGGGTCCAGCGATTGACAGCCCGGCAGGACCCATATCAAAATGCTAGGGAGGGCAGCTCGATCCCTGGAACAGCCCTCCCTAGCATTTTACAGGACTCCTGCCAGGCTGTTAGTTGCTGCACTGCTTTAAACCTGACCCAGTAGGTACCAGGGGGATCCCCTGGTACAGACTGGGCCAGATTTAAAGTGGTCCAGCAATTGAAAGCCCGACAGGAGACTTCAGGAAACGGGACGGGAGGAGGAAAGTTGCAGCAATTGCATGCTGTTCTCCCGACACGTGTTCTGAGGGCTGCTGCTGAGCAGTCAATCGCTGGACCCCTTTAAACCTGACCCAGTCAGTACCAGGGGGTCCCCCTGGTACTGACTGGGCCAGGTTTAAAGCACTCCGGGGACTAACAGCCTGGAAGGAGTCCTGTGAAAATGCGAGGGAGGGCTGTTCCAGGGATCGAGCTGCCCTCACTAGCATTTTCAGAGATTTCCTGCCGCGCTGTCATGGGCTGAGACCCTTTACAAATGGCCCAGTCGGCACCAGGGGGTCCCCCAGTGCCAATCGGGGCATTTATAAAGGGGTCCAGCTGATGATAGCTCAGCAGGATCCCACTGAAAATGGCCCCGTTGCCAGCATGGAGCTCCTGCATTGGCAACGGGGCCATTTTCAGAGAGGTTCTGCTGCCCTGTCATGGGCTGGACCCCTTGTCAAATGGCCCGGTTGGCACTAGGGGGATCCCCTGGTGCCAGCTGGGCCATTTTAAAGGGGTCCAGCCCATGTCTGGGTGGCAGCATTCGTCCCTTCAGAGGGAACCACGGGCTTGGCTGTGCAAGCAGAGCAGAGCCCTCGGTCTCCTCTCAAGGGAGGGCAGCGAGAGGGGTCTGGGATCCGGCTTCCACATGCAGAGGCCAGAACACAGCCCCCTCCCAACTGCCTTCCACCTTCCCCCTGCCGGATGACAGCACCGGACGCTGTCATGACGTGTGCAGGGAAGGCGAAACCCCTGTTCTGCCTCTCTGCATGCAGAGGGGCGGAACGGGATTCTTGCCTTCCCCACGCTGGTCATGACAGTGCCCGGTGCTGTCATCTGGCAGGAGGAAGGCTGAGGGCAGTCGGGAGGGGGATGCATGGAGGCAAGACCGTGGCTTGATCTCCTCCGCCTCGGGTGGCAGCCGGGCAGCTGTCACCCGGGGAGGAGGAGATTGGCTGAGCCTGCGTGGGGAAGCACGCAGAGGGGCAAAGGGGGGTCTGAAATGGATCTTCCCCACCCGTCTCTCCCACACTTCCCCCATCCCAGAGCCAGCACCCAGTAGCGTTCGGTGCTAGCTTTGGGAGGGGAGAAGATTTAAAAAAGCCCACTCTCTCCTCCAACTTAATGGGGTGGAGGAAGAGTGGGCTTTTTAAATCTCCCCCCAGCCCTCCCGGGCACCACCAGCGCCATCAAGCTGGCCAGGAGTGCGCTCCCATGGCTGCGGGACTTTTCTTCTGGCCGGCTTGCTGGCGGCTCTGGCAGCGCCCACCCTGGGAGGGCTCCCCGTGGCTATGGGATGGCTCTCCCAGGAGGCTTGCCATGGGCTCCGGTGGCGCCCGGCTCTGGGACGGCTCCCCAAGGCCATGGGAACGCTTTCCTGACAGGTGCCGAAAAACGACACCCGAAAAACGCAGTGGGCCTCTGGGGCCCGAAAAACAGAAATGACCCAAAGCGGGCCCCAGAGCCTGAATAACGAGCATGAAATGCCATTTTGGCATTTAATGCCCATCTCTACTGGGGACCAAGTTTGGACTTTTCCCTGTAAACCCTTGAAATTTGGAAAGATTTGCATTTCAGGGGGTGAGTTATAAAGTTCCAAAGGGGGGTGCCCCTAGCATTGCATTTGATTGGAAGCCAAGTGGCGTCAAAACTATCGCACACTGGATCTGTTTCTGAATCCAATAGAAAGATTTTTTTTCTTAGGTGCACCCTCTTTGGAGCTTCATAACTCAGCTCCTTGACACCCAAACCTTTCCAAATTTTAGGGGGTTATCTAAAATCATTTGAAGAAGGTACCGCTGCCACTTTGGTCCTTTAGAACCCAGGGGATCATAGTGTTTCATTCCATTCTATTTTATTTCATTAAAAAAACTACTTTAAAATTTTGTTACAAATAAAACAAAAAAAACCTACTCCAGAAACAAAACAAAATGGAATGGAATTATATTTTCCAGTTTTGTGCCAATCTCTACTCACAGTCACCAACCAAAGGGAAATCCCAGAAGCTGACTCTGTTTTCCTTCAATTAACTACTTTTTGCCTAAATGCAAAGCAATTATCATGGCTTTTGTTCAAAATGTGTGAATGGGAGTTTCTAAACCCTCCCCTGAGGCAAACAACCTGTGGAAGAAAAGCTATATATGTTCATCATCAATGCAAATAAGTTGTTCATGTTTTCCAAAATATGTACTCTCATCTTTTGAAATTAAGAAAAGGTAAACTGGAGGTTAGCAAAGATCGTCACTGGAGACCAAGGCCAATATAACACATACTCTGTGAATAAAATTCTGTGAGGAAATATATAAACACAAATAAACTCTTTTGAAATGTGATGCTGGAGAAGAACCATACAGATGCCAACAACAAACAGAAGAGTAGAAAAATAGGTATCAAATCAAATCAAGCCTGAATGCTCATTGCAGCAAAAATGAGTAAACTGAGGCTGTTCTACCATACACGTATTAGAAAAGTAGGCAGGGGGCAGTAGGAAGTTGGGGAGACCTAATTTGAGAAAGATGGTCTCAATAAACTATCACAGCTGTTAATTTGCAAGAGTTGAGCAGAACATTCTGAAGAAAACAATATTGCTAGGAAAGTGGGATAATAAGATGAGAGAACAATCTAATGTGAGGTGCTTTGGTCTGCAAGGTCTGAACAGACCAGTTAATGCTATGATATTTTGGATGTTATTAAGTAGCACAATCACTCCCCGTCAGAAATGACTTGATTGCACATACCATCTTTGAAACTTGTTTCTTAATTACCAGAGAGTTGTAGAGTGACAATATGGGTGGAATAGCTGAAACTATGAAAAGATACTGTAATACCAAAACTCTACTACCACATCCACAGTCACAAAGCAAAAGTTAGTTATTCCACAATTTAAACCACTGAGGTTCTAAATCTTAGTGCTTTGTTCTTGGTGCCCCTCACTAAGAATATCTGCCTGGCCAACCAGTGACTCTCCATCCTCAATATTGAGAGTGCATATCCCAAAGGAAAGGAAGAAAACCAACACCAGGAATCAGGCCTTTTCAGCAGTGGCACTCTCCTTGTGAAACAAATTTTCTTTAGAAATGAAACACCTACACACTTTCAGGAGATTATTGAAGATGTACTGTAATTAGTAGAGATGGGCACGAAATGAACAATTTTAATAATAATAATAATAATAATAATAATAATTTATTGTCATTGTGTGTATATACACAGTATACACATACAACGAAATTCAGACACCCAGAGACCAGATTCAACACACACACACACACACACACACACACACACACACACACACACACACACACAAATCTCCAAACACTCTCACACACATTAAGAAAAAAACCATTCAACACACACACATAAAAATCCCCGAACATTTCCGTTTCCGTTTTTTCGTTTCATTAAGCAACAAAATGACAAACAAATTTTATCTCTAAAATGAAATGAAACGAACAGAAACAGCAGAAATTTTGTCGTCCGTTTCGTTTTTGTTACGGCAATACATTGAACTGCTTTAAAAGTTTAAAACAATCACAAAAAATTGAAATAAATGGTAATGAAACGGTAACAAACGAACAAAAACAAAAACAATTTTTGCAAAAATTCACAAAAAACAGTAACGAACCGAAACAAACCCCCTAAATGACAAACGACAAACAAAACAACATGTTTTTATTTGTGCCCATCTCTAGTAATTAGAGATGGGCATGCAATGAACTTTTTGTTCATTTTATTTGTTATTAATTTTGTTATGTAATGAAACGAATAATGATCTGCCCCCTCTAAGAAAAACAAAATGAAACAGAAATTTCCGTTTCATTCCGGTTCATTTTTCATTCCGCCAGTGTCTCCTACCTGGGTGGAGTGGTCCCGGTCTGGTACTCCTTGCTGTATTGTGGGCAGCAGGAGAGAGGGAAAAAAACAAAGCCGACGGGCCCACACTACAATTGGTAGGAGAGCCACGTAGTCAGCAGTAAAAACTATTAAATAAAAATAAAATAAAATAAAATATAAAATAAAATAAAATAAAATAAAAATATAGAAATGTATAAAAATATATAAAAATTACCTGATCCAATCCGTGGATCACCAAACTGGACCATGGGTTGACAAAAAAAAAGTAAAAGTAAAAAAACAAAAAAACCTAAAAGTAAAAACAAACAAACAAAAAACCCTGATTGGGCCATGGGCCACTAAACCAGCCCACAAGCACCAGAACCGAACCACAGACCAGCAGGAGGGGAAAAAAAACAAAGCCAAAAGCAGTAAAAATAAATACATAAATAAAAATAAAAATAAAATAAAAATAAAATTAAAAATTAAAAATAAAAATAACTCGATCTTGCTCATGGGCCAGCAGGATTAAAGAAAATAAAAAATAAAAAATAAAAAACCCAACTGGTGGGGTTCAGAAAGAAAAAAGAGAAAAAAATGAACCCAAACTAAAACGAATTACAAAATGAATTTTTTTCTAAAAATTCATTTTGTAATTAAAAAAACAAACAAACAAACAAAAACAGAAAATAAACTGAAACAAAATGAATCACCATTTTTTGGGTCGTTCCCATCTCTAACTGTAATTGTTTAGGGAAGTCTTTGGTATTTTGGCAACATCTTAACTTATACCTTGTATTTAATTTTTGTTAAATTATTCTTTATTTGTTATACTACTTGTTTTACAATTATTTAATCTACTATGATTTACTGTGATTTGGCTGAAATTACTTTGTGACAAGTCAGCTGAGGATAGCATTTTTGTTAATAGTAACTGATTAACAAGGATCAGAGGCTCTTTTGATTATTTATAGTTGGTTGTATAAGATGGTTATGTCATGTAAACTGCTCCAATAGTTTAAAAGCTTTATAAATGAAATAAATATTTTATAAGCAGCTGCAGAATCCCTTGGTAAGCACAAACCCCTGTTTGGCTGTGAAGGAGTTAAAAAGTTCTCATTCTGAAAATCAGCTAACAGGGCCAAAAATTCAAGTTGCCTGAGAGCTGGAGCTGACCTCCCTTTTGAAGACTGGTGTCAGAAAGCTGTTGAACAGAAACTTCAGTTCAGTGAAACCAAATATTATGTATATAAAGCTAGAAATAATTTGTTGTATTTTTTATTTTAACTTTTGTACTGCTTTTGATGTAATTTTTTCTATTTTATTACTTTTGAATGACACTCACGATTAGAGATGTGCACGACTAGGGAAAATGACGTTTTCGAGTTGTTGTGTGTCGGAGGCAGTCCGTTTCGGCTTGTTTCCGTTTTTCGTGAAATTTTGCAAACATTAGTCGGTTTGTTTTTTCATTTTTTCGTTGTCATTAGTACTGGTTTGGGGGGGTAGCAGGCTCCTGGAGGGAGCTGCAGGAGTCAGCCAGAGCCACAAGTGACGGACTGGCAGACTCTTTGCACCCGCTGTGTCTCATGTACTTGCATGTAGTGCAATGCAAGTAGATCTGGCTTAGGGTTAAGACGGGTTAGCACAAGGGCTAGGGTTCGGCTAGTTACGGGTGAGGTTAGGGTGAGTATTGGGGTGCACCTCTGGGTGCCTCTCTGACCCACTTAGAAGGACAGTGTACTGGCGTATGGGTTAGGCTTAGGCTTAGGGTTCGGGTTTGGGCTACGATTAGTGGGCTGTTTATGCCCGATTGGCACATCCCAGAAGTCTCTGTGGTCAACCTGGCCAAGTGGCCATGCGCTTGGTGGAAAATTTGCATGGTCCACTCCCATCATTGCGAATGTGCAGGTGTAATAAAATAAAATAAAATAAAATAAAATAAAATAAAATAAAATAAAATAAAATAAAATCAACGGAGACTCTTTTTTGCAAGAAAAACCCACTGCTGCTACTGTAAAAATTCAAGCATTTAAAATAGCTAATTTTTGCATGTTTCTGTGGTGCTTTGGTGGGGTTTTGGGCAACGATTTCAAAAAAAATATTACGGTCGCCATTTTGGATCCCCCGCACTGCATGGCAAATGGATGCGCCCTCCCAGCCTGGTACCAGCAGCGCAGCAGTAGCAATAGCCAAGGAGAGGGGGGCGGGGAACCCCCCCCAAATAAAACACCCTTCTGGCCTGGTAGGTGCCCTCAGACAGTTTTTCGCCTACTTTTAGGGCCGGGAATCGGTTTTTTTTTAACTTTTAAAAACTTTTTTTCTGTGCCGCTTGGCATTGCACGATGCAAGTAACGAGCACGACAAATCAGACCAAATTGTTCGTTCGTTGGTTCGAGCTCGAATTCTGGCAGAGTAATTCCCGTTACCGTTTCCGTAGAGTAACGGATACGAGTAATGGAAACGGAAACGGGAATACCGCTAAGTCATGCCCATCTCTACTCACGATACTCAGAGAAAAGAACCTTAATTAATGGCATAAAACTAAAAAAGGGGGTGCTCAGAATACCTACATTGTCATGAAAAAAAATCTTGATTAGATCCTTTTTCTGGGAAGACCAAAACTTGTAGACAGGCGTGTCTAAGCTTGTGATTTATTGCTTCACATAGCTTTTCAATGGCTTCAGGAAATACTTATAAGATGCTAAGCTTCTTGAATGTGGAACCAAAGGGTTCACATAGAAAGTGACCAGAATGAGGACCCAGAGTGGAATTTCCCCACATCACAGAGACAGGAATAATAATGAAATTACCTGTTGGATCACATAGAATGTTTTGTTGCCCAGTGACCAGAAAAAGGTAGAAGATGGGACAGGAAGAGGTGAGATTTTGTATCAGGGCATATATTTGAATGTATCTGATGTAGTCTGTTGGCAAGATAAACTAGTTTATCTGGAATGCACAGTGTGGTTGCTCTTCTTTTATATCTGCTAGGAATAAACCAAGGAAAGAGCTTTGGCAATTCCTTCCATGATACATGCTTTTTAAAATAACTAGAAGAAGTGTTTTAATTTTCATTTTGCAGAAAACACTACTCTCACCTATTAAATGCTGGTTTCTCTAGATTCCTGAAGGAGTAGAACAGGAGGAGGAGAGAGAAAAGAGGAAACCCAGCCTAAAGTAAAAACCCTAGATTAGTAGGTCACAATATTAATTATAACTCATTAGTTCCAAATTCTGCAGAAGTGGCAGAATGGAGACAACTTGCTCCATTCAAAACTATATACATATGTTTTCTCACAGCTTAGAAAGAGGTGGATGTGGAGATCACTTCGGGCAGGTGCAAGATATTCAACCACTTGAGGTGCAGCAGAAAATTACCCCTTCCCTTTTGTATCTGAGAGCAGGAAAGTCATTTTTGTATCTCACACAGAACATTTTTATGATTTATGGCAGTCGGAATGCAATGGCTGGAATCTGATATATGTTCTCGGTAGGGGCAGCCTGTGCCCTGTATTGGGAGAAGGGTCTCATCAAACAATGACAGATAGACATCGGACTTTTTGATTAAGTAAAATGGGGGAACCCAAAGGCTGTTTCTTTCATTTTCAGGTTCTTTCATGGATTACAAAAGGAAACCTATTGAACCCAAAATGTTTGTTTAAAAGAAAGAGAGGGAGAGAGAGATGAAACTTCTATGGGTTTTTATGTTTTCCTCTTGTTAAACTTTTGCTTCATCCAAGTCTTCTGCAAACTTTTCTTCACCTCACTGCTATCATCAGGTACTCCCTTGCTCCACTATGGCCATCTCTTGCCATGATCTTTCTCTTTCACCTCCTTCCCTCACCACTGCTTCTGGGTGCATCCTTGCTCTGCTTTGAACTGTCCAGATTAGATGGGCACAAAACACCAAAATGATGTTTCATTTCAATTTTTTGTTTTGTTTGTTTTTATTTATTTCGTTCTTCATTTTGTTTCTTTTTTTTACAGCTGACCAGCTGGTGCTTATTTTTATTATTTATTTTGACAAGTTTTGAGATTGGCGCTTGTCAAAATAAATAATAAATGAAAATGAAAATGAATGAAATGAAATTTTGTTTTGTTTTGTTTTTTAAGGGCACTTTGTTTGGTTTTTTTGTTTCATTCTCTAATGAAATGAAAAATGAAAAATGAAAGAAAAAAACATTTCGTGCCCATCTGTAGTCCAGATGATTATTTTTCCTCACA
Source organism: Phrynocephalus guinanensis (assembly GCA_037367245.1). NCBI lineage: Eukaryota > Metazoa > Chordata > Lepidosauria > Squamata > Agamidae > Phrynocephalus > Phrynocephalus guinanensis. The sequence goes on from CM074736.1 coordinate 4,955,532, forward strand.
CTCCTTCCCTTATCACTGTCACTTCTCTAGGGGGCTCAGTGCTTATCAGTGACCAAACCATACTTTCTCCTTCTCCTTCCCTTGCTGCCACCACTCGCCTTGTCCTTCTGTAAGCACTGCCAGCCTCACACTTTCCCTGCCCCCTTTCCTTGTTGTCATCATCACCATTGATGAATGTAACAATTAGAGATGGTCACGGAACGAACATTTTTTTATTTCCGTTACCGTTTGCCATTTCATTACGTAATGAAACGACAAACGAAAATTGTGATGAAAATGCAACAAAATGAACAGAACCACGAAAATTGTGGTCGTGACGTTTCGTTTCCGTTAATGGCGATGCGCAATGAAATGAGCTGTTTTAAATGAGAACGTTTTAAATGAGAATGTTAAAAAACGCCCTGGACATCCGTAAAAACACAGCGATAATTATTTATATTGTCTGATAATACCTACCAGGGGGGTTGGGGTCCTTAAAACATTTGTTTTAGTCTTCTCCCATCGCGATGCATTTTTCTTTTCCCCTTAAGATGGATGTCACCACCAGCCACAAAATGGAGGCAAGCCATGTGATGGGATCATGTTCAACCAATAGCATGCCCAGGTTGCAGATTAGGCGGGCAGGTCTGGCAGCCACAGAGGGCATAAAAAGCTCTGGCAGCCCCCGTCCTCCTTGCAGTCTCTGGTGGGAGTTAGGGTGGGATTGCTGTCTCTGCTGCGACTCTAGCTTCAGTCCTGCAGCCTCCCTGTGTGCGTGCGTGCTGCGTACCTCTTGGTGAGTACCCTCCCTTGCCCCACAGTGCAGTCACTCTGCGGCTGCCTTGCACCCTGGGCAACGCCCGCCGCTGCCTTTGCAGCCTCCCTGCGTACCTAGTCTATACTGTGTCTCTGCCAGCATCCATTTTTTAGTGTTTTCCCTCTGGTCTGGGGCGTTGGGGGATGCCTGCGCATGGAAATGCTTTAAAAATTGTGCAAAAAGTGGGTAGAAATGACAAATGAAAAAAACAAAAAATGGTAATGAAATTTTTCAAAAAATTCCCGACAGACGGAAACGAACCGAAACAGACCTCTCAACGACAAATGAAAAACCGAAATGCCATTTTTCTGTTTCGTGCCCATCTCTAGTAACAATGCAAAATGAAACACACACCTTCTTTCATGCAAAACAAAATAACAGGTACAAGAAAAAATGAAAACTAAAGTAGCATCCTCTGAAAGTACCCAAACCAAACCAAAAAGAAAAGAAAAGAAAAGAAAAGAAAAAAGAAGCAAATGATTCTGCTTAATGACAGAGTGGAGTGCCCCAACATATGGATCAAAAGTCGCCAGTTACTTTCTAGCACAAAACTATATCCCACTATATTTAATTGGATTTAATCAGAGATAAGTTAAAAAATGACTGTAGCTAAAAAAATGCGTGAATTCAAAACTCCTATAATAGATGAAAGTCCTTCAGATGTTTATCGGAGATGCCATTGAGTTTCTGAGTCAAGGAGGATATCCAGCCTTAATACAAATCCATTTTAATTCATTAGACATGATTGCTGATATGACACTTTGCCACTCAAGCAGTATTAAATTATAAACTTTCACATTAACTGGACCATATTATAAACCTGAAGTGTAAGCTGTTTTATAAAAAATACATGGATGAAATGATAAAACAAAATAAGCATGGACTTAGAGGTAAAACAATTGACTTCAGAGGAGAGGCATTATTCCTGATAACAAGGCAGAACTGTTTATTATAATTATAGTTGTTGCTATTCCACTCACAGAGTCTTTGTGGGGGGAACCTATTAAAGAACCTAAGTCAAAGAACTGAGCAATGATATATTTTTGAAGGTGACGTTATAAAACAAGACCTCTTCCAATAACTTGTTTTCCCCATGGTTCTCACTAAAGAAAAATTTAGAAAGCCTCACTGTAAGTGAAGCCATCATTGCTTCTGCGAAATCCTTCCAAACTGTCACCTTGCTAATATCATACACACTCAATGAAGAAAAAGGTGCAGAAGAGAGCGACTAAAATGATTATTGGCCTGGGGCACCTCCCTTATGAAGAAAGGCTAAAACATTTGGGCCTCTTTAGTCTGGAAAAAAGGCGATTGAGGGGGGATATGATTGAGACATACAAAATAATGCAGGGCATGAGTAAAGTGGATAGAGGGAAGCTCTTCTCCCTCTCCCAAAATACCAGAACTAGGGGACATACACTCAAATTGAGGGCTGGGAGAGTAAGAACTGACAAAAGAAAATATTTTTTCACCCAGCGCGTTGTAAGTCTATGGAACTCCCTGCCACACAATGTGGTGATGGCATCTGACCTGGATGCCTTCAAAAGGGGATTGGACAGATTCCTGGAGGAAAAGTCCATCACAGGTTACAAACCATGATGGAGATGTGTAACCTCCAGGGTTTAAACCAGGGTACTTCAAGGGCCAGATGCAGGAGAGTGGTATCAGGAGACAGATATCTAGTCTCATGCGCTCCCAAACGCATCTGGTGGGGCCACTGTGAAATACAGGAAGCTGGACTAGATGGGCCTTTGGCCTGATCCAGCATGGCTCTTCTTATGTTCTTATGTTCTTATGTAAGAAATAGTTTTCTGACTATGATTTTCAAGTAATAATAGCAATCACCCCCTCTAATAGTTAACTCACACAATGGTTTGCAACAAGGCAACATGTAGGAGCTAAATAAATAAATAATCTAAAGGGAATTGTGGTTATACTGTATCCTTTTTGAGCTCCTTGCAGTATGATGCTCGTGATCTTAAATTTCTATCTTGCTTTCCCTTCAATAAGCTCCTGCCTGGTTCTCCTTCTCTTCACCTTCTCCTCACTGCAAATCTGTGAGAGAGAAAGTGCTGAGAGAGAGTGTAAGTTCACAAAGTGTCCCAGTGAACATCATGGCCAAGTAGACGTTTGAGCCTGGGTATCCCATATTCTAGTCGCATAATATAACGATTACAGTATGCTGGCTAGCATCCTGGGGGAGGCTGTGGAGGGCTGCAACTCTGAAGAGGAATACCCATATTCCAGTGTGATTTTTAAAAAATGTTGTTTTAATATTGATCTTAGTACTATATAAATATAATACTTCTTTAATTCTTTTTAAAATATTTGCTCCTCTCTTTGTTTTTAACTTTTACATAATGTTTTATGATGTAAGCCACCTTGTGTCTTTTTGACAAGAAAGGTTGGAAATAAATAAATAAATAAATAAATAAATAAATAAATAAATAAATAAGGCTGAAGCTCTGGTGCAATATTTTATTATGAATTCACCACCATCTACTGTACTACTGTACTATTGGTTGTCAAAATTATAAGAGAGTCCACAGATCTGGACATTTGTCATGTACTGAAAGATAAATTAGAGACAGTAGAACATATAATGGCTGATAGTCCTGCCTTGTCTAATACAGAAAGTCTCATGAGGATCTTTTCAAAGCAGGTTGGCAAAATGATTTACAGCCTTGTGTAATACCAAGTGCTCACTTTCTGACTGAACTCATGCTATACAGAATTATGCTTGCCCCTTATACTGAGGTAAATCTTTTGTAACAGGTAGAATAATAGATGACAATATAACAAACAGAGCACTAATCAGCAAATTTCTGAGACAGCAACCACCATAAATGTTACAATATATTTTACATATAAGATTTAAAAGGTTGAGCACCAGTAAAACCTAGCCTTGTAGATCAAGTATATCTGGAAAGTGAAGACAATATATAAATTACCCTTCTGTGTATCAGTTACAGGAGTGATTCTAAATAGTCTGAATGAAAACTTTGCCATCATTTTTATGACAGCTATTTAAGAAATTCCAAAAATAAAATAAACACAGACAATCTGTAAAGAAAACTTTTGTTTTAAAATGCTCCAGGATATTCCTTGGATTGAGAAATCCCTGGAGTTCATCCATTCATACTGATACTTCCATCTTCTCCTCATCTTCATCCTCCCTTCAATGTTTAATGCTGAAGACCCTATTATTGCCACCTACAAAAAACTTGTTGCCTTCTTTCTCAGAGATACTGGTAGACACTATTGCAGTAAACCAAGGAAAGTGTAGTTCCTGCAGGTTAGCTATAAACAGGTGTGATCACACTTGCAAGACATACCTAAGTGACAACACATTTTTCTTTGCATCAGCCATACTGATGCACATGGTGGAAGATACTGGGGCATGATGGGTCAGCACTCTGTTGAGTTGGAAATACTAGGGTGTGGATGCAACATCAGATGAGAAGAATTCCATGCTGTACTCCATTCTCCCACATGCATTGTCTTGTCCTCAAGCCTCTATATACAGTATCTACATAATTGAATTTAGAATGGGAGGCATCAGCGCTTTCCAAGCCCATCAGAGAATCACCTACAAAAGAGACATACCTAAAGGACAAGTTGCTTGAGAAAGTTGCTGCTTGTGTTCTTCTGCAAGAGTTTCCGTGTTCTCTCCCATTCACATCCTTAGGAAATCCACTACCTCTTTGGGGAACTACAACAAGCTGTGGCCCCTAGAACATGTATTATCCTGAAGGAAACCACTGACTTACATGATCATAAATCTTCTGATGTACACATTTAATCACAGTTTTTTAAAAAAAAGAAATCACACTCCATATGTGTAAAGAGAGGTACAAAGGAGAGGGGGAGGGGATCAAAGGCAAAACACCCAAAATTGGCATGAGGGGCAAGAAAGGAAGAAGCAAGGGAGAGCTGGAAAATGAGGTGGAAGTGGGGAAGAGGTGGAGTCAAAGAGCTCACAGGAAAAAAAGTGGGTGGCTGTATACCACCTGAAACTGCAATCTCTCTGTTAAAACAGATACTGTATCAAGGTCCTAAACCATTTAGGGCTTTGTATGTAATGATTAAAACCTTGAAATCAATGTGGAAGCCAGCGCAGTGTGGAGTGGGGGTGATATGTTGATATTTCCTTAACCCCATAACTAGTCTACCCACAGAATTCTGCACTAGCTGGAGTCTCCACATTAACCTACAAGGCAGCCCCACATAAGTGCATTGCAGTAGTCTAAACTTGAGAATACGAGTGCCTGGATCAACGTGGCGAGTACGCCAGGGTCCAGGAAGACACATAGCTGAGCAATCTGCCTAACATGAAAATGGGTGGTGCGGATCACTGACGCCTCCAGGGCCTCCATGGAAAGTGTAGGGTCCAATATTATGCCCAGACTATGCACCGCATCCTGCACAGAGTCACCCCACAACCCCCCCCAAAAAAACTGAGGGAGCTTCCCAAACTGCCAACCACCAGCGCCCCCACCCAGAGGAAATCCGTTTTGCCCAGGTTCAACCTCAGTCTATTCACCTTCATCTATCCCAATAGGGCATCCAAGCAGTCATCAAGGGATGAAACAGCATCCACTACAGATGGAAAAAAGGAGACATAGAACTGCATGTCATCAGCATATTGATGACACAAAACCCCATACCTCCTGATGACCTTCCCCAGTGGTCTCATTTAGATGTTAAAAAGCATGGGGAAGATTACTGACCCCTGTGGCACCCCCAAATTGAGGGACCAAGGGGTAGAGGCAATCTCCAGCTGCACTCCCTGAGGCCAGTCCTCCAAGAAGGAATGGAAACACTGTAAAGCAGTGCCTCCAATTCCTAACTCAGAGAGCCTCCCCAGGAGGATACTGTGGTCAACGGTATCAAAGGCCACTGAGATATGAAGGAGGACCAGCAGGGACAATTTGCCCTTGTCAGCCTCCCTCAGAAGATTGTCATGCAGGGCGACCAATGCCGATAGCATTCCATGATGCAGTCTGAACCCCAACTGGAATGGATCAAGAGTATCAGTTTCATCCAGGAGCTCCTGAAGTTGGTCGGCCACCATTCTTTCCACAACCTAAGTTACTAATTAATGGTAAATTGGCAACAGGCCTGTAATTGCCAATTTGGTCTGCTGACAGCTGTGGCTTCTTCAGAATGGGCCTAATGAGTATGGCTTGGGATTGTGTTTTATGTCATGAATCACTGCAAAATTTATTAATTATTTTCTAGAGAATGTAGATATGTTCGCTAATTAGTTTTATTTCTGATGACACTCACCAACTGAGATTAGTATTGCTAAATAACCATTCATTTGAGTTCATTTTAAAGAGGCTGCTAAAATCCAGACGTAGATATGGAAAACCGTTGAACTGCGTACATTTAAAAAGTGTAAATACTTGAATATTAAACATCATATCAGGATTTTATGCCCTCTGATAGCATGGCTAGGTTGAATTTAGCTTCTAATCTTAAAATGAGACTTCTCTCTCTCTCTCTCTCTCTCTCTCTCTCTCTCTCTCTCTCTCTCTCTCTCTCTCTCTCTCTCTCTCTCTCTCTCTGTGTGTGTGTGTGTGTGTGTGTGTGTGTGAGTGTGTAGCCATTTCCCTCCCTGGTGTCATGACACCATTAGTGTCTCAAGGTCTCAGGGGGAGCTCTGTGATGTCGTCATGGAGGAGTGGAAGAGGAATCCAGTGGCAACCTGTGAAGCTCTGGTGAATTCTATGCTCAAGAAGAGGGTGAAGGCAGTGCTGGAAAATAATGGTGGCCACACAAAACATTGACACTTGGTGCTCAATTTGGGCATTGTCACTTAGGGGTGTACTTACTTTTGCTGACAGCGCTTTAGACATAATTTTTAAAAAACTTTTAAAATTTATTTTCTACACTGAACCAAATAAAACAAATATGTTGAGACCCCCCCCCCCAAACAGGGAGACTCTTGCTGTTTCAGGGAAGAGTGAATTTTAAAAGCCTCCACCAGTGTCCCCCTTCCACCAAACCCTGACCTCTCAAAATGTTTGAGCTGTTAGGTGGAGAGGAGACAAAGGCATCAAGGAGCAGTCCCCCCCCTGCTGCTCTATTCTTCCTTTTACCCCTCTCCTCTCCTCTCCTCCAAGCTGTGGATTTTTGACAGGTCAAGCTATGTTGGGTGTCCCCCCCCCCATTCATACCCCAACTTCTCAAAAAGCCCCAGCTGGTAGGCAGGGGGAGGGCCAAAGGCAGAAAGGAGCAGTTTCCCCCCTCGCTGCTCTTTCCTGCCTTTCTCCCACCCCCTCACTCCCAACTATGGCTTTTGGACAGGTGGGGTGTGAAGAGGGGGTACCCCTCCCCCGCATACCCTGACCTGTCAAAAAGCCCCAGCTGGTAGGCAGGGGAGGGGTGAAAGCCAAAAAGGAGCAGCTTTTTCCCCTTCACTGCTCTTTTCTTTCCAGAAACAGGCAAATACCTTTCTCTTCAGTCAAGCTTTCCCTGAGTAATGGACTACCTACTGTCTCTTTTTTATGAATCTACCATACATGGCTACACAGACTTTGCATTTATGACCACTTATAACTTTGTGTTTATATCTCTACTTGTGTGATTGCATCGACACTATGTTATCAACTGTTAGTTTAAATGTTGCCTTCTAATGCTGTAAGATACCACTCAATACTCTGTTTCTCAAACTGAATGTGTCTTAATTGTAATGGACTGTATATAGTCTCTCCTTACTGTAAGCTCCCATGGGGGTCCTTTTCCAAGGAGAAAGGCAGGTTAAAAATACTCTAAATAAATAAATAAATAAATAAATAAATAAATAAATAAATAAATAAATAAATGTTGCACTTTTTCAAGCTCAGGTCCTCTTTTCCATTCTGAAGAGATTATTTTTAAGGATTAGAGATGGACATGAACTATAGTTTGTGCCCATTTCTTATAGGGATTATCACAAAATGTCATATAGGAATGTGACTCCTCTAAAGTGCTATGAAGAGCAAAGTAGTTGTGAAAAAATCTCGTTAGTCATTCACCACAAGCATAATTTCTAAATAGTTCTTTTATTTTTGACTAGTGTTTTAAGGGATCCTTGAAAAAAAAATACAATTTGTGTATCTATGGTATTTATTCTGTGGACATTCTTAAAAGACAAGTTTTCTTAAAAGAATAAAAAAAAGAAAGAAAATAAGGGGGCATTTTGGTATGCAGGTTCAGCAGAGAGGGGCACAAAGCCCATGAACTGGTTCATATGAGGTATGCCAGGTGGCAGCCCAGGTGCTGTGTAGATCCATTCCCATGGGTGGGCTGGCCCACTTATCAGGTATTGTGCACTTCTAGGGTCCTTCTTTCCTCATGATGTGCCAACCCAAGCAGGATCCTGTCCATCCCTGCCCTGGCCTCTGCCAGCAGCTGACCACTCACTGGCAGAATCCCCATCCTTCCTCCACAGGTGGCGGTTGGTGGAGCCAAGATAGGTTTCGTTGGGTTTCAGCCTGGATGCCAGAGAAGATGGAAGCCAGTGGTGTACGACACCCAGGGAAGTAGACCCACCTGGCCTGGGGATTGAGGGATGGATTCAGGTGGCACACTTCATACAAATGCTTCTTGGGCATCTCTAGTTTCTAGTGTACAGTTTTGTAAGGCATATTGCAAGAGCTATCAGAAAAACAGATAGCAGGTATGGTTTTGGTCTAACATTTTCAGGAAACATTTTATCAGTTTCTGAGACCAAATAGACTCCTCGCATATGTTTCAAAATCACATCCACCCTTCTCCATACTCCATATAATCTGTTCAAGGGGCAGTAAAATCATGAGCATGATTGATCACCTGGATGTATGAGAATTTATCAATGGACCCCTCTCCACAAAGCAGAGTTTTTAATCACACCATTCATCCATATAATGATACCTCTACTTACAAGTGGCTCTACTTACGAGCAATTCGACAACAAGAGCATAAAACCGTTGGTGTTTTAACTGCTGCCTAACAAGTTTTAGATGCAGTCTCATCTACTTACTGTTGTTCTTTTCATTTTTTTTTTACTTTTTTCAGTTTTTTAGATAAAGCTGCCCAGGTGGTGATCGGAACATGCATCCAATCCAGCACGGAGCTGATCTCCAACGAGGCAGCACACTGCGACATCATCTTTGCTTGATCCTTGGTGGCCAGTCATGCCTATCCCTGCATAGCATCACAGTCTGCTTCCTAGTTGGCGTTTAACCCCTCATGAGTTCAGAGAAAGGTAATGTATTGGTTGTGTGTGAGTCAGTGGCTCGGGTGCCAAAGGTGGCATCGGAGCACTTTCTGTGGGTTCCCAACATCACCCCTTCACAGCCACCTATATTAAGATTAAATTGCTGTATTGGCACTTTTGCAAAAAAAAAAAAAATAGTGGGTTTTGAATCACAGTTTGGGCACTCAGTTTCTAAAATTTTTGCCATCACTTGACTGCTACTCTTGGTGTCATTAACAGACAGACTGCCCTTTGATATTTAATGTTTTCCAGACATGTTTTTGTACAGAATTACTGGGCTATTTTATGGTGTTTTGAGTTGTGGATACAGAAGCACTATTTCTCACATTTATAAACTAGAGGGGTTTTAAAGATTCTTTTGAAAAATTAAAAGCACCACAGAAAGAAGGAATAGATATCAATTGCCAATGCAATTGATGCCTTTAAAACATCTAAACAGACATGTAGTTTATCTAGTTATAGTTTTTCCAATATGGCAAACAGCACTGTATTTTTATTTCAATTAGAGCAGTTACTTCCAAGTTGTACTTGTATATATTTATATTAGCGTATGGAAACTCAATGCAAGTATTTCCTTTTCTTTCATTTATGTCTTTTGGCAGTGCATAGGTAATCACTCTATCGCTACATGGAACAGTTATAATAGATCCACTCAGAACTAATGACGACTGTTTTCTAAGGACCACACAAAGTGTGGATAGATGGCAGCTATGGCATTTTGGATGGATCTATTATGCCTGTTGTGTGATATTAAGTTGTTACATACATTGTAATGTGCAATGTTTCTTGAGGATTACCTGTTTACCAGAAAAAATAAGGTTGAAATGTATAAATAAACACCTGTGCCACTCCCTAACCCATATCAAACTGTACCTTGCTTATATTATTCTCACATTTCACTCCTATTCTTTCAGATATTATTCCAAGAAAGATCTTTAAAGCTTGGCTCATTGAACTTATTCTATATTCATTACAATAGCTTTGCATTCTAATTTTTAAATTGTCAGCTAGAGATGGGCACGACTTAGCAGTATTCCCGTTTCCGTTTCCGTTACTCGTATCCATTACTCTACGGAAACGGAAACGGGAATTACTCCACCAGAATTTGAGCTCGAACCGACGAACGAACAATTTAGTCTGATTTGTCGTGCTCGTTACTTGCATCGCGGCGATCGCGCAATGCCAAGCGGCACAGAAAAAAAGTTTTTAAAAGTTAAAAAAAACCCCGATTTCCGGCCCTAAAAGTAGGCGAAAACTGTCTGAGGGCACCTACCAGGCCAGAAGGGTGTTTTATTTGGGGGGGGGTTTCCCCGCCCCCCTCTCCTTGGCTATTGCTACTGCTGCACTGCTGGTACCAGGCTGGGAGGGCGCATCCATTTGCCAGGCAGTGCGGGGGATCCAAAATGGCGACCGTAATATTTTTTTTGAAATCGTTGCCCAAAACCCCACCAAAGCACCACAGAAACATGTGAAAATTAGCTATTTTAAATGCTTGAATTTTTACAGTAGCAGCAGTGGGTTTTTCTTGCAAAAAAAGTCTCCGTTGATTTTATTTTATTTTATTTTATTTTATTTTTTTACACCTGCACATTTGCAATGATGGGCTTGCCCATGGGAGTAGACCATGCAAATTTTCCACCAATCGCATGGCCACTTGGCCAGGTTGACCACAGAGACTTCTGGGATGTGCCAATCGGGCATAAACAGCCCACTAATCGTAGCCCAAACCCGAACCCTAAGCCTAACCCATACGCCAGTACACTGTCCTTCTAAGTGGGTCAGAGAGGCACCCAGAGGTGCACCCGAATACTCACCCTAACCTCACCCGTAACTAGCCTAACCCTAGCCCTTGCGCTAACCCGTCTTAACCCTAAGCCAGATCTACTTGCATTGCACTACATGCAAGTACGTGAGACACAGCGGGTGCAAAGAGTCTGCCAGTCCGTCACTTGTGGCTCTGGCTGACTCCTGCAGCTCCCTCCAGGAGCCCGCTACCCCCTCCCCAAACCAGTACTAACGACAACAAAAAAACGAACTGACTAATTTTTGCAAATTTTCACGAAAAACGGAAACGAGCCGAAACGGAACCGGCCCGACTAACGACAACTCGAAATTTTTTTTTCAAGTCATGCCCATCTCTATTGTCAGCAAATACTGACTACAATCATTCTGTATGATTTTCTCCTTTGTTATATGATATATTAATCAGCTGTCTTATTGGATCTAGTTCTCTGAATCAGACCTCTTCCTTGTTAACATTCTCAACAATTTCTCATTCTCTCTCTCTCTCTCTCTCTCTCTCTCTCTCTCTCTCTCTCTCTCTGGACTGAACCTACCTGACTGACAGGTATACACACAGAGGATGTCTCTCTATCTCCACATTATTGCAACTCTCTGCATGTTCAGACAGTACAGAAAAGACCAGCAGAAACAGCAAAGTGGAGAAGAATCAAATTCAAGAGTCCTCAGGGTTTTATAAGGCAAAATGCCATGAGAAGATTGACAGTGCCAACCACTGACAGAGGCCTTGTTGCTAGATATACAGTGGACCCTTGTATAACAAACAGTTTGTATAACATAAAATTTGTACAACATAAAAAATTCTGGAGATAGGGGAAATTTGCTTAACTGAATCACCTATGGGGGGAATCCGTACAACATAAAAATGGGATCACTCCGTTTTCAATGCATTCCTATGGGAAATTTGTATAAAGGGAAATTTGCTTAAGATAATTTCATTTGGAACGAATTAATTCCTTTATACAAGGTACCACTGTAGTTGGTGCTATTTGGAAGCCTCTTCCCCTATGGGACCTAAACAACCAAATCTATCTCCTGAGCCCACAAGAAAATAAATAAGACAATAAATTTGAAAATATGGCATTTCGTGGTAGATTTTTTTTTTAAAAAAATCTGTTTTATATTTTAAGACAGATTAGGAAGATGTGTTCTGTATGTTCTCTAGAATGCTTTGTAACTGACGTTTGACATTTCTCCAGAACTTTTGAAGCCCCCCCCCATATGGGTGGTGGGCATGTAACAGCATATTTAGCATACTATACAAATGACACCTGACTCCATGATGGTAATAACACAGGGAAATAAAGGTGTGCATGTTACTCTCTATCACACAGCAAATAGAAGACAACAGCTATGAATTATTTATTTGTATAATTTTTTCTAGAAGCCTAGAGATCACATTATTTTTTGTTATCTGCTGTTAAGTCATAACTGAGTTAAAGCTACCCTAATATGAGTTTGAAGGCAAGTGAGGCATTTATAGAATGGTTTTAACAGTTCCACACTTCCAGGGGGTTTCCATGGCATTCAGACTCTGGCCTCTGGTGTCCGAGTCCATCGCTCTATTCACTACACATAGTATCTGTAGTGGAAAGCCTCTCCTTTATTAGATGGCTGCTGTGGCATTGCCTAGTGCATTGTTTATGTTACCCACTGATAAGTTATGAAGATGACTAATTTAGACTAATAAAGATGACTATATTTAAAAAGGGTGACAGAAAAGTGCTGGATAACTACAGATCAATTAGCCTGCTGTTGGTAGTGGGCAAGGTCTATGCTAATCACGTTTTGAATCAACTTACTTCCTGAATAAATGATTACAATATATTAGGGCCCGAGCAATCAGGTTTTTGGGTAAGTCTACAATGGGCCACTGCCTGGTACAGTCACATCTCATAGCCAAGCAGGAAGGACATACGAAGATCCACCTGTATACTGCTTTTTTAGATCTAAAAGCTGCTTTTGACTTGGTATTTGGGGAACTTTTGTGGTTAAAGCTAAGGGATCCTGGCCTAGATAGGAGATTGCTTCTACTAATTCAAAGACTGTATACAGATAACACCTGCCATAGCTACCTGCTCCTTAACAGAGGAGGCAAATAGGACTGTGCTTCTGCTGTCACTTTATTTAATTTATGGGGCTCTCGAGTCCCTGGTGCATATGCTCCTTCATTGTGTTGTATACAGGGATATCCGTGCTTCCTATCTGGAGCTGTTTCTTGTCAGAATTCCTGGCCAATCAGAGGAAGCAATTCTGCATGATTTGCAGACAGGCAAGAACAAAGTCCATCCTAGGCAGATTGCAATATACATTAATCTATTGTTGCAGTAATGTAGGTTAAAATTTACCAATAGGGTCTTTTGTTTCGCACTCTTAGGATGAGGATGGCTATCCTCAGGTGGGCCAGAGTTTCCTGGTTGATGACCACATACCTTTCAAATGGACATATCCTGTGATTTTGTATTTTTTCCATATCACGTCTTGTTTTGTATTTTAGCACCCGTGCAGTTTTAATTGGGCACATACTTGTGTGTTCATGTATTTATTGCCTATTATATTGTATGCTTTGTTTGATGCCAGTAAAGGTTCTGACTGAATGAATTACTGACTAATTTAGAAAGTACTTGTATTTGTTTTTTTTTAAATGTTTTACATTTCTTTCTTCTAAACAAGCAGAAACATTGGGAAAGGCCATCTTGAGTCCCCCCCCCTCTTATCTTGGAATGCAGCCAGATAAATTTGCTGTGGCCTTTTGCTGTAGCTGGAAAAGACAGACAATCCCCTTAGCCGATGGTCTGGTGCTCTCTAATTTATGCCCAAAGGGTCAGCCTTTCTAGGCAACTTTATTTAAAAGAACAGGACTGCTTTTGTGTCACAAACTCGATGGTGAGATTTGATGTCTGTGTAAAATTTGCTGGGTTTTAAAATTATTCTCTAATGATCCAGCACCACATGTGGTTACAGAGAAATGAAGTTGTCAAATACCTCTGTGGTTCTTCCTCTCTGGCAGTGATTTTCATTTACTGGAATTGCACATTTTGCTTTGTAATTGACTGTTAACATTAGAATACATTGCTCTTGGTGGAAATAAAATGTGTGCAGAAGAGTTTCTAAAAGGTTACTATGACATACCTTTTGGTTCCAGTTAATTTACTGGCAAATTATTTTATTCTATATTACACCTTGCACTAGCGCACTGGGCTAAGATTTTATACTTATTGTTGGGTCCATTGTGTGCAACACAAAGCCAAAGAATATGCTTTTAATGTCCTTGGTTCAGTCTTCAGATCTTCGGGCACCATGGACAAAGACCTAAAACTCTGGAGAGCTACTACGAGAAATTGTGTAAACGGTTTCAGAATTAAGCCAGAATCCTGCATTCCAGATATGTATAATAAGATACAGCCTCTGTTCTCAGAAGCAAGCAAAGATGGTGCAACACAGGCTATATACTGTAAATCAGACACATGATGTGATGCCTTCCGTTGACAACATTCATAAAGCTGGCTGGGAAATATTTTGTCCAACACATAGTCACCTTGTGAACTTTCATATTATAGATCAATTCTTTCCCCATGCTTTCAGAGAATATGACCAGCTAAAACATGGCTTCACACACAGTTCCAAATAGACAGGTGAGTATACAACCTACTTTTTGGAGTCACATATTCACAGAAGTAGAATAATAATTCTTAGACTAGATGTGTTAAACAGGAATGGTCCTTGATACACAAGTGCTCCTGTAATGTGATCTTTTTAGGTTTTAAATAAAATCTTTGTAAGTGAGTCCATGATAGAATAGGTTGCTATTTTATATCAGAATAACCCTTAAAATGTGTATAAGGCAGGTTAATGGGTAGGGGTGTGCCATTCATCTCTTGGGATGGGGGCTACACATCCCAGAATTCTTCATTCTGTTTGTCCCACCTGACCTACAAGCATCTACAATGGAAGAAAGGCTTAAGCTGGAAAGCTTCACAGCCCATCCTAGCCTAGCTCCCACTCCACCTAGGTAAAAAAGGTAAAGGTTCTCCCCGCACGTGTGTGCTAGTCGTGTCCAACTGTAGGGGATGGGGTGGTGTTCATCTCCATATTCAAGCCAAAGAGCCAAAGTTGTGCAACTCCGTGGCTACATTGCCAGCATGGCTGCAAGGAAACACTGTTTTCCCTTCCTGCCTTTTCAGCTGTACCTGTTTATCTACTTGCATTTACATGCTTTCGAACTGCTAGGTTTGCAGGAGCTGGAGTTAACATTGGGAGCTCGCTCCACTTTGTGGCACCCAGGATTCGAACTTCTGAGCTGAGCTATTTCTTTAAAATATTTTACTATCTTTCTCCTAAAAGGGGATTGAAGGAGGCTTGCATCATTAAAGCAATATTAAAACTTGCAAACAGTAAATTATTCTAATATTTTTAAAGGAAGCAGATAGACATTATATTAAAAATAATAGGTAAAATCGCTGCTGAAACAGTGGAAAGGAGTTCCAGAGCCTGGGAGCAGCAACAGGGAAGGCTCTCTTCCACATCCTCAATGAACACACTTGTGAAAGTGATGGGATGAAGAGAAAGGCCTCTCCTGATGACCTTAATATCTGGGCAGCCACATGTAGAGCGTGTGATAGTAAGCCAGCTATGATGTAACTAAGGCACGTGTTATTATGACCAGATCAGACATCTCCAGGAAGAGGCATAGCTGGCATGCTAATTTTGAACTGTGCAAAGGTACTTCTGGCTCCTGCCCAAACCTGGGTATCCAGGCTCAACTCCAGGAGAACCTTCAAACTATGCGCCTATGTTTTCAGAGGGAGCATAACTTCATCCGGCACAGAATGAATCCTGTATGTTAGACCACAAAGCCTTTCAGTTTAGGCCTTACTCCCAGGTGAGCCACATTTTGATACCTGTGTGTGTCTATTTGCTAGGTTGGAGTCCCAGAGTGGAGAAACCTTTGATTTATAGCCACCACCCCCAGAAAAAAACCTTAATGGCATATCTCAATAGCATCAGCTCTATATTGTATATATGGTATGTGACAAAGATGAGGTTAAACAATAGCAGCGTAAGGCCATTGAGTTTATAGCAGAGAATTCAACTGGACATCTGTTTGTTCACAGAGCAGGCTCATAATCATTATACAGTAGTATAACATAGCAGTCCCAGTCCCATCTTTAAGTGGATACAGTACACATGCACAGAAGAGCAGCATGGAGCGTGCATGTCATGCTGGAGAGGAATTGTTCACAACTGGTTCACAACAAAACTATCTTTTACTTTGGGCTACAAACAGTTTTTAGGATTTCTCTGTTTGTGGGATTGAGCACATATTTCACAGGATTTAACAGAGGCACACAATATGATGCCTTTAAAACCATACAACGGCAGGCAACCAGCACAATTTTAAATCAGTAGCCTGGAGACTTTGAAGCTGGCGTTTCACCAAGCAACCGATCATTCAAGGTGTTTCTCTCTCTCCCTTGTGTTCGGTGTATCACACATTATCAGTTGTGCTTCGTTGCTCTGGCTGCAGTTTTAATTAGGGCCTTGGAACTTCTAATAACATCTCATTTTTTATTTTTATTTTACCTCGAGGTTGGTTGCATTCCAATAAGCTCTGCAAGTAACAATGCCAGGGACTAGTTGGTGTCAAGCTGTGCAAGCTTTTAATTACACAGAGTTCAATTAGGCTCTCTTGCTTTTATTCAGGAGAAGCCAGAAGAGGAGAGTGTGATAGATTCAGGGTTGGATTCATTACTGTACATTTAGAAGCATTTGCCATCCTAAATCAGTTCTTACACCCCACAATGACTGATACTTGAAAATGCAAATGAATATTATGGACATCAAAATCAGAAAAAGTAGAGACATTTTGTTCCGGCATCTTAGTAAAGAAATTCAAGTCACATTTCTGTTAAAGGAAGATTCGGGGCCAGCCCAAGTAATTTTAATGCCAGAGGCAAAAGTCAAGACAATGTCCTCTTTTCCAAATGCACAACCTGACTGGACAGGCCATTGAATCATACTTCAATAGGACAGCATGCTTGAGGATAGCAACAAAGCCTAGGAAGTTCAGTGCATTTTAGGAAATTCAGTAAGAGAATACTGCCATTTTTACAAACACACACATAAATGCCTTATGAGACACTTATAATACCACCTGATGAAGGTACAAGCAGTGACTGATCCTTTGCATTTTTATCCATAGGTCTTATGTCAAAACTATATTTTTAAATACTCATAGAATAACAGGTTTAAGTTATGAAAAATATTCCGAGGGTGTCTTTCAAATACTCATATTAAACATCAGGTAAACAAAGACCTGTTTTGTTTTATTTCATTAGAGTAAAGATTGCACTGTAAATACACGTGAATCACTAAAGAAAATTGTATCAAAAGACCAACACCCCTTTAATAAAGGTTAACCTAATTGTTTCTTTTAATCTGTCTTCTATGGTTGTAATTAAATTTTGTTTTATTGTGATTTTGGTTTCACTGATTTTTTCTCTTGTTGTATGGTTGTTTGCACTATTATGAACCATTCAGAGTGGCCTTACTGCCAAATGAGTGGT
This sequence comes from Phrynocephalus guinanensis, assembly GCA_037367245.1. Taxonomy (NCBI): domain Eukaryota; kingdom Metazoa; phylum Chordata; class Lepidosauria; order Squamata; family Agamidae; genus Phrynocephalus; species Phrynocephalus guinanensis. The sequence goes on from CM074736.1 coordinate 4,972,939, forward strand.
ATACAAAAACCCTTAAAGAAAACACACAGTATGGATTTGTTTAATTGATTGTTACCTGTTCATGAGTATCCAGTATGGTGTACAACACTCTCTGAAGACCCAGTTTCAAATCCGTACTTGGTCATGAAACTGGGAAAACCACTCCTTAAATATGTCACTCACATCGAAAAGCCATTTAGGGCTGCTATAAGTCAGTTTTGACTTGAGGTATATAACTAACAATGGATCTGTGACAGTAAAAGGAATGGACATCCTTCTCAATCAGTCACTAATCAAGGTGGAAATGACCAACCAGACAAGAGTGGAAGAACTGGAAAACTGGATATGACATGTATACTATCACATAGGGCTTTGTTGTGAAATGAGTTAGTTGAGTTTAAGCAGGTAGAGACAATCTTCACATTCTCCAACCATCTGATAAAAGTAAGAAAGGATGTAACTTTAAGTCACCCCTGCCTGCCTCATTCCTATATTTAGTGATGACAAATTTTCAGGAGGCAATTTACAACAATTATAACCCAAACAATAGCACACTTGGTTTAATATCAGTAATATGAATGTAACACCCCTTCATTGTCACAGCCTCTTTTGGGGATCCACGCCACAAGTTGTTATACTTATTTTCAAGTTGTGGAACAGGTAAATTAAACACAGATATTTGATAGTGCTGACATTCATGAACAGGGGATTTGCAACATAGCAATCTGCACAATTACTGCATCTTTATAAGTCTCAGTCTGAATGATATGCATTTGGGAAAATAAGTTTTTGAAGTTTTTAAAAGGCTTAGCCTCTGGGGAGCCAACCAAAGTGAAATCAATGTGGAGCCACTTGCAGGTAGGAATGCACTAGAAAGGGAAGGAAAACTTGCTAAATTATTCATTCTTCTCAGTTTAGGCTGTCTCAGTCAAACAGTCAAACAATTAAAGGATTTTAAAACTTTGCAAGAGTTTATGTGGACAGGTCTTTTCTATCCCTCAATTTCTTTGTACACATGATGAGAAGTCTTTCTTGGCTATGATTGTTAAGAAAGACACCACTAGCTCATCCAGTGTCTCAAATTCTTACACAAATGAGTTTTCATCCTTACCTGAGACAAGGATGCATGAATTTCATAACTGTACACTGAGTGGACAGTTTTGCAAAAGAAAATGAATGCTTGTACAAAATGTGAGCTATTTAATGGGAAACAAAGGGGACAAATTCATAGAACTCCAATGAGAACACCAGGGGACTCTTTGCCATCCTTGCTGATAAGAAGTATTTGCCGTTCCTCATCCTTGCATATATAGATGAGACAAGAGAGGATTCAATACACTACCTTAGTTGAAGAGACTGCCTCTTATTGACTATTCTACATATCTATTTCAAAAAAGTAGGCTTAGTGACACATTTGAGGAAGACTAGGGTACTTCTGTAGTAATATGCTCATATGCAGAACCTTTGCAAGAACAGGAGTTTCCCCTTTTCAAAGATGTCACACTCCATGTGTAAAACATAACTGAAGGGGGAGGAACTATACTCACATCTCTGTTAACAAGTAGACAAATAAAGGATGAATAGGTAAAGGTAAAGGTAAAGGTTCCCCTCGCACATGCATGCTAGTCGTGTCCAACTCTGTATTCCAGCCAAAGAGCCAGTGTTGTGCAAGTCCATAGCCACATGGCCGGCAGGGCTGCAAGGAAACACTGTTTTTACCTTCCCACTTTTTGCAGTGCTACCTATTTATTTACTTGCATTTATATGCTTTCTAACTGCTAGGAGCTGGGGTTATCAGTGGGAGCTCGCTCCGCTGTGTGGCACCCGGGATTCGAACCACTGAGCTGCCAACATTGCAGCTGAGAGTTTTTGGAAGCCTTAGTCCACTGAGCCACCATGCCCCTTAAGGGGATGAATAGGGGTTAGGTATTCAAGGTGAATTGTCTAATGGTTCATACCATCTCATCTGCAATAATGAAATCTACCATCATTAGGAAAATGAATTATTAGCAATATTAAAAGTAATGACCAAGTACACGGAATTTCCCACAGTGAAACTCACTTTCCATATTAACTACTTTAGAGGATGATGGGTAATAAGATGAAACAAGTAGCTATATTATAAAATAGAGAACAAAATGTGTGCCATCAAGTCAGCTCTGGCTTATGGCAACTATTCCCAGGGTTTTCTAGGTAAAGAGTACACAGAAGTGGTTTGCCATTCTCTCTCTCTCTCTCTCTCTCTCTCTCTCTCTCTCTCTCTCTCTCTCTCTCTCTCTCTCTCTCTCTCTCTCTCTCTGTGTGTGTGTGTGTGTGTGTGTGTGCTGGGACACTGCAGATTGTCCATGGCTACAAACTCTGGGTGTTCTCCCAGGAGGCACAATGGGGAATTCAATTCCCAACCTCTGGCTCTATAGTCATATACTGTACCTATCTCACTTTGCAACCCAGCCAGCTAAGATATCATACAACATGACACAAATATGTGTTTTGTTTAGTTTCAGAATAAGCAAGTGGACTAGAACTTGTTCCAAGGCTATGTGCCAGTGGGTGTATAAAATGCTGAGAAAGTTTTCATTTGGTTCAGAGAGTAAGATAAAAAAAATGCTTGTGTGTTCTTACTTAATCAAGTGGAGGGAAGACTGTTCCTTTTACTGCACATTGTGAGCTAAATTGTCTAGAATCTAGATTGATGACATTAGCTGGCTAGTAAAGCCAGAAGTAGCAATAAATGGCTTTAAAACGTTTGAGTTGGGTTTTATAGGGCTTGCATGTGAAATTGGAAGTCTGTTTACAACATTCAGATACATTTTGTTAAAGGGGCTTGGTCCAGTGGTGGTACAAGATACTGTGCATGGCAGGAAACCTGAGGTTACTCTGCTGCCTCCTTCCCGCCATTCCCTGTGACATTCAGAGTATCCGGTTTGAGTTCACTCCTTGCATATGGTGTGGCAGCATGCTTGCTGTTTGCCCCACAGCTGCATGAATAATTTTTCCTCAGAAGTCAGAAGAGGTTCTAAATTATCTTGCCCACAATGGCCATGCCAGTAACTATAGTATCAAGGACACCTAATTTACTTAGAGTAAATTAGATTTTTAAATGCTGTTATTTGCAAGTCTTAGCTCTTAGATGTTCTTATCTGCCTCTGAATGGTTGAAATTGCTTTTGTCTAGCTTTATTGCCTTCTTTGACTTATTTGTAACCAAACCTTCTTGTTAATAAATGTAATATGTTTTATAGACAATGACATGTATTGGTTTTAAGCGATAAGGAATGTGATGCTAGCTAACTCCAGTCCTAGCTGCTTACCCAATATACCAAATAGTTAACTGACAGCCTGGAGCCATGAGTTCCTCTACTTATAAGGAAGCCTGGTATTGCCATAGATTGGGGAATAGCCTACAGTTCTGTTTTCCTTGGGACTGAGAACTTGCTTAGACCAAGATAGTGGCAATTCTTTTGGAACAGAAGCTTCAAGGATCACGTGTTAAGAGGGTTCCTTTGAGAAACAGGCAGTCTCTATTGCCACCTCACTTTCAATGCCTCAATATGATAAAAGAACCTTAAAGACCTAGCTGGAGATTTGGAGCAGTTGATCTTTGCCCCTGACCCAGGCCTCCAAGGAGTTCACCAAACGTCTCTCAATGTCATAGGAGTCCACAGAGCACAACCCTGAGTAAGCCAGCATTCCAAACCATAGGCAGCTGCTGTTGAGAGCATAGGCTGCTCTGAGCATCTGGTTGTGGTGGAGCACATAGACTGTATTGGGCCCTTAGTTCTATCATAACTTGTAGTGTCAAGACAATACTGCTATCAAAATTATTTTAGCTACCTTCAAGATATGGCCTGAGTAATAACTTCATTTTTACCTCGGCTTTGTGGGTACTACATCCCTGGTCTTCAGGTGATTACCACTCTTGGCCTTACCCTAAATAAAACAAATGTTATTGTGCAATTTTTATTTTATTTTATATAAACAAATTGTCTTGTGATATTGATTATGTTTATTGAACTGAATTTCAGTTTACAGTGTATCAATGTTCATATTGTTTAATTGCCATAAACCACCTAGGGTGTCCTTGCAAGATGGGTGGTATAGTAAATAAAATAAAATAAATGCTACATTAAAAGAGACACCATTTGCTGCTGTTGAACCTATCCTACCAGTCTGAGTGTGAGTAACCAACAGTCATGGGCTAACTCAGAAGAAGATTCCTCTAGCAATTCAGTAAGGCTTTATGAGACAACAGTAGCAACAGGACAAGATGAAGCATCTTGGGTATTTTTAGCTCTTTGTCCTCCACACTTGGATTGGGGCACAAAACACACAAGACAAGATGGAGAGTAAGTGGTAAGTAAGTTGTGGTATTGTTCAACACCATTCCTGATTATAGGGCATTCCCGTTAAGACACTAGGCTTAGATTCCAATTTCAATAGTTTAATCAATGAATAAATTGCAGCATTAGTTCTGTTTCTGAAGGAGCTTCCTTAAACTTGGTCAAAGGAATTAATCTTCCTGAATCCCACACTTAAGGAATCTGGCTGCACTCTGTCTAGGGATGTAGAACCTAGAAGCCTTTCCACCAGCCTCACAATACCAGCCTCCACCTACCTTTAGACCTTTTATAGTGTAAGATGCATGTCCGCAGTCACCTTGAGCAATGATACTCATAGTTTTGGTGCTATAATAACAATTAAAACAGGTGCCTGACTCTGCATGGGGAAGTGATTCATGAAAATGGTGGAAAGAGCAAAACCTTGAAGGCCATTTCTCTAGTTATTTATTTATTTATTTATTTATTTATTTATTTATTTATTTCCTGTGCTTATATACTGCGCCATTTCCAGAGGACTCTGGGTGGTTTACAAAAGAAAACCAATAAATACATTTGTTAAAACATATAATAAAAACAATAGCGGAGAACAGCGATGGGCACTAGTAAATAGTTGTGTCCCTGTACTACCTTCTTGTTCTCCTTTCTGGCTAATGGTGCACTGTATCCCAGAAGAGCCCATATATGAGGAGCCTGTAAATCATATCCATGTAGATGACTACAGCGATTTCAGCAGAAGAAATGACCCTGCTCTGGTTAAAAAGCTCAGACACAAACAATATTGCATTTTTGCACTGTATACACAGCTTTCATTTAAGGGGGGTTACTCTCTAGCAAGTGGAAATTGTCTTCTGTCAATGTATTCTACATGATCCATTTTTGAACTGCTGTGGTTTGATTCCCCCCCACACACACACACTCCTGCCATGATGTTAATGAGAAATAAGACTAAAAGGATTTTGTGAAATGACATTCATGATTTTAATGTAGTCCAGTATATAACCCAATAGCACAGAAGACTGGGACATTTCTAGCAATTAATTGACATTCCAGATTTAAAATGGAAAATGGGGCAAAACAAATGCAGCCAAGTTTCTGTATAACAACCTTGTAGAAATATATAGTACACCATTTCTGTTGCCAGCAATAAACATAAATGCTCATTTGTCCTGTTGCATTCAGAATTGTGTTTACAGATTTGCATTCCAAAGAAGTGCCTAGCCAATGCTTTTCTGTCAATTGATAGAATGTGTATGTATATCATTAATACTCCAATCTTCCTAAATGGAATATCAAATATTTACTTTCCCCCCCTGTAATGCCCTACTCTGCAAAATGCAAAAGGATGAATAGATTCCTCACAAAAACACTTCCATTTAAATAAACCATTAAAGACTTTCGGGGGGGGTGAATCAGGAAAAGAATATGTCTATTCCAGTCTAAAATGGATTCTTTCATTTGTTGTGTTTTTAAGAACAAATTATAGCTCTAGATTTTGAAGAATTCTTTCTCATAGTTGTCTTATGGTTAAGCCTGCATACACACATAGGGAGAGAGAGCTACACGTTGTCATAGGACTGGAAAAACATAGGACATGTCTACTTGCCTTTTTGGTGTGGTATTTCATTATATATGACCAATATTATGTGATCTTCACACCCAAATGGTGTATCAACTTTTACTCTCTCTGGTGGCAGTTGGATACTTCTCTGGCTGTTCTGAAGAGGGACAGGGGAAGTGATCTGTAAGATCATTTCTGATACAATGGGTAATTTAGATTAATTAAAAAACAGTCTTGTGCATGCTGCCTATCAAGAAACTGCTCACAGCCATGGTTTGAATCCCCACTTGATCACCTCTTCACACAAAAGCAAAGAAAAAAAATAATGTGAGTGATTTAGTGCATCAGAAATGGTCTGTTGTTATGTGCTGTCAAGTTGGAACTGACTTACCGTGACCCTAACAGGGCTTTCAAAGTGAGATATTTAAGGAGTGATTTTTACCAGTTCCACTCCTCCAGTGAGTTTTCCTACACAAGTGGGGTTTGAATCCAGAGTACTAATCCATCATTCCATTCACTACACCATACCAGGTATCTTAGCAGAAGGAAAATATTAATAATTTTCTTCCCTAGCCTCCATGCAGAGTAACAAGAGTAGTGTTCAATTTGCCAGTATTCTGACGTGACTTGTTTATTAGCCCAGTTTATAATGCCAGAAATTCAAACCAGAAGGAGCCTTGTTTGTTCCCCACAATCACAAACATAGGGAAAGGACTAAACTAGAGTGCACCAACTGCACCAAAAAGGTACAGATGGGAGAGTCTGCTGAGAACAAATTTGTCAGTTTTTTGTGTGATCTCAGGGGGAGGGGGAGAGTGCAAACCAGTCTGCCTCCACAATGCACCAAACAGCATGTCAGAGTCCACATGTTACACAGTGGCCTTTACTAACAAAGCAAAGGCACCAGGACCCAGCCAACAGAACAGGGTCAATAGTCAAAGCCGACACCCAGGCCAGCCTGCCTGAACAGGAGAACAGGAACTGAAACTGGAAAGAGGCCACCAGCAGGACTCGGCGAGAGCTGCCCTCCATTCATCAACTACTAGGGCTAGGCTGCAGAAAATTCTTTGCTGCTGCCCCAGGCCTGAGACAGCAGGGTGAAGGCCCATCTGAACAAGCCCATTGTTATGGAAAGAAAAGAAAAGAACATTGAATTGGGGACATGCCAAAAGGAGCTGAATAAATGGCATGAGATGGCAGCGGTGGGGGGCCATGTTGGTGAGGGCAAGGACCGTCTATTGAAGGGACTGCCTCACCAAGAGGTTCAGCCTCTTCTTCCGCGCTGCTGCAAGGGTGAAGATTGCCAGCTCGACTGTGAGGTTTTACTTTCAGTACTCACTTATGCCTTGTGGTGCAACTGAGTCTTTGGAGGAGTGGGCGGTGCATCAGCATTGCCCACACAACTTGGAGGACACAAGCAGAACAAAGACAGGGTTTAATTGTTTAGCTGTTATGAGTTTTTCGGACTGTTTGGGCATGTGCTGGCCATGTTGGCTAAACAACCTGAAAAAAAATCACAAAAGCTATCAGATCCTGGCTGTGAAAGCCTACGAGAATACATTTATTTGTTTAAATTGGGAGATGGCTGAAGGACTTTTAAAAAAGAAAAGAAAAGGAGTGGTTGAGGAATAGGGAGTGAGCGGTTGAGAGCGGGGGAGTCAGAAGTTCTTCGCACTGAATTATAGAGTGGTCTGTGTTAATACACCCATGGGTTAGCATGTAGCAGACTCTTGTCTATTTGGAAATGCTCTGCTGGGTGATTCTAAGCAAAGGTAGTACAGAAAAATGATTTCTTTGCTGCTTCCACTGCCTTGGAATAATCTTTCCAATGGCCCTTCACTGTGTCTTTTTCTGTTTCACTCTGAGTTTTCCACCAATGCCTTTCACCTTTTTGGCCCATCCAGTTGATATTTGCCAGTTCCCTGGTAAACCAAGCAGCCAGTTTGGCTCTATTTTGAGAAAGGAGATCTTTTGGAGCAATTAGGTCAATGGCTTTGCTCATTTCTCCATTCCAAAGATTAGCCAAGGATTCAATGGAATCCCCCATCAAAGAGAAGGGAAACCCCCTAAAGGCAGCTACAAAACCATCTCGGTTCATCAACCTCCTTGGACAAATTGCCTTTATCTGACTTCCAACCCTGCCCAGGCTCTGAGTTCCAGTGAGCCTAAAGCACACCAGATAATGGTCGGTCCAAGACAATGGGACTACATAAAGTTCATTTACTCCAAGTTTCCCAATATCCATACCAAGGCAGAAGGCCAGATGTGGCCTGCAGAATGAGGAGGGGCAGAAACCATTTGAGACAGATCCATGGCTGTCATGGAGGTAATGAAGTCTTTGAAAACCCCTGACAGAGCTGCCTCAGCATGGATGTTAAATTTCCCCAGCCTGATGAGCTGAGGGATTCCAATACCACCCCTCTTATCAGTTCAGTTAGCTGAGGTAGAGAAGTTGTTGTGCCTTGGGAAGGGTGGTATACCAAGAGAATTCCTATTTTGTCCCTGGCTACTAGTTTTAGGAACATGCATTCAAATCCAGGGAACTGGGGAATATGACATCTTGTAAGAGGGATGAAGTCACTATAGACCAGTGGTGGCAAACCTTCGGCACTCCAGATTTTTTGGACCACAACTCCCACAGTCTTTTGTAACTGGCAATACAGGCATGGAATTCTGGGAGTTGTGGTCCAAAACATCTGGAGTGCCAGAGGTTCACCACCACTGCTATAGACTATTGCCACTCCACCACCACCCCCGCCCTCTGGTCTTGCCTTTTGTTCCACAGAGAAACCTGGAGGACAGAGCTGAGTGAGATTCACTCCCCAAGTCTCATCCAGCCAAGTCTCTGTGATGCAAGTGAAATCAGTATGTTCTTGCAGGATCAGGTCCTGGATGGATGACAATTTTCAGTTTCATTCTCATGCCTTTCAGTGTAGTGATGCAATAAAAAATTAAAAGCTAGTTTAAACACCCTCTTTTCAATTTAAACATAAACTAATTAGATTGTTAGGCATAGCAGTAAAATAGTTGAGCCATGTGACCAGCAAAATAATTTCAGAAAGATGTTAGGTGATACCTTTATTGGTCATTACTAAAACAAAAAATGTGAGCTAAGCTTTCAATAGCAACTTGCTATCTTTATCAAAGCATTGTACCAGAAATGCAATCTTGATAGATGTTGTTGTCTATCAGGCACTAAGAATCTTTTTGGTGAGATGGAAAACACCACATGATGGTATCAGGAAGCCAGGCTGGTATTAAAGCAGCTTCAAAGTCCCGGATACAGTTTAACACAAAAACAAAGCAGCATACTCCTTGATCACCCACCTCTTCCTTCCCACCCTCAATTTGGCTCTGTCCCGACTACAAGTCCCTGATTGCCTTGAGGAAGTGGGGGGGGAGGCGATACAAAAAGCATGTGCTCCACTTCATGACCGTTTTCACTAACTTCCCATCTCTGATATTTCTTTTCTTTTCTTTTGGCATTCTAAATTTAAATGGTGAGGAAGTTCTTATTTTATGTCCCTAAAGTGCTGTCAGGTTTTATTTATAATGAAGGTGAAGAATATAAAGTAGAGATGGGCATGGATGAAAACAATGTTGATTTGTTTCAATTTATGATTCGTCAAAATTGACAAATTGGAAATAATGAATTTATGTTTTTGTCTTACAAATTGTTGAATCAGTTTTTCAATTCTTGATTGATTTAAAATGCTTTAAAATGGCCCTCAAGGCAAGAGAAACTTGCAGGAATTCTTCTTCTGATGCCTCTCTGTGATCCCTCCAAATCTGGTAAATATTATGTTCTGGATGTCCAAATTCCAAATTGCCCCCCACCAGAAAGGTACCTTTTGGGGAAACCCAATCAGCACCAGACTTTGAAGGCTTGCAGAGGAGAGTTTGAGGAATGCCCTCTGCAAGTATGGTACCTAGGGGCATCTTCCCTCAGGTGCCCTTTTTGGGGTGCATAATATCAGAAAGCCAATCTTCACTAAACATGGAGGTCTTGTAGAAGTGAGTCACTGCAAGCTTCCCTGTGTTTGACTTATCTGTAGGTGTCTTGGGCACCATTTTATAGCCCAATGAATTGACAAATTAAAAAAAAACCCACTAAAATCAATTGATTCATATTTGTTGAGATTATTGATTCATATGACTATGAATTGATGAAAAGAAATTTTTGAATGAATTTTTAATTTAAATTCATGACCATATATTATTTTCTAATCATGATTTGTTTTAAACATTAAAAAGTGCATTCAGTGGTGTAGAAAATACAATGATGTTAGAAGAAATATGCATGGGACTTTACATTCCAGGTATATTAAGGTTCCTATGCAATTTACCTGATAGTTAACTTCATTACCTTTACTCCTATGGGCCTGAATCCTAAATGGACATACAGTGGTACCTCTACGTACGAGTGGCTGTACTTACGAGCAATTCAACTTAAGAGCAGAAAACCTTTGGCATTTTAACTGCTGCCTTGCAAATTTTAGATGCAGTCTGCTCTACTTACAATTTTATTTATTTATTTATTTATTTATTTATTTATTTATTTATTTATTATTTTTTAAATATATGGCTGCTCTACTTATGAGTAGTTCAACTTATGAGCATGCATTCGGAACGGATTAAGCTCATAAGTAGACATACCACTGTATATAGGAAAACACTATGTGGATATTTTTTGCAAACAGCACACCATTAATTAGTTTGTGGTGGCATCTGACTTGTTTGTTTAGACAGGCCTCATATGAACATTTAAAATGGGCTCATCTATACCAGGTGCCATAGCCGCCTGGAGTAGGAACTGCCAAACCACTCCAGTATTCCTGCCAAGAAAACTCCATGGACATGGGGTCATGGAGAGTCGGTCAACACACACACATGCTTCTTTATAATGTTTTTAGCAATAAGAAAAATAAAGCTGAACCAAAATATCTCATTTTTCATGAGTATTAATTACAGTGCATCCCTTTCAACACTCTTTGTGAATGTGTGTGCATGTTAATTACTGCCTTCTGCACTAGCCATAATTAGCATTGTGTATTATCACCATATTGTAAAATCCAATTGCCTATAATATTAATAATTCATTAGTTGTGTGATCCTTGATTCAGTGTGGAATAATTTGCAATTACTCTATACATGAGAAGAAATAAGAGTTAAAGAAAGCTAGCAGTGTTAAAAACTACAACACAGTATTCAGAACAATTGATTAGTCCCATCAAAAGTCAACACTGCAACATATTTATTAAAAGTCTTAAAATGTTTAGACACTATTAAAGCTTACATTTTCATTATATTGCTTTTATTCAGATCTATGTACCAGATTTAACTTCTAGCATATCAATTTGGGGCTGTGACAGAACATCTAACTGGATGATACTTTCTGCCAGTAGCTGAAATCCAGTAATATGTCACAAATAGCACAGGCTAATTGAATCAGCAAGGATTTGGTAAACTAACTCCTCCATAGGTTCTATTGATTCAATAGGTGTACTGTAGTACTACTGGATTTCAGTGAATAAATTCAGAAAGTGGGCAACAGCAGCTCTCCTGAAGATTCTGGACTATAACTACCACTATTTGTTAACAATTGACTAAGTTTGGCTTATGGGAGCTGAAGGTCATAAAAACATCCAGCAGGCCAGTCCTGGTGTAGCTAATATTGAGCTAGGTGGACTAATGGTTCAATTCACTGCTAGTCTTTAAAAACCTGCATCTTTTCTTGAAAGAAAGACATCACAGAACCTGACTTCAAAACTATAAACATAGTAATTCAGCACCCTTCATAAAGTCTAAAGTGATTAAGATGGGCTAAGGGCAGACGAAATCAGTGGAACAGTGAAACTGTTAGTAACCAGGGAAAACAGATTCTATTCACGAGACATTAATTCTAATTATAAATTCTGCTTGAGGCACCCTAACATTAATTATCCTGTTCCTTTAATCTGTCATATGTCAATTATTACTCTACCATGTTGATGACACAATGGACAATATATCATCACCCTGTCTTTTTAATCACGGTAGTGGCAAGTGTTCTTAATGAATTTTGGAAGCATGTGAAGAAGTAAACAGGTGAACCGAACACATTTCAGTTTCTGTCTGCTCACTACAATTAGAGATTTGGGCTTTAGTCTCCTCATTAGATTCAGCATGATGAAGTCACTCTTTTCATTTTGAAAGCAGAGGTCATAGAACTGTATGAGTATTTCCAAGGTAACTTGCCAGAGCATAAAGTTCTTAGTTCTTGAGCTGTATTTCATTGTACTTGTCCAGCTTTTTATTATGTTCTGAAGTACAAACGGTTGATGGCTATGCTGAAAAAGAAGTAGCAAGTTCAAAGTGACCTTGTCAGTGGGCTCAGTGATTTCAGAATTTAATCAATCAGCTATTTGAAAGAATATGACAACTACAATCTTTTTGGCATAACACAGACTCGGAAACTGGTGAAGCTGTAAACAGGGAAGGTGGGGGGAAGTAAGGGAGAAATAAGGAATGATAAATAATACCCAAGCACTTTCAACTGAAAGAAATACTTAAAACATACATTCAGTACACCAAAGTATTTTAGATAACTTACACTGTCAGCCTAGAATCTGTTGGTTTATAACCTAGCTGACATTAATGAGCTTAATGTGCTTGGTCTCTTGCGTTTTACATCTTGGGCTGTGAAAAGAAAAATAGGAAGATAAAAAGGCTAGTAAATAGAGAATAAAAATGGAATGTGACTGAAGAAACATTTCCAAGGATAGATTTATGGCTCAAATGCCCATAATTGTAGCACTGCAGCTGTTGTTTTCCATTAAGTTCAGACAAAATGCACTAAACTAGAGATTTCTTTCCCCAGAAATTTGCTTCAGCAAAGCAACCGTGCCATGTCACTTTTGGGCCTATTTGTGAAATCTAGATATTTGTCAGGCTTTCATTCATCTCTCATAGTAGGCAAACTTTCAACCCTCATTCATAATAATAGATTTGTAAGTGGGTATATATTTTGTCACAGTGATTTGCAATCCATAGCAGCTTACCACCAGAACATTTGAAATCATGTAGTGGTTTTTTTCCTTTGGGTAGATAATATAATTTTAATAGAGATGCCACTTCAGTGGAAAATTGGTTGTATGGAAAGATTTTATATATATATATATAGTTCAACATGGCTGCATAATTTGTTGGGCAATATGATGCATATCTTACTGCAAACAGCACTATGTATAATTCCTAGATGTCTTTTCATAAGCAGTTTTCATCCCTGTAAAAGAAGCAGTTTTTTAAAAAAAAAATTAGATAAAGTGTTGCATAGTTTTCAATTTTAGCTGAACTCTTCTAGCTGTGCAGCAGAATTAGCTTCAAGTTTCCTGGACAGGATCACCCCTTTTAGTTCTCATCAGCTGGCAATTTCAATCTCAGTAACTTTGGTAAGAGAAAAGGCATTGGTAAGGGAAAGAATAAAAGATCTCATTTAGTTCTGAATAGATCCGGCTTGTCCAAACTTTGTCCCTCCAGATGTTTTGGACCACAACTCCCACAGTCCTTTGCCATTGGAAATACAGGCTTGGAATTCTGGGAGTTGTGGTCCAAAACATCTGGAGGGCTGAAGTTTGGATGTGCCTGGAATAGATCAAACTCAGCCTACTGTACAAATATGACAGATTACAGGAACAGGACCCAACAAACTCACATTGCCTACTTCCAGCACCAGCGGACGACATGCTAACTGAATGCTAATTGGACTAATTGTCAGCAAACAGTAAAGAGAAGGGAAAATATTCTTAAGCAGAGGGGTGTTGGTTCTCTTTTTACTAAAGTTGAGATAGTAGCTCCCTTAGAATCCAGAGGTGATGAGAGGTATCATTGGCATACTGGTGGCACTTAAGCCCAAAAATCCTGATAATCTCCCCCAGTGGTTTCATATAGATGTTAAATAACATAGGAGACAGAACAGAACCCTGGGGGACTCCACAGGTCAGCAGCCGTGGAGCCCAGGGCTGTTAAAACTTTTTCCCCTCCCCCAAACCCCATGCACCAGCTGATCAGTGCTGGGATGGGGGAACTTTTTCCCCTCCCCAAGCCCCATGTGTCAGCTGATCGGTTCTGGGTTGGGGGGAAAATCCCCCCCAGTGCTTTGCTCCCAGTGGGGAGGGGGGAGACCTACTGTTGTTTAAAATGGTTTCCCATAGGAATGCACTGCCTCCTGGAGTTTGGTCAAATCCATGTTGGTCGCATCAATGACATCATCCAACCATCTCATTCTCTGTCATCTGCTTTTTCTTTTGCCTTCAATCTTTCCCGACATCAGGGCCTTTTCCAGGGAGTCCTCTCTCCTCATGAGGTGGCTAAAGTATTGGAGCCTTAGCTTCAAAATCTGTTCTTCCAGTGAACATTCAGGGTTGATTTCTTTCATGACGGATAGGTTTGATCTCCTTGTAGTCCAGGGGACTCTCAAGAGTCTCCTCCAGCACCACAGCTCAAAAGGGTCAGTTCTGCAGCAATCAGCCTTCTTTATAGTCCAACTCTCACTTCTGTACATCACTACTGGAAAAACCATAGCTTTGACTATCCGAACCATAGTTGTCAAAGTGATGTCTCACTTAAAACCTACAAAGCACTAAATGGCCTGGGTCCAAGCTACCTGAAAGATAGAGTCCCACAGTATGAACCAGCTTGGGTGCTAAAGTCAATTTGACTTGTCTCCATCCCACCACCTTCATAGGCACATCTCATATGATCACATGGAAGAGCCTTCTCTGTTGCTGCTCCCAGACTTTGGAACTCCCTCCTGCTGGAGGCCAGGACTGCCCCATCTCTGCTGTTTTCCCAGAAGCAGGCACAGACCTTGCTCCTCAGGCAAGCTTTCCCTGAATGATGGACTACCTGTTATGGGATTTTTAGATGGATTACCATGTGTGATTGCATTGACTGATTTCATAAGAACATCATTGTTTTCCATGTTGGTTTCCATCCAGCATAATGGAATTTTTTCTTATTTTTGCATTCTCTTTGTAGCTTTAACGTTACCTTTTAATGTTGTAAGATGCCTATTCTAATTTCCTGTTCTTAACTTAAATGTGTGCTAAATGTTCTGGGCTGTATATTGCTCCTCCTTATTGTACGCTGACTTGGGTCCTTTTCCAAGGAGAAAGGCAGGGTAAAAATACTCAAAAATAAATAAATAAAATAAATAACCCTCATAGGTTTAGACTGCATGCATTTCATGGGGGTGACATTAAGTAGGGACTAAACTGTGCACCCGAGGGAGTAATTTGTCTCACCTCCCTGCTGCTGCCGCTGTCACTATTCCCTCTTGCGCACATGAGTGACTTGTTGGGCTACAAAGAGCATTAAAGCAGCCAGCAAATAACTTGCTACTGTGATACAAACCATTTTTTTTAAATTCAAAGAGGTAGAGTTTTGAACCATTTAGGCAGCATACTGTGCAAATGCTTAATGTTGCCGTTGACTTGGAAGAGAAAACACCCTGCCATGCTTGTCCTGTATTAATGGGTTACATTCAGTTCCTACAGCTGGATGACGTGGGGAGGTGAGGGCCACCAAATGTGTTCTGGATCCTTGCCCCTCATGGATCATAAAAGATTCCAGAGAAGGTATGGCAGACCGTTAGGAAGAATAGTGAATGCCTCCTTACAACAGGGCAGGATTCTGGCATGCTTAAAGGAGGCAATAGTAAAACCACTGCTGAAAAGGCCCTCCTTGGACCCAACGATACCGAAAAAATACCGATTGGTATCAAATATCCTGTTCTTGGGGAAAGTCCTTGAGTGAGTTGTGGCCTTGCAGCTCCAGAGGTTTCTGGATGATATAAACTACCTGGATCCATTTCACTCTGGCTTCAGGCCTGGTTGTGGGGCTGAGACAGCACTGGTTGCCTTGGTAGATGACTTACTCAAGGAAATGGATAGGGGATCAGTGTCTCTTTTGGTTTTACTAGACCTGTCAGCTGCTTTTGACACTATATAGGCCATGGCATCCTCCTGACTCTTCTCCCTGAATGGGAATCAGGGGTACTGCATTAAAGTGGCTCCAATCCTTCCTGCAGGATAGAACGCAGAAAGTGGTTGAGATCCAGGAAACAAACAGTAGGTGTCAATGAGAAATTTTCACAATGGAGAGAAGTGAAAAGCGGTGTGCCCCAGGGATCTGTCCTGGGAACGGTGTTTTCAATCTGTTCATAAATGACCTGGAGACAGGGATAAGCAGTGAGGTGGCTAAGTTTGCAGATGACACAAAACTTTTCTGTGTGGTAAA
This sequence comes from Phrynocephalus guinanensis, assembly GCA_037367245.1. NCBI lineage: Eukaryota > Metazoa > Chordata > Lepidosauria > Squamata > Agamidae > Phrynocephalus > Phrynocephalus guinanensis. The sequence continues at coordinate 4,989,093 of CM074736.1, forward strand.
AACCAGAGAAGATTGTAAAGAGCTCCAGAAGGATCTCTCCAAACTGGGGGAATTGGGTGCGAAATGGCAAATGTGTTTTAATGTAGCCAAATGTAAAGTAATGCATATTGGGGCAAAAAAAATCCAAACTTCATCTATCAACTCATGGGCTCTGAGTTATCCGTGACGGATCAGGAAAGAGATCTTGGTGTGTTGGTGGACAGCTCCATGAAGGTGTCTCCCCAGTGTGTGGCAGCGGTGAAGAAGGCCAATTCCATGCTAGGGATTATCAAAAAGGGGATTGAAAATAAAACAGCTAAGATTATAATGCCATTATACAAAACAATAGTAAGGCCCCACCTGGAGTATTGTGTACACTTCTGGTCACCGCATCTCAAGAAAGACATAGTGGAACTGGAAAAGGTACAGAAGAGAGCGACTAAAATGATTACTGGGCTGGGGCACCTCCCTTATGACGAAAGGCTAAAACAATTGGGCCTCTTTAGTCTGGAAAAAAGGCGCTTGAGGGGGGATATGATTGAGACATACAAAATAATGCAGGGTATGAGTAAAGTGGATAGAGGGAAGCTCTTCTCCCTCTCACAAAATACCAGAACTAGGGGACATGCACTCAAATTGAGGGCTGGGAGAGTAAGAACAGACAAAAGAAAATATTTTTCACCCAGAGCGTTGTTGGTCTGTGGAACTCCCTGCCACAGGATGTGGTGATAGCATCTGGCCTGGATGCCTTCAAAAGGGGATTGGACAGATTCCTGGAGGAAAAGTCCATCACAGGTTACAAACCATGATGGATATGTGTAATCTCCAGGCTTAAAACCAGGGTACTTCAAGGGCCAGATGCAGGGGAGTGGTATCAGGAGACAGATATCTAGTCTCATGCGCTCCCAAACGCATCTGGTGGGGCCACTGTGAGATACAGGAAGCTGGACTAGATGGGCCTTTGGCCTGATCCAGCATGGCTCTTCTTATGTAGGTGATTGATGTTCGACACCATGACTGCTGACCTGTGGAGTTCCCCAGGGTTCTGTTCTGTCTCCTATGTTATTTAACATCTATATGAAATCACAGGGGGAGATTATCAGGACTTTTGGGGTTAAGTGCCACTAGTATACCGATGATACCCAGCTCTAACTCTCGTCACCTCTGGATACTAAGGGAGCTACTATCTCAACTTTACATGAGTGTAGTTGCAGTAATGAACTGGATGAGGATGAACAAAATGAAACTAAACCCAGACATGACAGAAGTGCTTCTGGTCAGTCGAAAGGGAGGAGAAGGGATAGGGATGCAACCTGTACTGGATGGAGTCACCCTCCAACTGGAAAAAAAAAGTGCACAGCTTGGGCATGCTCTTAGACTCATCATTGAGTCCAAGAGCATGCCCAGGTCATGGCTGTGGCCAAGAACACATTTTTGCAATTAAGGCTAGTACGCAAGTTATTGCCCCCCCCCTTTTTTTTTTTTTGAGAAACCAGCTCTGGCCACAGTGAGACATGCCATAGTGCTATCCTGGCTAGACTACTGTAATGTGCTCTATGTGGGGCCGCCAACGAAAAGTCTCAGGAAACTTCAATGGGTCCAAAATGCAGCAGCCAGATTACTGACTGGGCCAGGATATAGAGATCACATTACACCCCTATTAAAGCAGCTCCATTTGCTGCCAATAATCTATTGGGCACAATTCAAGGTGCTGACCTTGATCTACAAAGCACTGTATGACCTGGGTCCTAGCTACCTCAAAGATCGGATCTCACAGTATGAACCGACTTGGGTGTTAAAGTCATCAGGAGAGGCCTTTCTCTCCATCCCACCATCCTCACAGGTATGTCTTGTGGGAACCCATGATAGCGCCTTCTCAGCTGCTGTGCCCAGACTCTGGAACTCCTTCCCACTAGAGGCAAGGACTGCCTCTAGACTGCCTCTTAGCCAAACCTTTCTTTTCAGGCAAACTTTCCCTGAATGATGGACTACTTATTATGTGTCTTTCATATGAATCTTTAGCAGTGATGGTGAACCTTTTAGAAACCGAGTGCCCAAACTGCAATTCAAAACCCACTATTTTTTTTTTTTTTGCAAAGTGCCAATACAGTAATTGAACCTGTATACTGGTGGCTATGAAGGGGCGATGTTGGGTGCCCACAGAAAGGGCTCCGAGTGCCACCTTTGGCACCCGTGCCATAGGTTCACCATCACTGTTCTATAGGATCACATGGACTTTGTGTTTATAACCACTTCTAACCTTATGTAATTACATTGACACTATGTTTTCAATGTTAGTTTCCATCACTCATAACGTTACAAGGAATTTTACTCTCCTTTTAGCTGCTCACATTCTCTTGTAGCTTTAATGTAATGTTGTCTTTCAATGCTGTAAGGTGTTTCTCAATTACCTGTTTTCAATACTTAAACATGTCTTAATTGTACTGAACTGTATATTATCCCTCATTACTGTAAGCTACCTTGGGTTCTTTTCTATGGAGAAAGGCAGGGTAAAAATACTCTATAATAATTAATTAATTAACAAGATAACACATAAACACTTAAATATCTTAGTGTATGTGATCTTGCAGCCATTTAAGGACCATTTGTAGAACTAGGGTCTGTCAGCAGAAACCAGTATGTTGGTTCTCTGATGATGGATATGTAAATGCCCTTCATGGCCTTATTGGATAACTGATCAAAGAACTCATTTAAAGCCAGTAGGTGACTGTGATAAAAGGACCACATCTTTAGTGTATAATGATGCTGACAGATAGCTTGGGAAAAATGAATATCTAAGTGATCAAGAGCAGAACTAATGAGTTAATGTAGAAGTTAATAGCAGTGGGGTCAACATGCAACATTGCTTTGCTCCATTAGACACTGAAGCATTATTAGTCAATTGGCCCAGATTATGTCGGGTTTTTAAATTTGTATTTTTAGAAAGTTTATAAATAAGAGGGAACATGTGGCAGTCCATCACCGAGTCCAATGGTTTAAGACTGATGACAGCAGAGAATTGTCCACTATAATAGACACTTACTATATTTTCTATGATTATTTTGTATGACATAATACAGCATTTTTGTATTGTATTATCTTTGCAAAGACAATATATTATATAGTTTCCACATATGTCCACATAGTTTCTGGCAAGATGGAGGCTGGTGGCTGCATTTTGTGGCCGCTCTCAGCCTTGCCTTTGTTTGTTTTATTATTATTATTAATTTGCTTGTTATTTTGCCTTATTTTCAGTTTTTGAGCATTTGTGCTTCAACGGGCAGGCAGGAGGATCAGGCGGTGCCTTTGGCGTGACCTTTGGGAGCTCTGGACAGAATGGAACTTACTTGTCGAGCCCCCTGATTGGCATGCATCTGTTGGTCTTCAGCAACCGCTGCCCCTCCGAGTTTGTTTGACCAGGCATTGCTGCTGCGGTGGTGGTTGATATTTCGCATGCGTAGTGGCCTGCCTGTTTGTGTGCTGTGGCTCTTTTCATTTCTGGCCTCTCACCTGGCTCCACTAAGGAGGAGTGGAGTGGTCTGATGGAGGCTTGCAGTGGGCTTGGCTTTCCTCTCTGCTATGGCCATACCTGGTGGGTCTGTTTGCTCCTCATGGTGTGTGGGACCCTGCTGGCTGCGCCTGCCACTGGCTGCCATGTTTGGCTGGCTGGCTGGTTTGTCTCACCAGGCTCTCCCAGACTCGCTTGCTGAGGAAGAGGTGGAGCCCTTGGCGAGTCTCTCCAATGTGGTGATGGCAGGTCCTGATGGCTCAACCCAGTGGTTTCAGAGGACGCAGGAGGAGGAGCAGGAGTCCCCTGATGAATTCCATCAGCGTGGTGCTTGTGCATTCTGGTGGTCAGCTTGGTGGCCCTGGAGTGCTTGTCTAACATCCATAGGATGGTTGAGGGTGGTGAGGGGTGTGCGCCCTGTCCTCTCTAGCTGGTGGCAGTGGTGGTTGTTGGAGGGGGAGGCTGCTCCTCTGGTCCTCTCATCTATCTTCTCTCACATTCTGGCTGGATTGCCAGTGACGATGATTGGTTCCACGCTCGGCCTTTTTGGAGCAGCTTATCTATTGCCTGGTATACCCACTTCTGCAGGGAACTATGTCCTACCTCTTTTCTGGAGGCCATGTTTCCATCAGGAGTGGTGGATGGTGGTCCTCTCTCTGGTGCTGGGAAAGGAGATAACATCTGTCCTGGCTCCCTGGCAGTTTACATTTTTGTTATTCCTGCTGGCATTGTTGACATCATGCATTGTGATTTGCACACTAAAGCTGACATCTTTCGCTGGTTCCATTTAGTTCCACCTGGCTGGAGTCTGCTGTTCAATCTCCCTGATCCCTGCTGTTCTGCTGCATGATTGCTTGCTTGTTTTTATTTGTTTATTATTTATTTAATTTTGATTATTTAGTGTTTGCTTATTAATTTGATATTGTATACTGTTTTAGCTTTGTATTGTATTGTATTTATTTATTTATCTGACTTTTGAGGTGGTTGGTGGGATCCTATAGTTTTGTTTGTTAGGGGTGGGGTGGGATTGTTCTGTCTGCCTGTTGGGTTGTTGTGTCATGTCCTTGTGTTTTCCCCCTTGTGTTTCTTTACCATACTAGTTGGGGCTCCAATTCGTGTGGTATCAGGCTGTGGGAGATACGCTTTGATTCAGAGGATCGATTGGGTAAGAACTTGTTCCTGTCCCCATTCTGATCCTCCGGCTCATTGCCACATACCAGGTAGCCTCTCCATCCAAACCTCTGACCTGTCTTGTCTGGTGGTTAATGTCAGGTTGTTTCATAACTAAACACCTATCATCCATGATTTGACCTTGAATGAGCCGGTCAAACTGGCTTTTTTATAGAGACCTGGGTGGGTACAGAGGGGGGAGTGTCCCTCTCCCAGATGTGTCCCCCTGGGTTTCATGTCCAGCACCTTGACAGGTCAGACATTAAACATTAAAAACGTGCTGAGCCAGCCCGTGGGCCAGCTGGCTAGCACTAGAGTAAAAAAAAAAAGCACTGACATGGCCCGCGGGCTAGCTGGTCAGTGCTAGGTTAAAATAACAACCAAAACCAAAACAAAACAAAACAAAACCACCACCACCACCACCACCACTACCAAAGTGCCGACCCAGCTTGTGGGGTAGCTGGTTTGGCCTGAGATAATAAATAAATAAAATTAAAATTAAAAATGTGCAGACCTGGCCAATGGGCCAGTTGGTTGCCATGAGATAAACAAATTAAAAACAAAACAACAAAACAACATGCCGACCCAGGTTGTGGGCCAGCCGGTAGATGCAAGATTTAAAAACAGAAAAAGTTAAAAAAAAACTGCCGACCTGGTCCATGGGCCAGTTCGTCGGTGCAAGATTTAAAAAAGTAAATAAAAATAAAAATAAAATTTAAAAAGGAGCTAAGCCTGCAGGCCAGCGGGTAGGTGCGAGATAAAAAAATAAAAAATAAAATAAAAAACGCACCGACCTGGCTGGTCAGTGCTAGGGTTTTTTTTTTGAAAGTGTCCACCAGCCTCCCAGCTGGTCAGTGGGAGAAAATAACTTTGACCACAGCTCCAATAGTGTAAATAAATAAATAAATAAATAAATAAATAAATAAATAAATAAATAAACTCAAAATGAAACAAAACAAAATACGAAACATTTTTTTAAAAAAAATCATTTCATAATAAATGAAATGAAACAGAGGGGAGAAACAAAAAACAAAATGAAACACCATTTTTGCATTTTGTGCCCACCCCTATAAATAAATTATCCACATTTTTCAAATTTACTAGAAAATTTTCCAACTGTATCATCAGGCATAGTGGGAAAATTGTTGGGTTAAGTATTTTTTCTATGCTTATTCCAGGCTAAAAATGTATTTTAAAGAAATGCTTTTCAATTTCTTTAAGCCCACTCTTATTAAATTGTCAAAAAAGAATTAAAAGCTAATTCTAATTATTCCATATTCTGCTATATTGTTTTATTACAGTATGAGGTAACATCCCCTACATATTTTAACTGATTTTTGACATACTGCTTCCTAAAACTTGGAAATCCCAACTCTCTTACTTTTTGATCTTTATACCATCACTTGTTATTAATCTTTGCTTTTTATAAAATAAAATACAGTGAACCCTCATATAACAGTTTGCACAACATAAAATCTGTACAACATAAAAAATTCCAGAGACAGGGGGAAATTTGCTTAACAGAATTGCTATGGGGCAGATTCATACAACATAAAAATGATCATGATTAGTGATTACTGTTTTCAGTGCATTCCTATGGGAAATTTATATAAAGGAAATAATTCCTTTATACTGTATAAGGTACCACTGTATATAAAAAGATGAATTATATTTTGCCAATCTCTCTTAGTAATATCACCAATAATTAATTTATTATTATCTCCCTTATTAACATCACAAATAATAAATTTATTTTTGTAAAAAATTCATTCTACTCATCACTATACTTCCAAACCACAAAAGTCCATTTTTTCCCATAATCTCATAACTTATTTTTTTAAACTTTCAAAAAAATTCTTCAGTTTTTAAAAATAATGTATTTATCTTTAAATACTTAAACTATCAAATCTTAATGTTTTATATTTGCTTATAAACTTTATATTGTTTTATTGTATTATTTATTGTATTGTCTATGCCTTAATTTTTGTAAACCGCTCAAAGTGACCATTGATCAGATGGCACGGTATAAAAATCAAATAAATAAATAAATAAATGCCAATTTCCTAAAACAATATTTTTCATCCTTGTTTCTCTTCAAATTTTTAAATGCAATTTTGCCCTATACAAAACCTTTTATGGTTTTTATGTGGTTAATAATGAATTTGTCACAAATAAACTGATTTTAGCCCTACCCTTAATCCTTATAACACATTGATTTATTTTCTCTAGTAAAATTCACCAGGAATTCTCTTCATTAAAGCAAACAATATGAGGCAAATGGGATTTCTGTGTCTAATACCATGCCCTCAGAATATTAGCTCTGAGCCCATTTGCTATTACAAATAAAGCATTTTTCTGCATATAACTGATTTATCATGCTCTTGGACTGCTCCTTAAATCCTAGTGTTTCTACTATCAGTTTTAATGCTGGGCATTCCAATTCAATGAAATTATCCCCACTTCTCTACTTTCTCTTCCCGTTACATATATGACATTTAGAATTCTTCTAGTTCCAGTTAATATCAGCATGTTAAAGTGAATGCAGAACTTAGAAAAAGGGAAGCTCCGATCCCCACCCCGTTGGGGGAGGGGCGCGTTTGCCTCCCCAGCCCCGGTTCGGGCGCGCTATCTTCGCGCCCATCCGGGTCTTTTGCCCGGGGACGGTAGCCTATAAGAGAGCTCCCGTCCCTCGCCACCATTTTGTCAGCGGCGAGAATTTTGGCTGCGTGGACCCGCGGATTTTTGCCCCAGCCGGTTCCCTCCCCACCCTCCAAGGCTCTTACCAGGGGAGGGCTCCCGGCTCCGTCCACGCAGCCGAGGATCGGGGCCTTCCGGAAACCGCCCTTGGCTGGCTCCAGCAGCGGCGGAGGCTCGCTGCTTCGCTGCGCCCCGGCAGCCTGTCTCCGTTTGACAGGCCGCCCGTCAGCTGAGCGCTCCGATCGGAGCCCTGATAAGGGCTCCGGCATCGGGAGCGCTCCCGGCGCTTGCGGCCTCGCTGCACTTTGCCGGTTTTTTCTTTTACAGCCCGCCTGCCAGCTGGGCTTCCTGATCGGAGCCCTGATAAGGGCTCCAGCAGTGGGAGCAGCAACGGCGGCGGCGGCGAGGTTTGCGGCCTCGCGGCGCGCAGTCCGGAGCGTTTTGGCAGGCTGCCTGCCAGCTGGGTTTTCTTTGATCGGAGCCCGTCAGGGCTCCGGCTCCAGGAGCAGCGGCGGCGGCGGCACAAGAGGTTCGCGAGGCGGCGGCGGCGGCGGTCGGACTACTATTCGCCTGCGGCCCGGTTTACACTGGGTCACCTGGTTTGCTCTGGGGCCTGGGAAAGGGCGAGTTTAGGGGGCGGGTTAGCTAGGGCCCCGGGCGGGGGGTGCTTGGTTCCCGGGTGGGTGCAATAGTCAGGATGTAGGGACGGTCCCCGGAGCCTGCAAAGGGTTTTGTTAACGCGGCCCACCCGGCTGGGTTTGCCCGGGCGGCGAGCTTTTCTCTTTACCGTGGAGGGCTGCGATTCGCGTCATTTGGAGGCTTGCCACCTCGCTGTGCTGGGGCCGGTTTACACGTTTTGACAGGCCGCCCGTCAGTCCTTGGGCCGCTGCGGCCGGCCTTTGGGGCCTGTGGGGCGGCTCCTCCTGGCCGGGCACCTGTTAGGGGGGTGGCGGCCGCCATTTTGGGCATGCCAGTGGCGCCATTTTGCGCTTCCCTGTCTGGCAGCGCCTTGGGCTTCCTCAGTGGTTGGTGTCCTGGGGTTTTGGAGCCTGCCTGTCTTGGTTGGCTCCATCCCCACAGTCTCTCTTAAATAGGACTAAGCAGTACAGGCACACTTGCGCTTTGGGTTATGAACATAAGAACGTAGAAGTGCCACGGTGGATTGGGCCAATGGCCCGTCTAGTCCAGCTTCTTGTGTCTCGCGGTGGCCCCATCGGATGCATATGGGAGCCCATGAGACTGGATGTTTGTCTCTTGGTATAATTCTCTTGCATCTGGACCTTGCGGTGCCCTGGTTCTTCATCTGGAGATTGCACATCTCCACCATGGTTTGTGACCTGAGGTGGACTTTTCCTCCAGGAATCTGTCCAGTCCGTTTTTTATGGCTGCTGGGCCGGATGCCATCGCCACATCCTGTGACAGGGAGTTCCTTGGACTGGCAACGTGCTCGGTGGACGATATTCTCCTTTTCAGTTCTTGCTCTCCCAGCCCTCAATTTGAGGGTGTGTCCCCTGGTCCTGGTTTTTTTTGGAGAGGGGGTTGAACTTCCTTCTATCCTTTTTGCTCCTGCCCCTGCATTGTTGGGCATCTTACCCATGCCTACCATCAGGCGCCTTTTTTGCAGTCTGAAGTGGCCCAATATGTTTTGACCTTTCCTCATGGGGGAGGTGCCGCAGTCCAGTGGTCCTCGTGGTCGCTTCCTTCTGCACCTTTTCCAGTTCCGCTGTGTCTTTCTTGAGATGCGGTGATCGGAATTTTACACAATACTCCAGGTGAGCGGGTGGCTACTACGCTCCAAGGCGCGTCAGCGGCCGCCCAGCTTCAGCAGACGCCCCCCCCTTTATGAGACGTACTCTGCGGGTGCCTTATCTGCTGACGGATGGACCGGCGCAGGACCCAGGCAGGTCACCCCAGGGGCGCAGATGGCCCAGGACCTGGCCCTTGATCTTTCCTTTGCTGGCCATGATTGTCCGGCAGCTCAGGCATCATCCTCTGGGACCTTGGCACCGGCAGTGGTGTCTCCAAAGGACTGGCCTGTGGGTGCTGAGTGCCTCCTCCTGGGGATCACCTTTCGCTAGCGACCACTGGAATAATTCCCAGTGGTGGCTATGTTGATGTATTTGACCTGTCGCACTGGGACACTGACGGGGAGTCTTTTAGGAGGCCCGATGAGATAGGGTGAGAGACACTTTGCAAATGCGAGTCCATAAAAGGCTTGACCAACTGACTCCCAACAATTTTTATCTACGCGGGGATCATTCTCAGGGTTTGGGGTTTTCACTTCCCACTTCCGTGCATCGCCCCCCGGCATTGTGCCGAAGAAGGTCCCGGGTGAATACAGGCTTATCCCTCACCTGTCCTCCTGGAGGGATCATCAGTCAATGATATGATCCCCCATTAGTGGTGTATGGTCAGGTACATGTCCCTTGATGCTGCCATTGCAATGATTAAGACCTGTGGTTCTGGCGCAGAGACCGGTAAGAGTGATAGTAAATCCGCGTTTAGGCGGTTACTTGTTTTCCTGGGAGATTTTGAATTGTGGGGTTTTCCCTGGAGGGTCAGTTTTATATTGACTGGGCACCCCCTTTTGGCTGCTCCATTTCATGTGCAGCCTTTGAGTCCTTCAGTTCCTTTTTGGAGTGGGCCTTGGTGGATTGAACAGGCAGTCATCGGGTAGTCCTACTTTGAGGACTTCCTGTTTTGCGGCCCTGCCAGCGCGGGCCCTTGTGCCTTTCTTATGGCGGAGTTTTACCGCCTGGCAGCCGAGTTGGGTGTTCCTTTGGCCTGGGAGCAGACTGAAGGCTCTTCCACCTGTCTTACATATTTGGGCATTGAGTTGGATACTGTACAGCAGTCCGGCTGATTACCGGAGGCCAAACTAGGGGATCTTCGGGTCCTCTTACATGGCCTTATGGGCAAGCTAGGCTTCCCTTGGAGAGCTTCAGGTGGTCATGGGCCATCTTAATTTCGCCTGTAGGGTAATTGCGCCTGGCAGGGCATTTGTCCGGCAGCTCTGTGAAGCCACGGCTGGGCTGCTTAAGCCTCATCACCGTAGGAGCATTTCTGCCGAAATGCTAGAAGATCTCATCGTTGGGCTAAGGTTCTTGGCTCATCTCGATGGGGTTTCTTTTGGTGAGCAGAGCTACTCTTTGGGGTGGAGCTGCAGGTCCAGACGGACGCGTCTGGGTCTTACGGCTATGGCATCTTTCACCAGAACCAGTGGTGCGCAGGCCTATGGCCGGCCCATTGGGCGGCAGCCGGCATTACCAGGGACCTGACCCCTTTTGGAATCGTTTCCCATTGCAGGTGCCGCCTGGCTATTGGCTGTGGCGTGGGCGAACGCGGCCGTCCGTTTCTGGCGTCACAACCAGGCGGTCGTCCGCGTGCTTGTCACCTTATCTTCCCGTTCGCCTCGCTTCATGAAGTTGGTGCGTTCTCTGACCCTTAAATGTTTCAACCGTAATATAGTCTTCCGGGCTTGCCATGTGCCAGGGGTCGGGAATGAGATGGCCGATGCCCTCTCATGTCTACAGATTGAGCGCTTTCGGCTGCTGGCCCATCTGTCATCTCTCGATTCTGTGATCCTCCCCGATGAGGTATGGTCCCTTGGCGGGTGGTAGCCCATCGAGCTGTAACACTTGCACTCGCCCTTAGGTCGCGGCGGGCCTATGCGGCCGCCTGCATTGAATATGCCCTATTTTGTGCCCAGGAAGGGTTTACTTCTTTGTGGCCGGCTGACCCAATTTGCAATCTACCTGCATTTTAAGGGCTTGGCCCCTCGGACTCTCCAGGGCATATTGTCTGTGCTTGCATTTTATGCCAAGGCTCGGCGCTTTGAGCACCCGTCTGATGATTTTCTCCTTCAGTGGATGCTGGATGGCTGGTCTGAGGAGCGGGTGAGAACCAAGATTATGAGTGCCCCGTTTACTCCTGAGATTTTGGCTCGGCTTACCGTGCGGTGGCCGGCAGTTTGTAGGGGCTCTTTTGAGGTGGCTCTTTTTGGGCTGCTGCCCTGGTTGCTTTTCTTTGCCTTCCTCCGCATCAGCGAGTTGCTGGCATCTTCCAGTTTTGATGTTTCGTACACGGCCCTTCTCCTGTCAGTCCTCAGTTTATTGCCAGATGGCATTTTGTTGTGTGTGCAGTGGTCCATAACTGACCAGTGGGCCAGGGGGGCAGCAGCTATTTTTGGGCCCTGGCCATCTCCCAGTGATATGCCCCTTTCGCGCTCTGAGCGCTTATCTTGCCCTGCGGGGTAATGCTCCTGGGTATTTGTTTTCTCACCAGGATGGGACCCCTCTTTCTCGTTACCAGTTTTGGACCGTTACTGTTGCGGCCCTTGACAGGGCCGGTATTGTGGGATGGCATTTTGGCTCCCATCCATTCAGAATCGGGGCAGCCTCCACGGCAGCAGCCCTGGGCTATGGTGTGGAGGACATTCAGCGTATTGGACATTGGAGGTCCTTGAAGTTTCATGTTTATGTGCGGCCGTTGCCGAAATGTTAACTGTGGCCCGAACTTTTTAATCTGTCTCTCGTTCCAGGACCTGTTACGAAGACACGAGCCAGAGTGGTCATCTTCGGCTATAGCCTTGTCTTCTGGGCAGCCGTGTATGCTGCATCTTCCCAGCGTGGCCGAGATGTGGGCCTGGGCGCGTGTGCCACCATTGACTGTTTGGGCCGAACGTTTTAATCTTTCTATCGTTCCAGGACCTGTTATGAAGACAAGAGCCAGGGTGGTCATCTGCGGCCATAGCCTGGTCTTCTGGGCAGCCGTGTATGCTGCATGTTCCCAGTGGGGCTGAGATGTGGGCCTGGGTGCGTGTGCCACCACCGACTGGTTGGGCCGCAGCGGCATGCGATGGGCGGAGTTCCGCAGCTGGGCATGCCGTCTTTCCCTGCATAACCGTCTGGATGTCTTGTTGCTGCACTTGTGTGGCAATGACCTGAATTGAGCGCATGGCGCTGTTTTGCTCCTCAAGATCCTGCGGGACTTGAGTGAATTTTTGTTTGATTTCCCTGGCACTCGCATCTTGTGGTCCGCGTTGATTCCACGCCTTGCGTGGCGGTCAGCCCATGACCCCCCTTTTTGATTAATGACGACCCTCGTTGGGTCAGTCGCGAGGTTGCCTGTTTTCTTCGGCGTGGTGCCGGGTTGGTTATATTCCACCCTGATATTTTGGAATGTACCCCCCCCGTCTCTATCGGAAGGATGGAGTTCACCTAGCTACCCCGGGCCTGGATAATTTTCTGTCTGACATGCAAGGGGGCCTGAGGGCCGAGCTGCTCGGCATGTTGGGGTAAGAGCCCTAGTCTCTTATGGTGGAGGGTAGTGCAGCTGGTAACCGTATTCTAGTGGAGAGCTAATTTGACGCCATTACGGCGCTTCACAGCCCTCGTTATCAGTCTATCCACATTGGCTATGTCAGCGGACAAATTAAGCTATTTATGACTGGAGGCCTCCCGAGGGCTGTGCTGAGCTCCAGAGTTAACTCGTTTGCCTAATTGAATACAGAGCTTCTTGGCTGTGGAATTTCATTCCATCCTGTTACCAGCTTGCACTACGGCGTCAGGTCCCCTTCAGTGATCCTGACTTTATCAGTTAAGAAGTTGAAGAGTTATTAATAAAGTTGTGGCCCATTTGTACCAAACCAGAAGTTGTCTCGCCTCTTTATTTCGGGGCCTGGGGGCAAGAGATAATCTTTCCAACAATGGGAAGGATTATGGACAAAAAAAATATAAAATTCACAGCATGTCAAATTCTAAGAGAAAATGGGTACAAAATGTACTATTGATGGTATATAACTCTGAAAGACATTAAAGCTATAGACAAAATATATAAAGGTCTTTGTTGGAAATGTCAAAAAATTGAAGGTTCATGCTATCATACCTGGTGGCCTTGTAATAAGGTAAACAAGTTTTGGAAAGACTTAACAGGCTGAAATGAAAACAACCCTGAAAGTCGAATTCGAGATGAAACCTGAGACAATGCTCTTGGCAATTCCAGCAGAAAATCTGGATAAATCCATGCAAGAACTGTTTAATTACGTGAGTAATAATGGCTAAAAACTGGAAATCAGACTCATCCCCGTCTATACAAGCATGGAGAGAGAAAATGTCTGAATATGCAACAACCGCCAAACTCACAAATTATATAAAGAGAAGACCGGTCAAAGAATTTGAAAAGAAATGGAATAATTATTTTGATCACCTAAATAAATAAGAGGGATGTGGATTCAATAATGGGGGAACATTCGTAGAGCAGAAGAGACAAAAAATATAAATTGAGATTAAAACAGAATTTATATAAAGCAGCAGATAAAATTTATTATATTAAGTAAACCAGAAGAATAAAACCATGTGATTTATTTGAGATGTAAAAAAAAATTCTCTAGTCAAATTTGCCATTTGTCCTCTTATTACAAAGTCACTTTGATCCTTAATATATTTAGCAATAAATTTATTCATTCCCTTTGCTAGTATTGCTGTAGGTATCTTAACATCTTGATTAATAATAATATTTTAATAAAAACAGTCTATAAGCTCCAGAATTGATTGTCATTATAAAGTTTTGGAAATAATATCATTAATGAATGTTTCCATGACAATGGGATTTTATTGCTAACCATTACATTATTGAGAGACTTCAATTTAAGTACCAACTTTGTTTTAAATGTTTTGCTTGCCCTCATTATTTACTTTTTGATAAAAGTCTTGAAGAACTGCCAATTTCTCTTTCACTAAATTACATCTTTTCCTCATTTTATCCTTAACCCTTCCAATTGTATCCTTAGCTTTCTTGACTTGCATGGATTTAGCCAACGTTCTTGAATTTCTGATAATATTATGACAAAGCCTTGACTCAAATTACATAAACACCAGTAAAAAAAAATCAGGATTAAAAACAGCAACTGGATATGGGGTTAGTCACATGTCTTGTTAATTTCATTAAATATATTTGATGCTCACACTCATTCCAATATAAGTGGATGTAATTGGTTTTCTCCTGCTTTGTTCTCAAAACATATAGGAAGCTGAAAGTAAAAAAAAAATGAAAGATAATTATTTTTTCTTGGCTTTCTTAAAAAAAGAGACTTGAACAATAAAGGGATGTATAAATATATATTCTAGGAAATCATTAATACTGATTTCTGTAACCTTTGGTAAGAAGCGAGTTATGGCAGGCTCCGTCGTTGGCGTTGTTCAAGAAAAATTCAAAGACTCTTCTTTTTCGGGACGCCTTCGGCAATGTCTATGGATTCAGTTCTTTTTTTTAAGGCAGCAGTTAAAATACCAACTGTTTTCTGCTCTTAAATTGAATTGGTCTTAAGTAGAGCTGCTCTTATGTACAGGTACCACTGTTAAGTAGAGAGTTAGCTTAATTGTCTGAGTAAAATAACTGTTGGGGTTAGAAAAGAAAATTTATAGCCATACCTGTAGTATACAATGTATAATTTACAATTAAATTTCTGACATATAATTGCAAAAATAAAAAATACCTGATGGAAATATGAACAACTCAGAAAGTTAATCTGTACTACATGCTTGTTGAAATATTAAGAAACGATTATGCTTTGCTAATAAACTTTATATTTATGTACATTCAATGAAATATCGCCCAGTGTGATTTTATTGGACGTTAATGTCATTTGTAATCCTTGGAGTTAAACAAAGTTAGTAAATTAATATTGGACCCCTCAAGGTCTGTGAGGGGCTAGCATATTCACCCAGCTGGCATGATGCTGAACAGGTGGGCAGCATCTGGCATCACGTAAATATCCCTGAATTCACGCTGGTTAAGAAGGGATTTGTCCCGGGTTACCTCATTGCACTACGGTTCAGATCCCCTTAACAGGTAGTAGGGGTCCTATAGATGATGCAAGTAAAAGACTGTTATAAATAAAGTTGTGGCCCAATTTTCCCATACTGAAGTTGTCTCACCTCTTCATTTCTGGGGCTTGGGGGGCAAAATGCAGTTGCCAGATTGCTGAAAGGGGCAGCTTACAGAGATCACATTACACCTCTATTAAAGCATCTCTACTGGCTGCCAATCAGCTATTGGGAACAATTCAAATTGTGATCTTAACCTACAAAGCACTATACGACCTGGATCCAATCTCCCACAAAGATAGAATCTCGCAATATGAACCAACTTGGATGTTAAGATCATCAGGAGAGGCCTTTCTCTCCATCCCACCATCTTCACAGGTGCATCTCATAAGAACACGTGAAAGGACCTTCTCTGTTGCTGCTCCCAGACTTTAGAACTTGCTCCGCTGGAGGCTAGCACTGCCTCATTTCTGCTCTTCTTCTTCAGACAAGCTTTCCCTGAATGGTAGACTACCTATGATGTGACTTTTAGATGGATAACCATGCATGACTGCATTGACTGATTTCATTAGAACACCAGTGTTTTCCATGTTAGCTTCCATCCCCCATAATGGATTTTTTTCTTCCTTTTGCATGCTCTTTGTAGCTTTAATGTTAAATTTCCTGTTCTTAACTTGAATAAGTCGTAAATGTTCTGGGCTGTATATTGTTCCCCATTATTGTAAGCTGCCTTGGGTCCTTTTCTAAGGAGGAAGGTAGGGTAAAAATACTCAAAAATAAAATAAAATAAATACATACATGCATACATTTAGTCATGTACATTTTTACTTAAAACAAAATACATATAATAAATTTATGAATTTTTTTACAAAAGTTTTGTGCTATTATGATTATGGGCCAGAGTAGCCATACTGACATCCACTAGAAAGAGAATGATTTGTCCATCCCTAGAATGTTATCAGAATTCAGCAACAGCTTTTCAAACTAAAAATTTGTCTGCTGTACACTGTTGTTCTTATTTTAGCTTCATGTTTGTATTGGTTAAAAAATATGTCATTTGGTTACAAAAAATGTATCAATAGGTACATGGGATACTTTGTGTCCAGGAAGGAGGTTTGAAGGAAGTTTAAAAAATAGAGAAAATTGTGCTGCAACATTTTTGTCCTTTTCATTTTTAATTTTTGTTTCTTCTTTAATTTCTTTCTAATTTGAATATCTGGCTGTAGGTAAATTCTTAGTATAGCAACTGATAAACTACATAAGAAAAATTAAGTGCAAGACAGATTTTTAGACAACAGAATGGAAATACATTGATTTGATTGTTCTGTGCTAAGAAAAGTATCTGAAAGTAAAAAATTGTCTGGCATGAAACCATGGTATCAAGATGTAAATATAGAGACATACACCTACATATACAGAGATATTTCAATGGTTTCTGAATCACACGGTTTCCAGACAAATGGGATGTAATGTTGTGTAAGCTGGACTGAATTGTGTGTTCTTATGTTTGTTATGCTGTAGTTTACAGTCTTTAACAAGGTGCAGTATTTTATCTCAAACACAAAACTCTCCAAAGGGACACAAAAGAAGACAAAGTGAATCTAGGATTCAACTTCAGCACATGGCTGAAGATGAACAGGGCTCTCCTGGTCACTAGTTCTCAGAGACAATGCATATGGATTACCAATTCAAACATGAAATGCTGCTTCCCTCCATGGCAACCCTAACCCAAGTCCTCCTGATGAAACAGCAACTGCATGATGCTCAAGGTCAGGACATATATATGAGCTTTGAGCTTTAACTGTCTGTGCACCATTGAGTCCATCTTCTTAAAAGGATGCCAATTCATTCAGTAATTGCAATTGGCTGTTAATAAACTTAATCTGAAAAGGTAGCATTCCAATATGTTTATCAAATGGCTATATGCGTATCAATCTTTTTAAAAACATCACTATTCCTACATTAGAGAACAATGGTTCTTCAAAACCTGCCACTACAGAATCATGGCACTTCTATAAACATTACCGTATTTTAATACATACATTTACGATCTAATAGCCATTTAGGCAATTCTCTCAGTAAGCCTACTACAAAATACAGTGCAAAATACTGTTTAAGGTCTTGTGACTGGTGGGCAAATGCAGGATTAAGTCCAAGCCAAAAAAAAAAAAAAAGAAACTGATTTTTCAGCTGAAAATTGGCTGCACGGTTTCATTCCTTACCATGCCTTTTGGGAAGCCATTTAAAAATGTGGTACTATAGACTCTGAGAAAGTGTTTTGGCTTTCAGAGACTTTGAGGTTTTCTTGCACATTAGGAGAGGTTGTAAATAGATCATTAAAATTTGTTTGTTACCTACATTAATACATTTCAAATTAGTATTTTTAACTATCAAACCACCACACACCTATGTTTTAATGGCTCTGAGCATACTAGCTTAATATTTTCACTTACAGCAATTCCAACAGTTTGAAATTCAGTTAATTGTTTCATAAATTATTTGGTCCCCTTAGTTTAAAAATGTAATACAGTCATCCCCCACCATTTCACGGTTCATATACTGAGGTCTCGGTATATTGCAAGACGGCTGCATATTAAGGCAAGGACCCCTTAGGCAAGCTGCACGGGCCTGTTTGAGGCCTCCTTCACCTATCCCAGGTCTGCCATTGCCACAAACGGGCCTCCAACAGGCTTCCCATGCCTGTTGGTGGTCCCAGAAGTGGTTTCCTATGAACCGGAAGTTACTTCCGAAAATAAGAAGTACCTGATGGATTGGCCGAAACCACTTCTGGGGACTCCAACAGGCCCAGGAAGCCCATCAGAGTCCCATTTGAGGCAGCCCCAGGCCTAAGGTAAGTGTAGGAGGCCCCAGATTCCCCCCCCAGTCCCAACCCAACCCAGCATCCACATATCCCTGATTTTCTTTTATCGCAGATTGGGTTGGGACCATAACCCCCACGATAAGTGGTGAATTACTGGGTTATTATTGCCCTACTTATTATTCTTTAGAAAAATAATTGGACATTTTCCCAGAAACAGAATCACTGTTTATTATTGGTGGTTTAAATGCTTACTTGTTTCCTAAAAACAAAACATAGACTTCCTGCAGAAGATGAAAACTTATTTGTCTCTTTGGGGATATTTTATGTAAGGTTTAGTGCCTAGTCGTTTTTTAAAACTATTGGTATTTCATTTAGTTGTAGTTTTGTTGTAGTCCATGAACAGTGCATTTTCTTTAGACATTTCAGACTTCCTGCTGACAATAATGAAAATCATTTTTAATAATAACAGTATTTTTATTCTGACTTTGCATGGAGACAGCAAAGTGAAATACAACTATCAAACCAAAACAACAAGAACATTAAAATATTCCAACAACAATAAAAAGTACTATCGCAAAAAAGCCAAATAAGAAATGTATACTTCTTTTTGGAAAGGCAAGAATTAGTTTTAAAGCTTGATTGGTACACATCCCACATACAACAAATATGATTCAAGAAAATCATGCATCACAAATCAGCCTCTTTGAGAAATAGTGCCCCTCATACTTATTTTAATCACTCAATATGATCACAGCAAATATTTGTTTCAGATCCAGTAGACTCTGAAACAACCCGTGTGAGCCCAGGTGGCATTCTTAAGCCTCTGACACACATGCAGCCAATTGTGTTACTTTCTCTGTGCCGGCATGGAGCTGAGCTCCAATGAGGAATCCGGCTGCAACATCATTTTGCTTCTCTGTGGTGCTGGCTGATCAAACAGAGAGGTGGGATGATGCCCGTCCTTCCACAGCTCTTGATTGGCCAGCACCACAGAGGAACAAAGATGACATCACAGCCTAATTCCTTGGAGTTTAACCCCACACAATTGGCTCTGTGTGTGTGTGTGTGTGTGTGTGAGAGAGAGAGAGAGAGAGAGGCTTTGTAACACCACCTGGGCTCGCACAGGTCATTTCAGAACCTACTGGTTCCAAAACAAATTGCCCATCTCTATATACAATTAATCTCTTAATTGCATCCAGAAATTGCCTACTAATGTGTACAGATCAGTTAGTATTGCCATAATATGAATTTGGGCACGTACTCCATAGTAACCTAGCTCTTATATTTCACATTTATCAGTAGTATTGTAGCATGTAAATATTGCTACTCAAATATTGCTCTGCAAAATTTGATTATGTTTGGTCAATTTCTGCTATTTTAATTGTTCTCTATGTTCCTCTTTTTATGGATTTGCACAAATATCTCAGATGACAACTTTCCACGTTCTAGAAGATGGCTATCAAACTACCCTATTAAGTCCCAAACTGCATACACAAATTAATGTTTATGAACTTACATTGTTGTTGTTGCAGTTGTCCTTGCTGCTGCTGCTGTTTTGTGCCATCAAATCAGAACTGACTTACAGCAACTCTAATGGGGTTTTCAAGGTAAGTGAGGTATATAAGTGGTTTTGGCAGTTCTAACCCTATCCCACCCCTCTTTGAATGTCTATGGCAGATCCAGGAAATTGAACCCTAGTCTCCTGGGTCCTAGTTAGTGCTGATTCATGCATATTTACTGTATATATTATATTGTATATATTAGTTTTATTAGTTTTAGCCATTATGTCTCAATGCCTATTTTCTCTCTTGTGCATTCTGGTTTATTTCTGCTTTTATTGATCTTGATTGTCTTAGTGTTGTTACTTTGTTTATTGTATTGTATTGTAAATTCTTAATATACTGTTATGTTTAACGGATGTATCTGTTTAAAAGTGCCCAGAGTGGCCTTTTTTGACAGATGGTGTGGTAGATAAGTCTAACAAACAAACAAACAAACAAACAAACAAACAAAGGCACCACAAGTAACAATACAATCCAGTATCCTTCCCCTAAACTGGACCATCCACTTACTAGTCTTAGTATGGCACAAAGAGCTGTCATCATCCTTGCCGTACCAATCATGGCAGGAGCCAAGCTATCTCTTTCTTGCCTTCCCACACAGCTGACCACTTTGCTGTGGAAGGAGGTTAGAGAGTCCCCCACCTGCCAATGAGTGAATGGGCCATTAAAAGAGCTGGCTGGGCTTCTGGCACAATTGACACAGCTAGCATGATGGCCCTGTACACTGTACTAAGTCCAGTAAGTGGCTGGTCTAGTTCAGGGGAAGGGTACTGGACTGTATTATTGCCTGTGGTGTCTATATACATATTTGTTTCCTCAGGGAAATGGATATGAATGGCCCATCACTAGTCCTAATCCATTACTCTATCCAGTAATTTATTTATATATTAATTTATTTATATATAAATATAAATAAATAGTACATCACACTGGGTAGCTGCACATGGACATACTACACTAGTAAATTAATATACTATTAATACATGGGAATCTGTCTGCTCCCTTTTAACTCTGCTCAATATAAAATACTGAATTGACTTTATCTTTCACATTCAGCCTTGGAATTTGTCATAACTCTCTTCATCAAAAAGGTCTGAAGTTTCCATTTAATTCCCCTAACCTTCATGCATTCATAAAGAAAGAGAGACTTTCCCCCTTCAGATTCACATATAATACAAGAACAAGTGGTTCTCAAGTTTCTTTAATTTCTCCTTTTTGTTGAAATATTATCACAGCAAATGGAAGCTTGCCAGAAGTTTAGCTTGTTTCTGTGCTTGCTTAGGCGTACTTTGTTTTCTGATCTATTCTTCCTTTGATCTAACCTGCTTTTTCCTTGAACTTGTATGTGCCATGAACACTGTATTTGGTCTTGAATTCTTTGTCCTGTCCTGTCCTATTATTGCTTCAGCAATCTCCCCCCTGCATTTGAGGTTTCATTGGTGTTTTTTTTTTCCACAAGGCCACTCTCCCTTATTCTATGTACTTAACGTCTAAATGCAGTAATTCTTGAGGTCAGTTGGAGTCACATGTGCATATTTATTCTTTGATATATAAAACTTGTAGTAACAACTTTCATTTGTGAGTGGAACAAGGCAGATAAAATATGAACTTTCATATTTTCTAATGTCTTCTGAAGCAGAAAAGAGTTTCCATGGAGTCTCTTCACTTCAAACATTCAGCAGCTAGTGACTGTCAATTAAACTAGTGCAGAGATGGAATCGGTGTGAAAGATGAGGTCAATTCAATATATTACAATGATAATTTAGAATGGTAGTAAGTCTAAGCAGAGATGGAGACACTTTTAAAGTTGTGCAAAAGAAAAATTAGTGAGATATCAGATATGAAGTAATATTTTCAATTAACATTAACGTTAAGGGGTACCTACAAGTTCAGATATATCCATTGCCACCTTACCTGCTTTGGTGGCTAAAAAAAAGTTTTAAAACCCTACACCATTCCCCCCAATGTGCCCAATTGGGGGGGGTGTTTTTTTTTTTTTTAGAATGTCTTGGAGTCACCGAGGCGTTCCCCCCCCCCATGTTTGGGCATGTTGGAGGGAAAGGCATGAACACAGTGTTGAAAACGAAAACGAAGAAAAATCATTTCAAACAAAATGAAACAAAATGAAGCCCAAAGAAATGAAAATTGAAACGAAATGCCATTTTTGCATTTTGTGCCCATGAGAAGTGATAATCACAGCCATAAAGATGGAAGATACAATGAACCCATCCCAATGCCATAGAGCAAAGGTAGCTGTAGCCAACCAGGGAGTGTCCAGTCTCTGAATACCTCCAAGGAAAACTTCATAAGTAGCATCTGAAAGTGAAAGGCAGTAGGACAAATTAGATCTGTTTGTTTATGAGATGGCTGAGTACAGCAAGACACCCCCACCCATAAATGTCAAAAAAGTTGCACTCTTTCCAGATCACTTTTATACAACTAAAAGAACCTATCATTGAGGTCTTATAGCTTTGTCAGATATCGTTTGGAAGAGTTTATGTGATGTCTCTTCTACCATACCAGGTGACATGCCATAAATCAACATTATAAGAAGCAATTCTCTAAATAACATTATACCAAATAAATAATAGTTTTAAAACTGGTTGCTCTATAAGGAAGGAATCCAGACTATAGGAGTTGAAATATTGGTCTTTTTAAAAGGCCTTTCAAATGAGAGAGTGATTTCTGATAACACTCACCATATGTGGCAAAGGCTTGCAAGGAAGAAGTGGCTTTTATGAAGACTAGCACTGAGTTCATTGTAGGGTGATTGGGAAAGGTAGCAGCCAAACAGAGTCAAAAGCAGTACTGCATTAAAGAAAGTAACAGAGTGATAGGGCTGTAGAAAGGGGAGCATTTTGCCCTGTGCCTTCAGGCAAATACCATACAATTTTGCAAGGCATATTCACAGTGTTTCCACGTACATTACAAAAGCCCACACCGTGACGTCAATCAGTTGTGTTTTCTGATAGCCCAAACTGGTTCCAACAAACATTTGGTCAGGATTTCATAGACTAAACCAGTAGCAGCAAACCTTTGGCACTCTGAGTTGGGGCGCCCCCCCTCCCCACAGCCTAACCTGTCAAAAGAACCCACCTGGCAGGTGGGGGGAGCAAGGGAGAATGAATTGTTTTGTTTCAACAGTAAAAACTAGTCGTAACGAAATGCTGCCTGCTATTTCATCACATTAAGAAATGTTTTGTAACCTTACAACACAATGAAACAGCATGTCGTTTTTTTGGTTTTTGCCCATCTCTAGTGGTAACTATATAGTTAATGGTCTCCAGAATGTTGCATCATTAACAGCTTTGCTGAGGTCTTGCAAAGTAGCAGCTGTGGTTTCCTTTATTGAGATAATCTACCTCATATTAGGTCTTTCTCTCTTCCTACAACTCCCACCTCTTTTCAAAGCACTATTGTCCTTTCTGATCTGTCTTCAACTAATAAGTGCAAGACAGAAGAGCCTCAGTTGACTCTTTTCGCTGTAGTGAGAGTTTAGGTTTCACCTGACAAAGCACCCACTTCTGCCTTTCTGGCTGTGTTATTGGTAAGGCTATCCTCCAATATCATATTTCAAATAAGTTGATTATTTCCGCTGTATTTCTTCACTGTCCATCCTTTACATAGTATGGAAGACTCTGGCCTTACTTTCCAATGACAATTTTAGTTAACTCCCTGTCCCCTCTTCTCATTATTTCACAAAGCAAGCTGCATCCACTGGAAAACATGGGCAGAACATGTTCTTAGAGCATTGGGGCCTATAAAGCTTTTCTCCTCGGATTTCCTACCCCAAGGAAGGGCTGAGAATTCTGAGAATAGCACTCTAGCATGCATTTTGCAGAGCTGGTGGGAAAATATTAGAATACCTGAGATCTTAAAGGTTGCATACATTTCTCCAGTACATGTGTTGCACTTAATCACACTTCTGCTTCACTGAAGTGATTTGTAAATCTAAAGGAACCTTTCAAAAATAATGGGCAAGGTGATACTGCAGCTACAGTCTTACTTTTCCCTCCCTCCAAGCAAACACAGTATATATCATATCACCATCCTCTAATTATACAAAAAGGACTATTTTTATTGGGATTTTCATGCACTCTATGTATTCTTAAAATTTATGTTCTACAAAGTAGAAATCCTTTTAAAAACCCTTCAGTTTATGATTCTGGAATATGTGCTTATCTCCTGAGACCCTCTATCACTGTATAATTCTACAGCAGGGAAGTTATGTAGTTGGAATGTGTGTGTAGTTTGTAAAGATCTGTTTTTAAAAAGCCACAAATTTCAGTTCTTCACACTACATCCAGTTTATGAATGTGGGATATTGTGCTTCCATGACCATGATTCAAATCCCCAGGAAATGTCTGGAGATAGTTTAATAATATGATGTCTTTGTTACCAGAAGTAAAAAGGATGCCATGCTTTACATAACAAAGGGCAGCCTGAATGCTGACAACAACACCAGCAGCAGTCACCTTCGGCTACAGGATACCCCCTTGTGCTTTTTGCTAGAGATGGGATGGAACTGAAAAACGAATCATGTTTTCTGATGAGTTTGGCCAAATCATCAATATTTGTGGATTCACATTAATCATAAATGGAGTCTCCCAATGAATATGAATTGATTAATTTTAGTGGTTTTTGATTTGTTAATGTGCTGAGCTATGAAGTGGCCCCCAAGGCACCTAGAGACTCAGACATGCAGAGAAACTTCCTCTGAATCTCCTCTACAGTCCCTCCAAGTGCTGTATGGTGAAGAATGGATTTCCTCAACCCACTTTCTAAAGGACAATTTTATAGGGGGATATTTTGTGGTTGTATAACTCAGATGTCTGAAATCTAATCTTTGTTAAGTATTGTAGAAGAGAGTTGGGAGAAGCCTCTGTACATGTTTGGTGTCTCTAGGTACCTGGGGGGCAGTTTCCTGGGGGGGGGTCACACTTTGGGGATACATACTTTGAATTTTGAACCCCAATCTTAACCAAACATGCAGGACTTGTAGAGGCGAGGCGGAGGAAGCATATCTGCAAATTTTGGCCTCTATATGCCAGTGGCATTTTAAATAGGGGACAAATCAATTCATCAATTCATCATTGGAAATTCATTGATCATGACGAATCGCCATTTTTTAAATTCTTCTCCATCTCTGTTCTTTACCATTCACAAAGAGACACCAAGCAGGGGGAAATCCAAGAAGCTGACTCATTTTAATCACTTAACCACCGCTCACACAAACAAAAAGCAATTATATGGGCTCTTTTTGAACTAATTTCCTAGATACCTCTTACTTGAATGTAGGGGTCAAATGTGTGGTAGCCACATCTTTCCATGACAGATAATTTATACTTATATATTTATTCCTAGAAGTAAGTAAGTAAGTATGTATGTATGTATGTATGTATGTATGTATGTATGTATGTATGTATGTATGTATGTATATTTACTGCTGGGTGTATGGGAAGGAAAGTGACAACATTCAAGATAAATAAACATAAAATGATGCATAATGGTATTTTTAAATAAAATTCAAACTTTGTGTACACAGTGATGGGTTCTGATCTGGGAATAATTGACCAAGAATGGAATGTTGGTATTATGACTGATAGTTTGAAGAAAATGTCAACCTAGTTTATGTGTGATTGTTATAGAAATGTGAAGTATTCTATCAGATGTAATTAAAAAACTAAAATAAAGCTAGTAATGTTATATACTGTTCTTATAAAAGTCCATATCTGGGTTGTTGTTGTTGTTGTTGTTGTTGTTGTTGTTGTTGTTGTTGTTGTTGTTGTTTGGACTTGTATACCATTCCATAGCAATAGAATACTTTGCCTCCCAGAAAGCTGGCTACTTATGTTACCAACTTCAGAAAGATGAGAAGCTGAGTCAGCCTTGAGGGGGGCTTATACTCAGGTTGTGAGCAGAGGCTTGGCTGCAGTGCTGCGTGCAGTTTAACAACTACACCACTGGGCTCAGTATATTGTTCACCATACCGAAAAAAGGGTTACTGTAGAGCTGAAGAAGATGCAAAAAATAGGCCATCAAAATGATGAAGGGACAACAGCAATGTCATTACAGTGAGAGTGATACAAGTGTTAATGAAGAAAACAGGGAGAAGCTCTTCTACTTTCATCCTAGAACCCAGGAGCATTCAGTGAAGCAGAACAGGGGCAAATTCAGAGCCAGTTGAAGGGAACACCTATGACACAGCACACAAATTGTGGAATTTGTTACCGCAAGATATAATGATCACTACTACCTTGGAAAGACCTAACAAAGGATTGGATCCCTGGAAGTTAAGGTCATCTGAAATATTAGATACAGTAAGCCTCTGTATCTCAATAATTTTATAGTTTTAAAAAGCATAATATAGTTGGGATATTATTGATTCATGCCACAAATATAACAGATTGGAAACCACAGAAGCAGGATCAGGAGGGACCGCTCATCCTTCTCAGTTTGGGAAAAATAGTATAGTCTACATTCATCCGGTTAGTGCAGGCCAAGTATTCTCAAACAAAATATGAAGTAAACATAAAACCTTCAAGTGTAGAAAATTTGTTGCAATCCAGTCCAATGATTGAAAAATCAATAACATTTCTGTGAGCTTCCAGAATTACCCTTGAACAATATGAAATATGTAATTAGAAAAAAGGGAAGAAAAACACACTCCTATATTTGAGTCCTTTTTAAATATAAAGCCTCTGTTTCTCTAATCTCTTTGGATCTCTTTTACTGCTGCTGTTGGCAATTTATCCCAGTTAAAAACTGCTCTGTGCTGATTGATTGACAACAGAACAAAGTATTAATGTTTAAATTTAGGCAGACTAAGGGCTTGTGCATAATGCATTACTGTACAAATGCAGTCTTCTGCCTATTTCATGTATAACATCAATTGGGAAATCACTTAAGTGTTGAGAGAAATCAGCAAGCAAAAATCCAGAGCTCAAACAGAAACTGAAAAAGACAATATATGAGGGTTGTGTGAGTTCTGGATGCTTGTCCCAGCCCGTGCCAAACAATCACATATAAATGAAGAATAGCAGGGAAGTCTGGAAATTGAATCGTGGCAACTGGGCTTCTTTTCGCTACTCATCCAAGTTGCTTTATCAGCCTGAGGAAAGTTAGTGGCAAGTCCTCCAATTTATAGTTCACCTTCATTTCACATCACCCTGGTCTGAATGGGCTCACAAGCTGGACAAAGGCCTGAATATGCTTGTTAGGTAGGCAATGGCCTGAATAGGTTTGTAGATGGACAATAGTCTGAATAGGCTTGTTAGATAGACAATGGCCTGGGGTATGTAAAAGTCCCACCTATGCAACCTTTCCCAGCACGCATTAAATATGGGTCATTAGTGATGGCCTTGCTGGTAGAGATGTGAAGTTGAAAAGGTAGAATTTTGGTGGGGAAGTAATGGCATTCCATGCACTTGTATGTTTCTCATGCTGTCAACATGACCCTAGAAATACCTCTATGGATAAACACCAACTCTTTGGCTTACAAACAGAGATGGGAACCAGCCCCTAGAGTTGGAAATGACAGGAGTTAATTTAGTCATGCAAGGGTAATGTTGCATTAGGCATTTCTTTTTGCAAGGGCCTACAGCAGATTGAGTAGAAATGGCTGTTGTCTACTGCTACCACCACCTTTAATTGTCTTACCTATAGATGCCAAGGCTAACTTGGCTCAGTAAAACTACTGCTTAAGAGGAAATACCTCAAGAGTAGTTTTCCTAAGACATTGAACTGAACTCCCTTCATCTGTGAGGTAGTCAATCCATCACAATATCTATATCCTCCCTGAGGAAATTAAAGAAATGTGAATTGCTCATTCCTCTCCATTAAGTTCAACTCCATTATGTTCCTATTGTCTACCTAAAGGTCCTTTGCACATTCAGATTCACTGACTCAAGTCTTGTTGGTGTACTTATGCCCATAGAAGGCTGTTGGCATCATCACTAGGGGGTGGTTTTCTGAAAATTAAGCACTTGCTACTGCTGTGCCACAGCTCCCCTGGCTTTCATTATGTGGAAGCTGTGGGAATGAAAAAAGGTATTTAATTATGAAAAATCACCACCACTGGGATGACATGATTGGCAACAGAAATAAAAAAAAAGGATCTTGTTTGTTCTTTTCCAAGCCTTCTGCGATTTGTGCACAACGTTTCTATAGCAGTTTCAGTAAAGTGCATGTCTTTTCTCTATTAAGAAGCAAATAGCACACACGTAAAGCAAAGGCACGATGACTGAATGATTCTTAATGTCGTAGCAATTGTGTTTTTTGCTGTTAAGTGTCCATGCAGCTAAGCAATAATTTGTGCAGAGCTTTGTGGTACACTGGTTAAACCTGCAGTACTACAGCCAGAACTCTGCTCATGACCTGTGTTCAATCCCAGGTAGCTGGCCCAAGATTCTCTCAACTTTCCCTAGCCTTCCATGGTCAGTAAATTGAGTTCCGGGGGGGGGGGTCAAGGAGGGGAATGTCACTTGCATTATAACATTTTAAACAACCCAGGGAGTGCTTTAAGATACATAAGAAGGATGCTTTGCTTTTCTGTGTATGTGTAACTGGTGCAACTTTCACAGCTTGAGCAAGATATGCAATTTGAGCAAATTATGCCTAAAATTGTGAGTCCAGGGCAAGGAGAAAGGTCTTGCCATTCCTCATCCTTCTCTACAAACCAAAGCCGAAGCCAGTGTTTACTTCCTTCTGCTGGCTATCACCGTGCTTTGAACAAAAAAGGAGCAGCATTTGATCAGACCAAAGTTCTATCAAGTCCAACATTTTCTTCTGACAGAAGCCAGTTAGTTAAAATGCATGATTTGGCTGCCAAGACACCTTCCCCTTCAGTTGCTCCACTGGAACTGAAAGATAGATGCATATCACCTCTGGTACTGGAGGAAGTATAAATCTCCATCATGGCATGCAGAGTGACTAATAATCCCAAGGGGTTCAGAGCTGGAACCTGAACAATATTTTCTTTTAAGAATTTCAGGCACAAATCAAAGAAAAACAAAACAAAACAAAAGACAAAACATGTGGTGCCTTAAAGACTAACTTTCATATTTTAATGTAATGTTTTGTGGACTACACGTCCACTTCTTCAGACATATAGCAGTAGAATGAGGTGTGCAATATAATATGGGATGGGATATATATTTCATACTAGATATTCATTGAATGTAGTATATAGAGTTGAGGGGGTGGATAGGGGAGGGGAGAGAGGGGGGAGGGGGAAGAAGAGGTGGGAGAGTTGATTAGTAGAAATGGTGGGAAGATTGGGCCAGGGTCTATAGAGCTGTAAAGGATAGTTTTATGGCTCTGAGGCTAGGATCTGTTTATTTGTTTAAGTGTGGTATCATGCCTCAGAGGTAAATTTCTTAAGAGACAGAAACCAGATCAGAGAGGGCGAGGGTTTGTGTGGAAGAGTGGGGGGGGGGGCAGAGAGAGACAATGGGAGTTTTTACCTTAGAGTCCATGAAAAAAGTGTCAATGTGGTAATATTACATTTGATAATGACTCAAGAAACCCCAATTTATGCTTAATCCCTTCTTGTGTGTGTCCATCATGCATATGAATCTTATTTCACCTGCTTCCCTTTGTATTCTTGATCTGTCATTCTTCTCAAGACAAAAAGGGAGTTGATGGAGGGAGATCCAGAAGTTTATATCAAGTAACAGGAACACTAAAGTACACTAAAGGGATTAATTCGTTCCAAATGAGATTATGTTAAGCAAAGTTTCCTTTGTACAAATATCCCATAGGAATGAATGCATTGAAAACTGATTAATCCCTAATTGCGACCATTTGTCTGTTGCACGGATTTGCTCCATAGGTGATTCTATTAAGCGATTTTCACCTATCTCTGGAAAAATTTTCCTTTAAGCGGATTTTCTGTTAAACAAACTGCTTGTTATATGAAGGTCCACTGAGACAATAAGAGTAGCTGATCGCATAAGGGCCGTTTGGCTGCTATTCAATTGGACTGTAGTGGCAGTGTGTTGTCACCCACCCCATTCTCTTTAAGGCAAAGGGGAGATTTATAACCAGTCACAATTGGTGGGTAGTGCAAGTGAAAAATTTAAATCAGGTGAAATGTATTGAATAATACTTCCTAGTGAGCTGGAAGCCATCAATATGAATTAGGAAATGAATTAGGAAATTTGGAACATTAGGTGTTAGGTATAAATAGGTTCAAAGATTAGGAATGAGGGCTGCCCAGACCACAGGTTTTGGGATGGTGCTGAACAGGTGGGCAGCACCCTTCTAATAATATTAGGCATGATTAACTGATCTGCTTGCACTACATTCAGGCCTCCGAGTTTAAGGGCTGTTTAACATTTCAATTGAGTGAATTTCATACCAATAAATTGTGGCCCGATTTTAATCCCACAGCCGTGTCCTGCCTCTTTATTTCTGGGCTTGGAGGGCAAAGTGCTCCCTCAAGTCTGAAAAGATTTAATAATAAATGCTTAACGAAACAGGTCATGTTGGTGGGGGTAAAATAACAGCAATAAGGACACATTTATCTGATTGTGTGGTGTGCCCTTCTGTCCTGCTACAACTGATACACTGTTCAAGCTATATTCATGTATCCCACTGGATGGTACTTGCAGCAACAGTTTAGGTGCCAAAGTGAAGTTGCATCTACTGGAAATTCCCACAAGTATATTTTGAACCTACCTGTGGTGCCTTTCCTTTTTCTTCCCTAAAGAAAGCCATCTTGAATCCAAACACATTATTTCCACCTGTGTACAATCCAAACTGTATTCAACTGCTCTCAATAGCTTTCATTTTTCTTTCCTCATTTCCTTCACAGCTGAAATTATTTACCTCCTGGAGGTTGCATTTTGCTTGGTCTGATTTTAGCTTGTATTTAACTGACTTCATACATTTCTGCAGCTTAATGATTTCTGCATCGTGAAATGTAAAACTATCTATGGAAGGCAGGACCCCATGGGCAATTTTGCATTATTATGCCTTAGGTGAACTGGGGTAATCAAATGTGAAGTCCCAAACCCAAATAAGTGCTTCAGCCGAGGCCTGTGATTGCTTAGCACAGCAGTGCCTGTTTCAGAAACTCTTAACGACAATCTAATAGATGGCACAGGTTGTGTGTGACACAAAATATTAAAATAACTAATGGCTATCCATAACAAAACTTGGAGGGGAGTAAGTTTAGCTTTCCTCCCACTGTGTCCTGAGCAAGAGGAGAGCAATGAAACACCTGTCCCTTTTCTTTCTTTTCTCCTGGTGTGGGTGGTGGATTGTTTTGCTCCTATCATGTCTTTACTCATTTATGGATCATAGTGTGTCTTATTCATGTGCAGAAGAAAGGAAGGGAAAGTGAAGGGAGTTATGCACTAAAGGATTTCTGACACTTTTTCTTTCCAAGGTTATGGACTTTGGGAAAGGAGGATTTAGTCTTATTCCCTATATAGACTGATTCCACTGGCTCACTCTGGCACTTTCCTTTTTTTCAAGATCTTAAAGTGAAGGCTATCAAGGACTTAATGTCTTCAACTGATTCAGCTTCTGAGATAAAATCTTGCTAAAAGTTCAAAAGGCTGTGAAAAGGAGCACTATTACAGCCTAGAGCAAAGAGAAGTGTTTAATTGTTCCTTTTGATAAAAAAGAGGATACTCAGGTTTTTAAAGAGTTGGCTGTTCAGGGCAAAAATGGCAATCTGTATTTCTGAAGCAAAAGTAATATGTTCTTCTCCTCAGCTAGTACTAGATTAGTCAGTTATGCCAGAATTTACCAGGGACATTTAAAAAAACAAGACTTATTACTAGGGATGGGCACGAAACAGAAAAATGGTGTTTCATTTCGTTCTGTTTCAGGGGCCCCCACATTTCATTTCATCTCATCTCATATTAATTGTTCAACAAAAAATGTATGAAATGAACCATTTTGTTACCTGCAGCAGCAGCATCTCCGCGTCCAAAGGCTCCGGCAAGGTGTGTGTGTGGGGGGGGGGGCTAGGCCGGCCTGCCCAGCTGGCTGGTGGTGAGTCTGCCTCCCCCAACAGTGGGGGCCCCTAGGCCAGCCTGCTCAGCTGGCTGGTGGGGCTCCAGCGGTGGCCGCAGAAACTCCAGTGGTGGTGTTGGCAGGCCTAGCTCAGCCTGCTCGCCACTTGCCCTCTCCTGCTGCACCAGTGGCAGCTCCGGTGGAAGAAGTGGAGGCTCCAGCATCAGGCCTAGGCTGGCCTGCCAGCCACTCACCCTCTCCAGCCTGGCTCTGCGGTCTCAGTGGCAGCAGTGGTTGCAGACCACCTAGATGTAAGCCACCATTTTACAGACAGAATGAAATGATTAATTTCAATCGGAAAATGGCCATTTCATTTCATCTGTAACGAAATGTTGCTTCATAGTTTTGTTTCATTTTGTTTCACTTTATTATGTATCAAAACGATGAAACAGCATTTTGTTTTTCATTTTGTGCCCATTCCTACTTATTACCTTGCTCTGTGACCATGATCCAAATCATCCTTTTCTAGGACTGCTTTGGTGCAACTACACAGAAAGAAAAATGTGAATTCAATTGCTCAGAAGTCACATCAGCAAAGTTGAGTTTCCCAGGTAAATTTCCCTTATTTTGTCTTAACTATCCACACAGGGAAAGAGGGGGAAATTGACTTAATAGCCTTGTCATCAGCTTTTTAATATAGTTTTCATATAATCTTCCTGATTTGCAAGAAGCTGTAAAGAAGGCTGTTTAGTCAATTTCCTCCTATTTCCTTCTCTCAGTCTCTATTTTTGTGTATTATAGTATTATTTAATTTGGTGCCTCAGTATGCTGGTACTAATTTTTTTTTTGAAAAATAGGAAAAGAAGAAAGCTTCCTAAAATCCTGAAAGAAAGAAAGAAAGAAAGAAAGAAAGAAAGAAAGAAAGAAAGAAAGAAAGAAAGAAAGAAAGAAAGAAAGAAAGAAAGAAAGAAAGAAAGAAGAAAGAGGGACTGGTGAGGGACTGTGTCAAAAGCCTTTTGAAAATCCAGATAAACTATATCCACCGGTTCACCCAAATCTACATGCCTGTTGACCTTTTCAAAAAATTCTAAAAGATTTGTCAGACAAGACTTACCCTTGCAGAAGCCATGCTGATTTTCTCTCAGCAAGGTTTGTTCTTCTATGTGTTTTAAGATTTTCTCTTGGATGAGGATTTCCACCATCTTCCCTGGGACAGATGTAAGGCTAACTGGCCTGTAGTTTCCCGGGTCCCCCCTCCTTCCTTTTTTAAAAATTGGTGTGACATCTGCTATCCTCCAGTCCCACGGCACTGTGGCCATTTTAAGAGACAAGTTGCATATTACCGTTAAGAGATCTGCAATTTCATTTCTCAGTTCCCTAATAACCCTTGGGTGGATGCCATCTGTGCCCGGTGACTTGTTAATCTTCAATTTATCAATTAGTCCTAAAACATCCTCTCTTTTAACCTGTATTTGATTTAATTCTTTAGTTCAGGCAGCGGAATCTGCTCAAGGTCTTCTGTCGTGAAGACAGAAGCAAAGAACTCATTAAATTTCTCTGCAATTTCCAAGTCCTCCTTAATCTCCCCTTTTCCTCCCTCACCATCCAGAGGGCCAACTGGTTCTCTGGCAGGTTTTCTACTTCTAACATATTTAAAGAAGCTTCTATTATTACCCTTTATATTGCTAGCCATGCATTCCTCAAAATCTTTCTTTGCCTCTCTTATCATCTTCTTACATTTCTTTTGCCAGAGATTGTGTTCCTTTTTATTTTCCTCATTTGGGGAGGATTTCCATTTACAGAAAGACCTCTCCTTGCATTTTAGAGCCTCTCTAACTCCACTCGTTAACCATGCCGGTGTCCTCTTGGACTTAAATGACCTCTTCTTTCTTTGTGGTATGCACTTGTGCTGGGCCTCTGTTACCGTTGTTTTAAAAAGGTTCCATGCACTTTGAAGAGATTGGATTCTTCCAACCTTCCCCTTCAATTTCTTTCTAACTAGTTTCCTCATCTGAGGGAAGTTTGCCCTTTGAAAATCAAGGGTTTTTATGTCCGATTTGCTTGACACTCTTCCTCCAACATGCATGGCAAAGGAGATTGCAGCATGGTCACTGTTCCCCAGAGGCTCAGTGACATTCACATCCCTGACCAGGTCCTGAGTATCAGACAGAATTAGATCCAGAGTTGCCTGTTCTCGGGTGGGCTCAATGACAAGTTGCTTTAAGGCACAGTCATTCAGCAAGTCGAGAAACCCGGTTTCTCTTTCTTGCCCGGAGCTCGCATTGGCCCAGTCAATGTGGGGATAATTGAAGTCCCCCATTATTACTATCCTGTCCCTCTTAGCCACCTCCATGATTTCTCTCCTCATTTCACGGTCCCCCTCAAGTTTTTGATCTGGTGGACGATAGAATACTCCAACTATCACATCACTCCTGGGACCTCGTAGTTTAACCCACAGTGATTCTATGGTGGAGTCAGACCCTCTGTCAATCTCCATTCTGCTGAATTTTACCCCTTCTTTAACGTAGATGGCCACTCCCCCTCCAACCTGCCCCTCTCTATCCCTTCTATAGAGTTTATAGCCTGGGATTGATGTGTCCCACTGGTTCTCCTCATTCCACCAGGTTTCTGTTATGGCTATTATATCAATGTTATCCCTAGCTGCGAAATGTTCAAGTTCTCCCATTTTTGGTCGGAGGCTTCGAGCATTGGCATAGAAGCACCTGTACAGTGGGTCCTGCAAAAACAGCTGCTGCTTTGTTCTCCCCCCCCACACACAGCTTTTATTTTCAGTAGACAAACTATCACATTCCATTACTCTCCCAGTACTAATACCTGCTATGTCATCTCTATGTGATTCTCTACCCTTTCCAACCTTATTCCCTGTGGATGAGGTGTTCCGAACCGGATGCCACTCAGCTCCTGTCGGCTTTCCCCCAGTTATCAGTTTAAAAGCTGCTCTGCAGCCTTTTTGAGGTTGAGTGCCAGCAATCTGGTCCCATCATGATTCAAGTGCAACCCGTCCCTCCTGAACAGGTTTGGCTTGTCCCAAAATGTTCTCCAGTTCCTGACAAATCTAAAGCCCTCCTCTCGACACCATCGCCTCATCCACGCATTGAGGCTTCTGAGCTCTGCCTGCCTGGTGGGTCCTGCACGAGGAACAGGTAGCACTTCTGAAAATGCTACCTTGGAAGTCCTGGACTTCAATCTTCTTCCTAACAACCTGAACTTGGCTTCCAAGACTGACCGCTTGGCCTTCCCGACATCATTGGTACCAACATGTACCATGACCACTGGCTCCTTCCCGGTTCTCTCTAACAAGCTATCTAGATTTCTCGTGATGTCTGCAACCTTTGCACCTGGCAGGCAAGTGACCATACGGTTATCATGCTAATCACAAATCCATCCCTCCGTATTTCTAATTATAGAGCTTCTCTCCTGCAGCCTGTTCTTCTACATGTACCTGATCC
Organism: Phrynocephalus guinanensis; assembly: GCA_037367245.1. NCBI lineage: Eukaryota > Metazoa > Chordata > Lepidosauria > Squamata > Agamidae > Phrynocephalus > Phrynocephalus guinanensis. The sequence continues at coordinate 5,024,093 of CM074736.1, forward strand.
TGTATCTCATCAATTGTGATGAGGGAGAGATCTTCAGGTGGAACCAGTTGTTCCTCGGTGTGTACCTCATGAGGTGTGATGAGGGAAAGAGCCTCAAATTGATTGTGCAATATGAGACTCTCCGAGCGATCCCTTGGCCTTCTACTCCTTTGAGTCACATTCCTCCACACATCTACCTCCTGGGTTGGGGAAGTGATTACATCCTCAGAAGTGTGCCCTGTCTCTTCTTGGACCTGGATAGTCTGTTCCGCTCTGTCCAAGAACCGCTCAAGCTCCTTAATATGTTGCTGGTTCGATATGCGGGCCTCTAGCTCCTGGACCCTGTCTTCTAATAGTGCAACCAGCTTGCACTTGCAGCATGTGTAGTTCTCTGTGCGTTTTGTCAAGATGACAAACATGGCACAAGTGTTACAGGTAACTGCAGCTGCTCCCTCAGACTCCATTTTAATGAATGCAGTATTCTGGGTCTTGAAGATTTTACAGTGTTACTAGCTACTACTCTAGAAATAATAATCTATTACCAATGTTCCTCCTTTTATGTCAAAAATAAAATCTCGCGCGCCGGCCGGTCAGAGAGCCCTAACTGAACTGCTCCAACCCAGAAACTTACCAGTGCTGTCTTCTTTCTCTTTTTCTCTCTCAGCAGTAGCTCTGCTTGGATTCACACCCAGGCTCAAATGCTGAGGCTCAAATGCTTCTTCAGGGGGAAAACACTTAGTGTAACTCCACCCCCAAGCTCAGTGGAAGGCTTAGTCTGCGGCACCAGCCCTGCTTCCTAGCAACTTCCTTTGTTTAGCTGATTAATGGCTCTTTGTATTTAAATGAGCAGTTAAGGTTAGCAGAGGCAGAGGTAAAACAGAGGTCATAAGAACATAAGAACATAAGAAGAGCCATGCTGGATCAGGCCAAAGGCCCATCTAGTCCAGCTTCCTGTATCTCACAGCGGCCCCACCAGATGCGTTTGGGAGCGCATGAGACTAGATATCTGTCTCCTGATACCACTCCCCTGCATCTGGCCCTTGAAGTACCCTGGTTTAAAGCCTAGAGATTACACATCTCCATCATGGTTTGTAACCCGTGATGGACTTTTCCTCTAGGAATCTGTCCAATCCCCTTTTGAAGGCATCCAGGCCAGATGCCATCACGACATCCTGTGGCAGGGAGTTCCATAGACTTACAACACGCTGGGTGAAAAAATAATTTATTTTGTCAGTTCTTACTCTCCCAGCACTCAATTTGAGTGTATGTCCCCTAGTTCTGGTATTTTGAGAGAGGGAGAAGAGCTTCCCTCTATCCACTTTACTCATACCCTGCATTATTTTGTATGTCTCAATCATATCCCCCCTCAAGCGCCTTTTTTCCAGACTAAAGAGGCCCAATTGTTTTAGCCTTTCTTCATAAGGGAGGTGCCCCAGCCCAGTAATCATTTTAGTCGCTCTCTTCTGCACCTTTTCCAGTTCCACTATGTCTTTCTTGAGATGCGGTGACCAGAATTGTACACAATACTCCAGGTGGGGCCTTACTATTGTTTTATATAACGGCATTATAATGTTGGCTGTTTTATTTTCAATCCCCTTTTTGATAATCCCTAGCATGGAATTGGCCTTCTTCACTGCTGCCACACATTGGGGAGACACCTTCATGGAGCTGTCCACCAACACACCAAGATCTCTTTCCTGATCCGTCACGGATAACTCAGAGCCCATGAGTTGATAGATGAAGTTTGGATTTTTTGCCCCAATATGCATTACTTTACATTTGGTTACATTAAAACGCATTTGCCATTTCTCAGCCCACTCCCCCCAGTTTGGAGAGATCATTCTGGAGCTCTTCACAATCTTCTCTGGTTTTTACCACATGGAAAAGTTTTGTGTCATCGGCAAACTTGGCCACCTCACTGTTTATCCCTGTCTCCAGGTCATTTATGAACAGATTGAAAAGCACCGGTCCCAGGACCGAGCCCTGGGGCACACCGCTTTTCACTTCTCTCCATTGTGAAAATTTCCCATTGACACCTACTCTTTGTTTCCGGGATCTCAACCAGTTCTCAATCCATAAGAGGACCTGCCCTCTTATCCCCTGACTATGCAATTTTCTCAGCAGCCTTTGGTGAGGGACTGTGTCAAAAGCCTTTTGAAAATCCAGATAGACTATATCCACCGGTTCACCCAAATCCACGTGCCTGTTGACCTTTTCAAAAAATTCTAAAAGGTTTGTAAGACAAGATTTACCCTTACAGAAGCCATGCTGATTTTCTCTCAGCAAGGTTTGTTCTGTTATGTGTTTTAAGATTTTCTCTTGGATGAGGCCTTCCACCATCTTCCCTGGGACAGATGTAAGGCTAACCGGCCTGTAGGGAAGAGCCCTAACTGAACTACTCCAACCCAGAAACTTACCAGTGCTGTCTTCTTTCTCTTTTTCTCTCTCAGCAGTAGCTCTGCTTGGATTCACACCCATGCTCATTTTCAGTCACTTTTTCAGGCTTATGGTCCCACCAGTTCTTTGTTATGGGCAGATGATAGTTCTGACACAAATTCCAGTGGACCATTTGAGCAACTACATTATGACACTGTTTGTAATCAGTCTGAGCAATTTTCTTGCAACAACTCAATATATGGTCAATAGTTTCATCTGCCTCTTTGCAGAGTCTACATGTGGGGGACTCAGTTGATTTTTCTATTCTAGCCTTAACTGCATTTGTTCTGATAGCTTGTTCTTGAGCTGCAAAAATCAGGGCCTCTGTCTCTTTTTTCAGTGTTCCATTGGTGAGCCATAACCAAGTCTTTTCCTCATCTACTTTTCCTTTGACTTTTTCGAGGAACTGCCCATGCAGCGCTTTATTATGCCAGCTATCAGCTCGTATTTGCATTGTTGTTTTCCTGTATTGACCCTTTGTTTGATTTACCCTAAACACCTCCCTGTTCTTAACCTCCAATAATGCTGGCTCTGTACTATTTTTTACATAATCTGCCAACGCATGCTTCTCTTCTTCAACTGTCTGCTTCACTTGCAGAAGATCTCTACCACCTAATTTTCTAGGTAAATACAGCCTGTCAACATCACTGCGTGGATGTAATGCATAGTGAATGGTCATAAGTTTTCTTGTTTTCCTATCTAGAATATCTAGCTCCGTCTGAGTCCAGTTTATAATGCCAGCGGTATACCTGATGACAGGTATGGCCCAGCTATTAATGGCCTTGATGGTGTTACCACCATTCAGCTTACTTTTTAATACTTTTCTGACCCTTTGGATATATTCTTTACTGACCACATTTTTCACTTGCCCATGCTTTATATTATCTAATTCCAGTATGCCCAGATCTTTATAGGCTTCAGACTGATGGTACTTAATAGCTTGTCCATTTGGCATTTCAGTTCCTTCACTCTGATTATTTTTCCTTTTCTCAGTGCCACTGTGGCACATTTGATTAGTCCAAACTCAGTACTAACATCAGTACTGAAAATTCAGACTGTGTTGATCAGTGAGTGTATTTCAGTTTCTGATTTTCCGTACAACTTTAAGTCATCCATATACAATAGATGAGAAATTTTCCCTGAATTTTTAGCAGTTTGGTAACCTAAATTTGTCTTCTGCAAAATTATTGAGAGGGGAATCAGGGCAATAGTAAATAGCAGAGGTGACAAAGAGTCACCTTGAAAAATCCCTCGTTTGATGCTAACCAATCCATAGCTTTCATCCCTGACAAACAATTCTGTTTTCCAGTTCTTCATCGCATTTTCAATTAGGGCACTAATACTTTTACATATTCCAATGGCATCCAGGCACTTAATAATCCAACTATGCGGTACTGAGTCAAAGGCTTTTTTATAGTCAATCCAAGTCATATATAAATTAGTTTTCCAGGCTTTACAATTGTCTAGGATAATTTTATCAATGAGTAACTGATCTTTTGTGTCTCTACTTCCCCGTTTGTTCCCTTTCTGCTCTACTGGCATGATGTTATTTGCTTCCAAATAATCCTGGACTCTATCAGCTATGATGCCTGTTAGCAGTTTATACATAGTTGGTAAACATGTTATTGGCCTGTAATTTTCAGGTATTGCTCCTTTTGTTGGATCCTTCTGAATCAAATAGGTTTTCCCAGTTGTTAACCACTCATTAATATAACCTGTTCTCAACATTTCATTAAATTGTTGGGCCATTTTTCCATGCAGACTGGTCAGGTGTTTAAGCCAAGACCCATGCAGTTGATCATTGCCAGGTGATGTCCAGTTTGTGACTCTTTGTACTCTTTTGGTGGTCATATCAGCTGTTATTTCTAGTTGGTCCATTGTGCACTTGGAGAATTTCTTCTCAAAATCTTGGAGCCATCCAGCATTTCTATTATAGTCTTTCTCAGTCCCCCATATGTCTTTCCAAAACTGAATGGTTGCCATTTTTTCAGGCTTTTCATCTTTTTTACCTATCTTCTGATTTAAACTCTGATAGAACTTTCTTTGATCTGATTGAAACAACTGGTTGTCTTTATACTGAGTAAATCTAGCATCATATCTTTCAATTTTTCTAGCTCTTGCTGTTATTTGCTGCTTCACTATTTCCAATGCTTCTCCAATTTTCCTTGTACTTAGCCAGTATATTATTATTATTATTATTATTATTATTATTATTATTATTATTATTATTATTATTATTATTATTATTATTATTATTATTATCTGGCGAACACAGCTGCCAGGTGTTAAGCTGGAGTTGGCCTTCTCCAGTGATCAAGTTCTTTCTAAGAGCCTAGGATGACTGGAGACATCTTTGTAGAATATATGCTCTTCCTAATAATGTCACCATTTGTAGTTGACTGATGTTATCTTGTCAGTACTGATGTTGACTGTTTTCAGATGTTAATCCAGGTCTTTTGGGATTGCTTCCAAGGCACCTATTATTCTTGATATTGTTCTTGCTGTCTTATTCCATAGCTTGTCGATGTCTATTTCCAAATCCTGATATTTAGTTATCTTTTCTAACTCTTTACCATTGACTCTTGTGTCTCCTGGTATTGCCACAATGACCGATGAAGCTGTTTGGATGAACAGCGAAACGTTTCTATCTCTCAAAAAAGAAGTCCAGTAGCCATGACTCAACTCCCAGTTAAACGCACCTGGATGACTGAGAATCTTCACAGATGCCACAATGACTATTTGAACTTTGTTTTCTTGCTTGTATACTATGGTAATGTCTTTATATTGTGGCCAAGGTGTCTGTCACATTGGATTTTGAAATGACAGAGCACCCTGATCATGTTATTTTCGGTCACCTTTTCTCGCTGATGCTCCCACCAGTTCTTCCTTATAGTAGGTTGAAATTTTTACATATGTTCCAGTGGAGCATTGCTTCTATTTTATTATGATGGGCTAAATAACCAGTCTGAGTGATTTTTGAGCAACAGCTAATGATGTGATCTACAGTTTCATCCTTTTATTTGCACAATCGACATTTACTATTTTTCTTTTCTTTTTCAATTTTCACCTTTATGCCATTTGTTCTTAAAGCTTGATCTTCAGCTGCCGTGATTAGTCCTTCAATTTCTTTCTTCAATGTTGTTTTTCTTAACCAAAGTCATGTGTGTTCTTAGTTGATCTTATTATTGGTGTCGCTTATAAACTGACCATGCAGTGATTTACTATGCCAGTTCTCTATTCGACTTTGTATTTGTTTTCACCCCCTCCCAGAGCCAGTGCCAAGCAGCTGCTCAGTGCTAGCTTCAGGAGTGGGGAGATTTAAAAAGCCCACTCTTCTCCCCCCCCACACCCCATGGTAATGTATTCCTATGGGAAAATGAAGAACGAAGTGTAATGAAGCGGAAATTTCCCCTCTGTTTCATTTTGTTTTTCTGTGATGGGTCAGTTTGTTATTTTGTTCCCATCTCTAATGTTATTTACTTTTGATTTTAGTATCTTTCTAACTCTTCTGATGTATTCTTGGCTAACTTTTTTCTTTATTTCTTTATGCCTGATGTTATCTGCTTGTAGTACTCCAATATATATGATTCTTCTTCATCCAATGTTTTTATAAAATTATTAGGTATATCAATTCCTTCAGTCTTACCATCTTTCCTCTGATGATGCTGAGGGTTGCACCCTTGTCTATTTCAAATTCCATTGCAATGTCATTGGTGAAAATTTGCACTGTATGGAGAACTGACTGTATTTCTTGCTTTGATTTCCCATACAGCTTCAAATCACCCATTGTGACAAACCCGGCAGACAGGAGTGATGAATATACAAATCATCAGCCAATCCCAGCAGGAGGGCGGGGAATGGTATGATATAAAAAGGGTAGAGCCTAGAGAGTTCAGGGAGTTGAGTTCAGTTGAGAGCTAAGAGTGCTGGGAGAGAGAACTGTTCTCTGAGAGTTCTGTCAGGCAGTGAGGGCTATACCGTTTACTAGTTATTGAAGACAGGGAGGCTTGTAGAGCTGATTAAATCTATTACAGTATATGTTAAAAGCAACGCATACCATCCTCAGATATTGTTATATTTATTATCTTCTCAATAAACTTTGTTATTATTTTTATATTATTCATCTGAGTCTGTCCCAATTCATGAGGCGATGAGTTTAAAAGGTGGCAGCATTAATAAGTGAATAAAAGGCGGCAGCAGTACCATTTCCATCACAGAATTCAGTGTGTAAAAGGGAGGTGTCGTCACAATTTAGTGGCACAGCAGTGGGATGTCGAAATAAACCCGGTTGTGCCTTTGAAAACCCAGTCTGGGAAAGGGGGACGTCACACCCATATATAGCAAATAGTTTATTCAGCTTGATATTTGATAGCCCATATTTGTCTTGTTCAATATTTTTGTGAGTAGAATCAGAGCAATTACAAAAAACAGGGGTGATAATGAATCACCTTGAAATATTCCTCTGCAGATATTGACAAAACAAATTTGTTCGATGGTTAGCTTAGTATTCCACTTTTTCATTTTTGCCTTGATAAATTCTTTGATACTTCCATTAATTCCTGCTAATTCCAACCTTTCTAGTATTCAATCATGTGACAAAGAGTCAAATGCTTTCTTATAGTCAATCCATGCAACATGCAAGTTGGTTGCATGTTGGGCAAAAAAATCAAAACTTTATCCATCAACTCATGGGCTCTGAGTTATCCGTGACGGATCAGGAAAGAGATCTTGGTGTGTTGGTGGACAGCTCCATGAAGGTGTCTCCTCAATGTGTGGCAGCGGTGAAGAAGGCCAGTTCCATGCTAGGGATTATCAAAAAGGGGATTGAAAATAAAACAGCCAACATTATAATGCCATTATACAAAACAATAGTAAGGCCGCACCTGGAGTATTGTGTATAATTATGGTCACCGCATCTCAAGAAAGACATAGTGGAACTGGAAAAGTGCAGAAGAGAGTGACTAAAATGATTACTGGGCTGGGGCACCTCCCTTATGAGGAAAGGCTAAAACATTTGGGGCTCTTTAATCTGGAAAAAAGGCGCCTGAAGGGGAATATGATTGAGACGTACAAAATAATGCAGGGCATGAGTAAAGTGGATAGAGGGAAGCTCTTCTTCCTCTCACAAAATACCAGAACTAGGGGACATACACTCAAATTGAGGGCTAGGAGAGTAAGAATAGACAAAAGAATTTTTTTTTCACCCAGCGCATTGTTAGTCTGTGGAACTCCCTGCCACAGGATGTGGTGATGGCATCTGGTCTGGATGCCTTCAAAAGGGGATTGGAGAGATTCCTGGAGGAAAAGTCAATCACAGGTTACAAACCATGATGGAGATGTGTAAGCTCCAGGCTTAAAACTGGGGTACTTCAAGGGCTAGATGCAGGGGAGTGCTATCAGGAGACAGATATCTAGTCTCATGCGCTCCCAAACGCATCTGGTGGGGCCACTGTGAAATACAGGAAGCTGGACTAGATGGGCCTTTGGCCTGATCCAGCATGGTTCTTCTTATGTTCTTATGTTCTTATGTTCTGCATCTCTTACAATTTTCAATTACCATCTTGTCAATAAGTATATCTTTGTTTGTAGCATGTCATCTGCTGGCCGAATTATACTTTACAATTAACCCACTGTTCTGACTGATGGTCATAGCAGAATTCAGACTTCTAAACAAACCCTATATTTATATCTAGATAAACAATCAAAGAAAGAAGCCAATTGATTGGCAAATTTATAAGAGATATAAAATACTGGTATTTTTATTATCACATGTTTTAATAGTTATTTTTTTTCTTTTAAATCTGTTATCTGTAATGTGTACTTTGGACTTTGACCCCACATTGTTTGAGGAAGGAGACATGGAGCTTCTACAACATTTAAAATACATACCACAATTCTATGGAAAAGTATAGACTCATGTGAGACACCACAGCATTAAAAAATAAACAAACCAAGATAAGAAGAAACAAATTCATTATGGCCTGAACGGCAAGGAGTTCACACCCTGCAGCAAAGAATTTGATTAGTTTTACCTTCTCGGGCACTTGCTAATGTTGTTATCTGTAATGCAATCTTCAATTCGCCTCATAGAAATAAGTTCAGACTCCAGCTATGACCTCCTACTTCTACTTATGGAGTAAATTCCACCAGCCGGCTACAGGCTGTGCAAAAAGCATTTCTCTTTAATTTGTCACAAATGCTCTTGTCATTAACTTAATCAAATGCCCCTTCTTAGAGTTTGGTACAAAATCAAAAGCTGGAGGGGAGAAAATGCAAAACCTTTTTTTCTTTTTTTGGCTGTGCAAATGACTATGGCTAGATTTAAAAAGGACAATTAAATATTTCTTTGAGCAGTGGGCTCTAACAATTTGCCTTTTCACACCCTTTTGAATGTTTTACTAGATTTTCTAGAACCATTTGAATCAATTGAAGCCAGCAGGGTTTGATGGCCTTCACCCTAGGTGCCAGAAAAACTTCTTCAGCCAAACGACAGTGCCAGAAGCTATTATATGTGGGAACTCATGAAGAACCGATGTGCTTACTGCCAGATGACCAGAACAGATCAAATGTTGTCCATTTTAATAAAAGGAGGACACCCAAGGATTTAAACAGTGATTCGTATGGCTTCTACATTTGCAATATGTTACTCTTTTGGGATAGGGTGTATTTCTAATGAGCAATTTGGTAGCATGTCTGTGGTTAGCTGAACCTAATTAAATAATATATACTGTATATACTCAAATATAAGTCTAGTTTTTCAGCCCTAATTTTGGGCTGAAAAAAGGGGTCCTCTGCTTATATTCGGGTCAATACTTTTAGCCACTGAGGCAAGTTTGGGTTGGTGGCTAAAAGTCATTCTAAACATTGTGTGCCGCTTCTCATGACCACCACCCCCATGTTTAAAATGACTTTTAGCCACCCACTCAAGCACTTGCCTCGGTGGCTAAAAGTCATTTTAAACATCATACACACACCCAGCTCACAAAGGAGGAGTTGCCAGGCCCTGCTGCATTTCCCACCCTAGGCTTATACTTGAGTCAATAAATTTTCCCAGTTTTTTTGGGTTTAAAAAAACTTATACTCGGGTCAACTTATACTCAAGGATATACGGTAGTTGTTTTTCACGTGATTCTTTTCTGAAGGAGAACAAGAAAGTGGCTGGGATGTTTTATTACTCCATAAGCACCATCAATACTTGTGGTTCTAAAATTTTGTAGCTTAATGCCATTTACTTCTTACAGACCTGCTGGGCCTCGGTACTCTGCTATAATCCTATGAAGCTGATATTTGTCTTGTCTGGACCCCTGTAACAGGTAGCATTGATTGCCTCAACCAGGCCTATCTGAAGGCCTTTCAGTTCTCCTAATAGAAGCTTCACAACTACCTAATAAGCTCAGTAGATCCTTCATTCTCCAAGTTTCAAAGAGGGTAGCCGTGTTAGTCTTTTCAATAATTTCAAGCGAAATTCAAAGAAAAACAAAACAAAACAAAATAAAAGAAACAAACATGTGGCACCTTAAAGACTAACTTTCATATTTTAATGTAACGTTTCGTTCACATGTGAACTTCTTCAGACATATACAGCCCATGAATATCTGCTATGAAATGTATATATCAGCTCATATTATATCTTACACCTCATTCTGCTGCTATATATGTCTGAAGTTCACATGTGAACGAAATGTTACATAAAAACACAAACATGTGGCACCTTAAAGACTAACTTTCATATTTTATATTTTATTTTGTTTTGTTTTTCTTTGAATTTTGCCTGAAATTCATTCTACAAGACACCAGAAGGAAGGACTTAGCACAGGGTCTTATGTCCTTGGATCTGACCCTGGTAATACCCAATCTGACACTTAATGTGCCTTCTTGATGCACTGTTGTCTCCACACTCTTGACATACTCAGGCCCTTCTTTTACCACACTGCCACCCTTAGGGCCTTTTTACATGACCCCTAAGATCCACTGGCCACTTAAATTCGGACCAGAGATCTTAGGGGTTCGTCGCTCTTCTTGTTTTCCACCCCCTCCGCACATCCTGGCTGCTGGCTGCATGAGGGGAGGGAGAAAAAGAGAAAGAAAAGCATGCCGCTCACCTCCGTTCTGCCTCTCGTCTCTGTAAAAGTAGCTCTTAAAGGGCCGGGAGCCAAAAAACAACAAACAGAAGCAAGGAGAGCCCCGCACTCACTATTTTACACCGGATCAAATAATTTTCACCTCCAAAGAGCAGGTACCTGAAAGCTGCGCTGGGACGCGCTAAAGTGGGCGGGGTCGCACTTAATTTCCTGTTAACTCCGGAGCTGGTGGGTAAACATTTTTAAGCTCCGGAGCTGGGAGCCATTTGCCCCGGAGTTTAGGAGTCGTGTATAAACGCCCTTAGTAGGCCCCAGTCATAGACAGCTGTATTCATGATCTGAATACAGATATGTTCACAAAGATATTTTGGGGTGATGTGACACACTGCCTGCACCACTGGCCATGTTGCTTATTATTTGCATTGATACATTCCCGCTGAAATTGTGGCAACTTTCCTACTTATTAAAGGTTTCGGCAGTCATGCTTGTATACCCATTTTAGGAAGTATAATGCTAGTCCCCTCTCCCTATATTTATTATACAGTATCTTAAATTTGCATGATTTTTGCATTCTCGTTTCAGCCAGCAATCTGAAGGAGTCCAGACTCCTTCATTTTAAAACTAATGGATGTGTTAATTCTTTTGCAACCTTGAATTTGGGGGAATAAGGGAGTAATATTCTAGCAGTATAGGCACAACCTTGAATGACGTGCATTGTAAGTATATGTTGATGGCACCAAATTAAGCAAATAAACTGACTTCACAAAGCAACTGTGAATAATAATAACAACAATAATAACTTTACTTTTATGCCACCTTTCTCCCTGGAGGGACCCAAGACTACTAAGAATGATTACCTAGGTTTTGCACAATAACCCACAAGGGATAAACCCTAATCAAGTATGCTCAGCATTAATAAAGAGCTGGTATGTCCTGCTGCATAGAGCTTTTCTTTGCCAATAGTGGCAAACTGTCATATTTCTGTTTGGTTGAATATATTTTGAAGGTATTGCTTTAAATAACGTTTTGCCACAACTTATAATGGAAGCCATAGGTTGTTGTTATTGTTAACAACAAAACAACAGCAACAGCAATAACAAAAACAACCACCAATCCACCAAACTGTTGCTGAAATGGGATGGCCCTAAAAAGTGCCATGTAATTTCAGCAACCACTGTTATTGTCAAAGTGTACTGGAAAGTGAATGCCACTCAGCTACAGTTTACTTGGCAAAGTACTGATATGATTTATATAATCAATTTCAGACTGGCATTCTTCCAGTACGAAATATGGAGACATTTTGCTGGCAACTTTGTAATGACCTAGCTCATAGCATTTGCTAACAGGAGTGACTTTCTAACTTCCTCCTGCAGGAAGTGTCATTATACTTTGCAAATATTGCCAGTCAAACAACTTCTTTGCCTAGACTGGGTAAGATCTCCACCTGATGCTTGTTCACTGTAACATAGAAAAGGCTGGATTTCTATGTAGACTGACTTGTGGTGAAATGTTTTTAATGCTCCCGACAAAATAGAAAATAAATAATTGTCGTATATCCTGAATGTAAGAAATTTCGATTTGTCTCTCAAAGTGTGCCTGGATGACACAAGTGCAACATCATATACCAGAAACTGTGTGTATGTGTTTGTGTGTGTATATAGTGCAAAAAGAATCCTTATGAAACTATACAAATGTTCTCCAGAATGAATTACCCCTCTCTTATCCAGCTTACAGTTGGGTCTACCTTTGCATATCAGGCAGTTTTTTCTCTCTTTACTGCTAAAGTCACAATATGCCTATGCTTTTTGGAGGGGGGTAGCAGAAAGAGGTGGAAGATGCTATGTAAACCTTTGGGGGAGCAAACTAGGGTTATTGTGAGGGGAGCATCTTTTGCTAAAGAATCTTTACAGATGCAGATTTCTGTCTAGATTTTGTATTTCGATGATGCCATATTAAGGAGGAGGGGGGGAGGGGAGGGGAGGGGGGAAGAGGAGAAAAGAAGATGGAAGTACAGGCCAATATCTAAAAGACAAGATTTATTAATTTGGACTTGCATTGCTATAGTCTTATTTCTGCCCTTTTGAATTTTACTACACAATGTCCAAAACACAAGACTGCCAGAGAAGGTCACCTCTGGCTTTCAGTCTAAAACAGATTGGAAACTAATATCAAAGTGCAGGGGAATGTAAGTGGCAAATGGCAAATAATGTGAAGAATTTATAGCTTTGTCCCAAAACTGATCTGAGTGAAACTGACACTAAAACTGGACTGCAAGACATGAAGGCTGTAAAAGAAATGGAAGCCCCTGTGCACATATATTTTTCAAGAGTTTCATTGGAACAGTTCACTGCTCCAGCTCATATTTCAGTAGAGTAGATCACGTGATCATTTAAGCAGAAGCAGTAAAAAGGAAATATATCAAGTTATTTTTAAAAAGGCATTAAAAGCAAACAACACAGAGGACTTTTTTTTAACAGAGAACTATTTTCTTTAATTTCAAATGAAGATATTGATAGCAGGTTCTCAAACCTATTTAATAAATGCACTCCTAGGACACCCACATGCATCCATTTCTGAGATGCTCTTTTGAAAAGATGTAAGATCCCCTGTGTGTGTAATAAAAAAGAAAGAAAGAAAAAGAAAACTGCCCTATAAAATGGTTCCCTCTGAATTTTTAAATCTTCCCAAAGTTGTCTTTTCCCTTTGAGATATGACAGATAATAACAACCTCCTTTTAAAGAAGGACAACATGGCTATAAGTCCAGGGGCAATTGAAAAATGAAGCCTGCTGCTTATATACCACCCCATGGTGCTTAAAGCACTCTCTGGGTTGCTTGCAGTTTATTTATTCAAGCTATACACTGCCCCACCCCCCCAAGCTTGGTACTCATTTTAGTGACCTTGGAAGGACAGGAGGCTGAGTCAGCTATGAGCCAACTTCTTGGCATTGAACCCTGAGTCGGAAACACAGTTCTGGCTGCAGTACAGCAGTTTAACTACTGTGCTACAATAATGAGACCCTCTAGAACAGGGGTCCTCAAAGTTTTCAAACAGTGGGCCGGTTCACCACCCCCCAGACACCACTGGGGGCCGGACCACAATGGGTGGGGTGAGCAGGGGACCTTGCCGTAGCCCTCCCACTTTGAATGCCCCACTAGCCAGCATGCTGATCATCTAGGCGGTAGTTGGGAGGAGTGGGAGAAGTGACATAGCCCACTACTTTGAACTGCCTCAGCAATAGAAGCAGCTGCGGAGGCTGGCTTGCTCGTAGGGGGTAGGTGTGTGGGGGAGTTGCACTTGGTCCTGGGGGGGCGGATTCAGGACCTTGTGGGGCCGCATCCAGCCCTGGGGCCTTAGGTTGAGGACCCGTACTCTAGAAAATCATGTAAATAACGTAATGTGAACAAAAGCTTCATATGGAAGAGCCTGCTAGAGTCTGCTTAGCCAAGCCTTTCCATAAATGAAGGTAGATTACATACATTAAAAAGGTAAAGGTTCCCCCCGCACATGCGTGCTAGCCGTGTCCGACTCTAGGGGCAGTGCTCATATCTGCATTCAAGCTGAAGAGCCAGTGTTGTGCAAGTCAATGGCCATGTGACTGGTATGGCTGTAAGGAAATACAGTTTTACCTTCCTGCTTTTTATGGCAGTACCTATTTATCTACTTGTATTGACATGCTTTCAAACTGGTTGGTTGTCAGGAGCTGGGGTTAACAGCAGGAGCTCGCTCGGCTGTGTGTCACCTGGGATTTGAACTGCTGAGCTGCTGACTTTGCAGTTAACAGTTTATGGAGCCTTAGTCTGCTGAGCCACCACACACCCCTATTGATTATCAGGATTCTATTTACTGAGATGATCCTGGATGGGGACCCCGCCTCAAACAGTCCTCTAGTACCACTAACGGAAGAGAGTGGTATATCACTTTTGAGTACATCTTGCCTAGGAAACCCTGGCAATGATCACCATGGAATCAAGATGGAAGGACATAGTTATTCTTCTGGCATAAGGAGCCTTGAACTACTGGAGCCTTTTATCACAAACTAGTGTTAGACTCCACCTATTCAATATCACTTCCTCTGCTTTTAGGCTACAATTTCAGTTGTGCTTTCTACCCAGTCAACAATAAACATATATGTTTACTTACCTGCACTAAGAATTTGCTTATTCTGAAGTTAATATGAACCTAGCAGGATTGGAGACCTACTGCTAAAGAAATAAACAGATAGCTCAAAGTGATCTGAAAAATATCCACTCCAAGTCATTCTTTACCCATTCAAAGCACTCACTATACCCACATTCGCAGGACTATTTTTATTACTTCTTCTACAGGAATTGATCACAAAGGATGAAAACAGCCCTAAAGGAATAAAAACACTACTGTGCACACTAGAGTTAGCTGGCTGACTGGTCATCTAAGCTGATATTTTCATTGTGTACTGCTCAACATGAGACCCTTCCATAGTTTGTGGGTAGATAAACTGACCCAACAACCAGCTGAAGCAAAACAATACTGCAATAATAAAAGATTGATCTATGTCATTTTAAAATACCATAAACAAAAAGTATGGTAAGTGTTCTTCACATTACAGGCTTGCAAAGTGCCTGGAAAAGTTGGAAAGACTTAATGTCCTGGAAAAGGAAATCTGTGATGTTTATGCTGATGCTGCAGATGAATCACAAGAATTAATGCTCTTTAGAATTAAAGATCTTTCAATTGCTGGCAGGTTTATTTCTCTCTTGCAACTCTTTAGTTTGTGTAGTCAAGTGCCAAGTGACATAAGGTAAAAGGAAATACCAGTTGTCACAAGCCGTAACAAATCAAAACGCTTTGGGTATAATTGGAATTGTTTTTAAGACCGATGCATGGATTTTATTTTAATGTTTGTTGCCTGTTTGAGGTGTGGAAGTCCTATAGCCAGATACCTGAAGGCAGGCAAATGTGGCTGATCCGGGATAACGGTCCAAGCTGGAAGGCTTTTTGGCCCAGTTCTCCTTAGCTCCCTGTTGAAAAAGAAGCTACCCTGATGCTTGCTTCCTTTTTAAACAAGAAAATAATGTACAGTAGAGATGGGCACGACTTGAAAAAATTTTTTTTCGAGTTGTCGTTAGTCGGGCCAGTCCCGTTTCGGGTCGTTTCCAGTTTTCGCGAAAATTCGCAAAAATTAGTCGGTTCATTTTTTTCGTTTTTCGTTGTCGTTAGTACTGGTTTTTTTGGGGGGGAGCGGGCTCCTGGAGGCACCTCTGTGGGGTGGGTGCCTCCTCTGGCCCGCTATAAAGGGAAAGTGGGCTCCTGGAGGCACCCGTGGGTGCCTCCTATCCTCACCCACTAGGAAGGGGAAGCAGGCTCCAAGAGACCCCTCTACATGGGGGTCTCCCTTCCTCACCTGCTGCTGCTGCAAAATGCTATGCAATAGCCATATGGATATTGCATAACATAATGTGCAGACAGTGAGACCAGTGTGAGAGTGATAGAATCATGCCTTCCCTGCACAAGGCTCTCGCACCACCATGTCTCACACAGAAGGGAAGTGTACTTGCTGCGTGTAGTGCAATGCAAGCAAGTAGATCTGGTTTTAAGGTGGCTTAGTGCAAGGGCTAGGGTTAGGCTAGTGACGGGTAAGGTTACGGTGGGCTAGTGGGTTGCACCTCTGGGTGCCTCTCTGACCCACTAAGAAGACAGTCTGTGACGTATGGGTACGGAGTCAAGGGTTAGGGTTAGGGCTAGGGCAGGTTTTAGGGGGCTTTTTGGCACATCCCAGAAGTCTCCATGGCCAAGTGGCCATGCAACTGGTGGGATGGCTCCAAAAATTTGCATGGTCGTCCACTCCCACATGGCTGGCCACTCGGCCAGCCCATCCAATGCGCAGGTGTAAAAATAAAAAAAATAAAATCAATGGAGGACAGAGGAGGAGAAGAGAGACATTTTGTTGCAAGAAAAAACCCACTGCTACTGTGAAAAATCTGGCAGTTTATAAATTTTCGCGTTTTTCTGTTGTGCTTGTGTGTTTTTGGACCACGATTTCAAAAACAATATTGCGTTCGCCGGCCCATGGATACCCCGCCCGCACTGCATGGCATGGCGATGGTGACTCGCGAGTCCGGCTGCCCAGGATGGGGGGGAGGCGGGACCCCCCCCTCCAGAAACCACCCCTCCGGTAGGTGCCCTGCGCCCTTAGTCAAGCAGGCATTTTTCCGCCTGCTTTTTTGGCCCAGGAATGGGTGGGGGGAGAGTTTAAAAGTTTTTTCCTGTGCCGTCCGTGCCGCTTGCTTGCGCTTTAATTGCGGCGGCCGGCGGCTGGCGAGACTGGGCTTTTTGCTGGCTGGCTGCGAGCCTGCGGCGAGTCCCACAGAGCAGCCCACTAGGACGGGGGATGGGGGGGAGGCCGGGGACCTCCAGAAACAACCCCTCTGGTAGGTGCCCTGAGGCACGGCAGGCATTTTTCCGCCTGCTTTTTGGCCGGGAACCGGGTTTTTTTAACTTTTAAAAACTTTTTTCTGTGCCGCGTGGCATCGCGCGATGCAAGGAACGAGCACGACAAATCAGACCAAAATTGTTCGTTCGTCGGTTCGAGCTCGAAGTCTGGGGGAGTAATTCCCGTTACCGTTTCCGTAGAGTAACGGAACCGAGTAACGGAAACGGAAACGGGAATACCGCTAAGTCGTGCCCATCTCTAATGTACAGGTTCTATAGAATCCACTGAAACTCCTAGAATTAAGAATGCTGGGATTTGTAGTTTTTACAAATAAAAATAAAAATAAAAACACGAAGGAACCCATATGCTTTGTCTTATTAAGTTGTAACCACAAACAGCAACTGCACTGAGATTCTACCTTTAATATTTTCCCTATTTTAATATAGTTAACAAACTTTTTTTGTTAATGTTTGATTTAGTTTAATATTTTCCTATGCAAAATACCATATTTTTCCATCTACAAGACACTTTCATTTATTAGACTCCCCCTACTTTTTAGACCCCCCAAAATAAAATTAATAAATCCTCCTTGAGTTCTCCCCAACCCCCACCACCCCCTCTCTTTGCTTTCATTTCCCTATTTTAAACACTCCTCTTTGATGGGTTTATTTTTTGCAGGATCAGGCTCTGTCTTTCTTTGCATTCTCCTCCATCACCACTCTGCTGTTTGCTTTCATTTTCCATTCTAAATACTCCTCTCTGCTTTGATAGGTTTGTGTTTTGCAGGCTCAGGCTCTTTCAGGCTTGAAATGCACTCCTGGAAAGAAAAGAAAAAAGCCACACCCCTTATTTAGCATGAAAAGACATCTCATAATGAGCTGCTCAAGCCTGGATGAGAATGATCCTGGAAAAAATAAACCCACCAAAGAAGAGAAGAGTGGTTAGAATGGGGAAATGAAAGCAAACAGCAGGGTGGTGATGGAGGAGAACTCAATGAAAGACAGAGCCTGATCCTGCCAAAAAGAAGAAGAAGAAAAGAAAAAGAAAAAGAAAAAAGAAAAAAGAAAGAAAAAGAAAAAGAAAGAAAAAGAAAAAAAGAAAGGAGGGAAACAGCAAGGTGACTTGGGTTTTTCCCAAAAGGATAAGGACAACGATGATGAGAAGGAAAAGGCCCATAGGAAGAAAATTGACAGGATTTGGGTTAACTGGCTTCAAGCATTTATTATACATTATTGTATACATGTTACAGTGAAGGCCCAGCCTTGGCATGTAACTTCTTTACTGCAATACTTAATAAGCAGCCCACCACTACTGTCACCACTGCCCCCCCCCAAATAACAGCATTTGCTTTTATCTGCAGTATCCTGATATGTAGCGCAGGTAGTATCTTGCACTACTTGTCAGGTCCTCTTACTACTTCATAGTTAATCGTTAGAGTTAAATATGATTATTAATAATTTTTCACCCAATGTTACCCCATATACTTTATCTCATCTATTTATTCCATTCTTTGGGGGGGGGCAAAGAAAGTTCTTAATCTCCTAGAATCCACCAGCACTGTCATGCATGCTCAAGAAAGGTCGCTGAAAGGTTTTATAAATAATGATGTGATGTTAGGTATTTCACTAAACTAAAAAATAAATCCATAGATACATAAAAGGACAGATGCTCAACAATACAGAAGATACTTGGTCCAAGGCACTTAAGAAGACACATGCAACCTTAGAGCAGTACAGTACAGTATGTCTTAACACATTTTGTTCTAAGCACCTCTTTCCCTAAATATGTAACTATGGTTGCATCATAATATAATTTTACACTGTGTCTGGTGTTTGCCTTCAATTTGCTTTTCACTTTAACTTGGCAGAGCCCATTACATAATCAAGGACACTTTTCTGTTTGAAAGAGGAGGAACAAGGTGTTACATTCTCTCCAACAGGGAGTGAAGGGGAAACTGCCTGGTTCATGCACCTTTCTCCCATATGGCTCACCAGCAAAGGAAGATTGGCTCCACGCTGGTTTGCCCTGTGTCTCTCTGAACAGCTGCAATATGGTGATCACGCCTGGCTTTTTTCAGAAACAGACACAGATGTTTCCTCCAAGTTGTCTATTAAGGGAAAGGACACACAGCAACTGATTGCCTTGTGTTTCTCAGGCATCCAAGTTGGAGTGGAAATATTCATTATCTGTTAGGAACAGCATTTTTTTTTCATTCAAAAGTTGAACATTTATAGTGAATATGGAATGTTCTATTACAATGTGGATATCTAATACATTAGACTTTGTCACCCACCAAAGGCAACTGTCTCCTCCCCCCCCCCTTTACATTTCAATTAAAGCACGTGCTGGAATGCTCATTGTTGGTTCAGTAAATCCAGACATAATGGAGTGAGCAGTGGATTCAATTTAAAAGGAATATGTTCCACTATCAGAATGTGTGCTACAAATGGAGCAAGGTTTTAGCTTTCACAATAATGTTCCTAGTGATGATCCATGAGAATTTAACTACAGTCAGGATTATTCATAAGCATAGTCATTCTGTCCAAATAGTGCACATTAGAGATGGGCACGACTTAGCGGTATTCCCGTTTCCATTTCCGTTACTCGTATCCGTTACTCTACAGAAACGGAAACGGGAATTACTCCGCCAGACTTCGAGCTCGAACCGACGAACGAACAATTTGGTCTGATTTGTCGTGCTCGTTACTTGCATCGCGCAATGCCAAGCGGCACAGAAAAAAAGTTTTTAAAAGTTAAAAAAAACCCGATTCCCGGCTCTAAAAGTAGGCGAAAACTGTCTGAGGGCACCTACCAGGCCAGAAGGGTGTTTTATTTGGGGGGGGTTTCCCCGCCCCCCTCTCCTTGGCTATTGCTACTGCTGCGCTGCTGGTACCAGGCTGGGAGGGCGCATCCATTTGCCATGCAGTGCGGGGGATCCAAAATGGCGACCGCAATATTTTTTTTGAAATCGTTGCCCAAAACCCCACCAAAGCACCACAGAAACATGCGAAAATTAGCTATTTTAAATGCTTGAATTTTTACAGTAGCAGCAGTGGGTTTTTCTTGCAAAAAAAGTCTCCGTTGATTTTATTTTATTTTATTTTATTTTATTTTTTTACACCTGCGCATTCGCAATGATGGGCTCGCCCATGGGAGTGGACCATGCAAAGTTTTGGAGCCATTCCACCAATCGCATGGCCAGGTTTTGCTGACTGTACCAGGCTGGGAGGGCGCATCCATTTGCCATGCAGTGCGGGGGATCCAAAATGGCGACTGCAATATTTTTTTTGAAATCTTTGCCCAAAACCCCACCAAAGCACCACAGAAACATGTGAAAATTAGCTATTTTAAATGCTTGAATTTTTACAGTAGCAGCAGTGGGTTTTTCTTGCAAAAAAAGTCTCCGTTGATTTTATTTTATTTTATTTTATTTTATTTTATTTTATTTTTTTACACCTGCGCATTCGCAATGATGGGCTCGCCCATGGGAGTGGACCATGCAAAGTTTTGGAGCCATTCCACCAATCGCATGGCCAGGTTTTGCTGACTGTACCAGGCTGGGAGGGCGCATCCATTTGCCATGCAGTGCGGGGGATCCAAAATGGCGACCGCAATATTTTTTTTGAAATCGTTGCCCAAAACCCCACCAAAGCACCACAGAAACATGTGAAAATTAGCTATTTTAAATGCTTGAATTTTTACAGTAGCAGCAGTGGGTTTTTCTTGCAAAAAAAAGTCTCCGTTGATTTTATTTTATTTTATTTTATTTTATTTTATTTTATTTTTTTACACCTGCACATTCGCAATGATGGGCTCGCCCATGGGAGTAGACCATGCAAATTTTCCACCAATCGCATGGCCACTTGGCCAGGTTGACCACAGAGACTTCTGGGATGTGCCAATCGGGCATAAACAGCCCACTAATCGTAGCCCAAACCCGAACCCTAAGCCTAACCCATACGCCAGTACACTGTCCTTCTAAGTGGGTCAGAGAGGCACCCAGATGCACCCCAATACTCACCCTAACCTCACCCGTAACTAGCCTAACCCTAGCCGTTCCGCTAACCCGTCTTAACCCTAAGCCAGATCTACTTGCATTGCACTACATGCAAGTACGTGAGACACAGCGGGTGCAAAGAGTCTGCCAGTCTGTCACTTGTGGCTCTGGCTGACTCCTGCAGCTCCCTCCAGGAGCCCGCTACCCCCTCCCCAAACCAGTACTAATGACAACGAAAAAACAAAAAAACGAACCGACTAATTTTTGCAAATTTTCACGAAAAACGGAAACGAGCCGAAACGGAACCGGCCCGACTAACGACAACTCGAAAAAAAAAATTTTCAAGTCGTGCCCATCTCTAGTGCACATTATTAACATCATGGAAGTATATTAATTTCATTATGTATCTCTTTATTTGCAAAGATATAGCAATACTAGATGTTCACGTAAAAAGATCAAAAGATTTTTCTCATACTTACCCTTTCTCTATTATCTATGCATTTCTCCTTTTGGATAAAAATCCTTGCTGCAATGCCATGCAATGGTTTTAATCCAAAGGGTTGAGACTCATAAAACAAAGAAGCCCTGTTTATTTCAAATGACAAAAGTTTGTGATTCAAAATATTCTGAATATAGTTCTTTTCTCAATGTCCACCGTTTCCCCCTTTTCAGCTCTGAATTTTATCTGCCATTTCATTTCCTACAATCTTGATATTGTGAGATCCTTTTGTAATTTCTCATAGGCAGCTTCTAACAACTATCTTCAACAATTTATTTATTTTTTTTTGAAATTTTTTATTGAGAAATTTTAGTATACATGAAAAAAAAAACAAATTCAAAACATTGACTATATAATCACTCTATCTCTAAGATTTGGCTTCCCTCTGTTCTTTGCGCGGTTTTAACGTTATTCATTTTCCAGCCTTCCATTCTAACAAACCCCTTTTATATACTCATAAAAAAAGAAGAAAAAATTCTAGAAATAGATAGTAGTCCTTCGAGTTCTACCCTAATCCAGTAAGAGTCTTTAACTTCTTGCAACTAGTCTCCATATATTTCTTAAATTTTTGCCAGTCTTTTTGGAACCTCTGGTTGTCTTGATCCCTCAGTCTGCATGTCAGTCTGGCCATCTCTGCAAAGTCCAATAATTTCGTCCTCCATTCATCCAACGACGATATATACGTTGTCTTCCGACAATAACGTCCCCTGGTGTCTTCTTCGCTCTCAATTTCTTTGATCTAATGACTATCCTAAACACTTGGAAGATTGCACCAACCACTTCCCCTTCCTGCCACCCAAACCACTTCGCAAGTCCAGTTACCACTCTGGCCCCAGCATCTTCTCCTTCCTCCCATGACACCAGATGGAAACGAAGACTCTGTGGCCGCTGCCTCATTTCAAGAAAGGCAAGCTCCTCAACCATTTCGGCCTCGGTCTGCACTTTCTTCACTTTGGCTTCTATATTCTTTGCTTTCACCGTTAAATCCTTCACCTGAGTAGACAGCCCTCCAATTGCCTCTCTGATTTGCTTCTGCATATCTTCCTTTAATTCTGATAACTTCTTGTCCATACTTTCTTCGCTTTTTTCAAATTCTCTCCTTATATGTATCATTAACCCTTCCCATCCTCCACCCTCCTCTCTGAAATCTCCTCTCTGTGTCAAAGGCGTCATCTTCTTTTTCTCTGTCATCTCGGTTTTAGTTCACTTCTATTCCAATGGAGCACAATTTTCACAGATTTAATCACAAATTGAGATTGATTCAAATTAATTCAATCATTAAGTAATAATAAGCTTCAACCAATCAAATTAACCAATTAATACTCTAATAATTAAAAATCACCTATTTACCATCAATAAGTTTCAATTTACTTATCTCCCACCCCAAACAGCGTTCAGATTGAGTTTTACATACAATAATTTTCAAAATCCACAAAGTAGCACTCCAGCATAAAAAATGGATTTCTTAACCAATATCAAACACATTAATTTTTAAAATCCACCAGATGGCGCTCCAACCTAAGAAGTATACTTTCCGGTCGTCTTCACAGCTGCAACATGATCTTGTTTTGGCTACAGCCACAAAGAACCTCAAAAAACAGCAGATAATGACTTGGTTTCGATTCCGTTGTAGCCAAAAGCACAAGGAAGGACCCAAACAACCCCTTAATAATTAAAAATAAAAGAAAAGAAATAAATGAGAGAGAAAAAAGGATCTTCAGCCTCTTCCAAAAGCCTACTCCACGTAAAGTTCCTGAAGGGAAAGTTCTTTCAAATTCAAAAACCAAATAACAATAGCTCCAAAAAAAAGCATTGAGAAATCAGCTCTAATAAGGTCCCTTGAAATGCAAAACCAGGCAGATTCCCTGTCTGTCCCCCAGCCTCTTCTCGAGTATTCAATCCTTTCACAAAAGGAAAAAAGAGGGGGGGGAGTTACTTCAGAAGACAGTTCTCCGAAAACTTTGGAGGTGTAAAATCAAATAATACAGGCTCTCTTTCTTAGAGGGGAAATAGCTCCAAGTACCGCTGTCCTTTGAGATGTAATCGAGAAGAGGAGCTGCGCCCCTCCACCCCCCCCACCCCCCCGTATTCTTCTTTATTCACTCGGTCTTTTCACAAGAAAAAAAGGAGGGAGGATGGCTCCAAACGCCAGCTCTGAATTGCAGACTTCGGTCAAGACTCCCAAGTCCTATATTTCTCACCACTTCAATGTAAATAATAATAGTTCAAGCTCCGCAAATGAAGTGGTATCTCTCCACCCCCACCGCACGGCTCCACTTTGTATCACGAAGGAGAGTTACGGCTTTGTTTCCACCACGTTCCAAACAGATTCCGACGTAAATAAAGCAACTCACGTTTCCTCGGGTATAATCCTTATCTTCAAATTATCATCCTCTGCTGATTTCTCCTCCGATAGAAATAATTTTATAGAGTTCTGGGAGGCTAATGGCTTCCTGCTAAGACAACGAGACTTCGCAGCACAGGGGTAGCGATCGCAAGAGCGCCCGCGGCTCAATCCTTCTCCCCAAGCCCTCCGGATCGGGGCGAAAGGAGAGCCGCAGAGGACGCAGCCGATACCCAATCCCTCAGGGCAACCCCCTGAGGTTATTAGAGTCCGCAGAGCCTTTGCGAGACTCTTTAAACCCCCTGTGTGCTCTGGGGATCCACGGAGGGATTTCCCCTAGCGTCTTATGCAGTCGGCCATTAAACCGGAAGCCATCTTCAACAATTTAGAGTTATGTTTAAATTCTAAAGCTTCACTGTATCATTTGTCAAACCATACAAGAGCATGTTTAAGTGGGGTTTTCAGTGGAATGGAATAAGGATTAATCCTACTCACAAATGTATATTTTGACTGAACATATCATAGCCTGAATATTATTATTATAGAACAGAGCTTCTGAAAGTCAAAGCGAAAGTATTTCATTTACAGGAATAAGGGGCGAAATTCTATCATTCTTTTGTACCTATGGTCTGTATTGCTATTTCTTGACGATTAAGGGTAAGGAAATTCCCAAAAGGTATAAAACTAAGCAAATGTGATGGAACGTGCAGAACACAAAGCAGTTAAAAGTCTTATTTCAATGTTAATTGAGGGAAACTGTGACTGAGAGTTATCTGTGAAGATTCTCAATCATCCAGTTGAGGTTATCTGGAAGTGGAATCATGGCAACTGGACTGCTTTTCTTGAGAGATCGAAACATTTTGCTACTCATCCAAGCAGCTTTGTCAGTCTAAGGAAAGTTAGTGGTGAGTCCTCCATTTTATAGTTCACCTTGATTTCACATCACCCTGGTCTGAATATGCCAGTGACGGTGAACCTTTTAGAAACGAGTGCCCAAACTGCGATTCAAAACCCACTAATTTTTTGCAAAGTGCCAATAAAATAATTTACCCTGAATAAAGGTGGCTGTGAGTGCCAAAGGTTCACCAACACTGGAATAGGCTATAAGTTGGACAATGGCCTGAATAGGCTTGGAAGGTAGACAATGGCCTGAATAGGCTTGTTCGGTGGACAATGGCATGAAAGTCCCACCTATGCAACCCTTCCCAATACCCATTAAGTATATGTCCTTAGCTGTGGCCTTGCTGGTGGAGATGTGAAGTGCTTATGATTATTTTGAGGATGGATGAAAGGCCATTGTCCAGCTTATGAGCCTATTCAGACCAGGGTTATGTGAAATCAAGGTGAACAATAAATTGGAGGACCACAATTTGAGATGGGCACGAACTGAAAAAATGGTGATTCTGTTGATATTGATTGGTTTTGTGTGATCTTGTTAGATTTATAAGGGCCATACCTGTCAGTTCTTATTTAGGTCAGTGTATGTGGTAGAGAAAATGGAGCTCAGGTTCAGATTGAGGCTGTGGAAGGCTGAGGGAAAGTCCCCTTGCAGAATTGAACAGTTATGGGGCTCCATATTCTGGCCCAGGGCACCGATAGCAGGTGGTGCTTGATCATTAGCCAATGGAAATCAGGAGAGACTGTAGTGGTCCTGAACCTTCTGGTACTAGGCTGCAAGATCCAGGACTAGGTAAGAGCATTTTTATTTTCTCACGGGGCAAATTTTCTATGGAGTTTGGATGGGTAATGATGACATCTCTGTAATCCTAGTAACCAGACTATAGGCTGTCACTGGTTACAAGAAGCATAAAAACTCCTTTACCTTAACAACATCATTGGCTGCCAGAATGTCTCTGGGCTCAATTCCAAGTGTGGTTTATTAGGGTCCTAGTGGTTAAACTGGAGTACTGCAGCAAAAATTCTGTTCATGAGTTAGGTTCAATCACAGATAGCCTGCTTGATGTTCACTCAACCTTCCTTCCTTTCAAAGTTGGTAAACTGAGTCCCCAGCTTTCTGGTTGGGCAATGTGGAGCCTGCATAATTAAACTGTGAACTGCCCAGAAAGTACTTGAAGCCCTATGGGGTGGTATATAAAGCAGCACACCTTTCTCTCTTTTTTTCCTTTTACCCATAAAGCCCTATATGGCTTATGTTCAGGCTAATTGGAGGATCACATGAACCAATATGAGCCTACTCAGCTTTTGTGATGTTTTGATAACGGCCTTCTCATTCTTCTACCACCATGTCAATCTACTTCAAAACAAGTCCCATTTCTGAATACCCAAAGGAGACACTAGCTGATCTGCAATTTATAAAGCGGTTGCAGAATAAATCACAGAGATTTGTCGTAGAATGAATAAATATCCTTTGGTAATGGCATTCCCCATCCCTACCCCCAGAAAGAGCTATGCACTTTTGCAGACCCTGAGATTCTTCAATCAGACTAAATTCTCCTTGTGGATGGCTACTGCTGTTTTCTGTATATATTGACCAGAACTCACTTCAGAAATAGAAGGACTTGTTCACCTGTCCAGTCAATAGTTTATGGATCAATCATTCACAATGCATGCATGCAAGCTGCAACACATTTTTTTAAATTATATATCTTCATTTTTAAATACTTCTGTTAGATTATTTGGTGGAGGATTTACATTGTGTTCATTTGTTTGCCTGAAATATTTTCTCTGTCTCAAATCTCACACAACTGCAACGTGCACTCTCACCTTATTTTCAGTTCATCACTGAACTCTTTTGCCCCTGAAATCACACATTTCCCAACAAGCTGAAGATCAAAATTTAAGTGATGAAATAGGTGCAACAGAGATAAAAGATGAAAAAGTGTAATTATGTTTGGCAGATAAGTACTGTTTTCATAAAAAGACCATTTTTTAAAAGGGGAGGATTTGTATTATGAAAACAAAAACACAACTAATAAATGGATCTGAACTGTATATACCAGCCACTTTACTAGATTTCTTGGATGCATTCAAACATTTTTTTCCATAGATACCATGGAATAGAACTAAATCTTGTGATGAACACATGACTGCAGCTGAAAAGAAGAGCCTCATGGCTCTTCCTTCTGCACCTGATGATGTGCCCTGCCATAGGACATTTGTAATGTGTATCATTATCTACAGACTTCCTAGCTCCTCATCAGCAGGAGCAAATGATATGAAGGTAGCTTGGAAGAACTCAGAGCCTGATCATGTAGCAGTGTTTCTTTTCACTTGAAGTCATCTTCCCCTCTCCCTGGCACTGGCCAATCAGACAGGGAGGTGGGATGATGCATGTCCTTGCATAGCTCCTGTTTGGCCAGCACCAGCAAGAGGGGAATATGATGCATTGGAGGCTGCATCCTGGTTGAAGTTTCGCCCTGTGCGAACTACAGGAAGGTAAGATAGTGGTTGCTTTTGTTCTGAAGGGTGGAATTGAGTTCCAAACACCAGTTGTGCTGGCATGTTTCATTTTGGAACCAGTCCCCTCCCAATACGAAAAACCTATCTCTAGTCTAAAGTATTTTAAGGACTAAATGTTCCTCATCCCTTCTCCACCATATTCAGTTATAGCCATAAAGTATGCTTTGATTGATATTCATCTGTTTAGTAGTTCTTATCGCTGGGCATTGAGATCAACATGGCAAACATACACAATTGTAAAATCTAGATTGTTCTTGATCACAGTTTTCCAAAGGATTTTCAACATTTTATTCCCTCCCTATAACATGGGGGGGGGGGGAGAACTGAAAATAAAATTCTACAAACTTGTTTTCTTCCCCCTTTCCAACTATCATAATAGTCTAACCTGCCGTTCATCCATTACTCACTCATCTCTTAATCCTATTCTTTATGTTATGAAAACTTCCAGCCTTATCTAAATAAAGATAAAAATAAACAGGTGGGGAACTGAAAACATTATAAAAACTACTTTAGGAGCTTTTCCACAAGTACAGTATAGGCATGAGCAGGATATACCTGTAATTCCTGTAACTCAGTATTCAAGCTGAAACCTCCCAAATATTTAAGAAATGTTGGATTCACAGTCTCAGATATATAGAGCTGAAGAAATATGTGCATTGCAAGGTAGGGTGAAAGCAAGTTATATGTGCATGCAGCATTAGTTGACAAGAATGATAATTTGTCTTCAAGTCATTTTTTTCCTCATTTACAATGTTGAACTTAGCCTCAAATGAATCAGCTGGTAGCTGCAACCTTCCAGCTTATGATGACAACTGGTTGTTTTTTGTTGCTTTACTTTCCAGCCTGATAGTCATATTTAATTGGATGCCAGAGGAAGGTGCTTGGGTTATTTTGTTTGAATTAATTCCTTTTGTTTCCTTCCTGTGGTTTGGGTGATCGCAGCATGAAAAAGAGCCAAGATCATCAAACATTAAAGTCAACATCACTACATAAATTTCATTCTGCTGCATCCCATTTATGAATGTATGAATATTCAGAATTTGTGAAGTGTTCAGAGTGGATATTTCTGGAATGTAAAGCCATGATAAACTCCCACTGAACAAGTCTTCCTCTTCTGAACATTATAATTTAGATGTTCAAAAATGGCAAAAGAAGGAAGCATACTTATTTTCTCCATTTATGTCAACTTCAACAAGATGTCTGTTGTGTAGTGAGATACAGATAGCATTGCCGGGGAAGTGTGGGTTAATTGTTGGCGGACCAGCTGCAGATAATTGACCACTATCCTTCTGCCAGCGTCTGTATAAATGTGCATGTGTGTTCTCTTTTGCTTTTGCTTTTATCTGTTTGTCCTCATCTTTGTGAAATAAAGCCACGCTGATGGATCTCCGGGTGTCGTGAACTCACTATTCAACACTGGCGATGAAGGTGGATGACAGCCGTGACTTATTGCGAGGAAAGAATTAACTATGTCGGCTGAGGAGGCAGTGCCCCACCCGGGTAGCATCGTGACGGTGAGAATGACTGGCAGGGGTCATTTTGAGCCATTTGACGAGGCAGCAGAAGATTTCAAGTCTTATATCACACGTTTTGACTTTTATCTAGCAGCCCAAGAAATTACAGACTTGGCCTTGCAAAGGGCAACATTTTTAGCCTGTTTGGGAGGGCCACCTTTGAAGTTGCTAGAGCCTTAATTGCACCAGCTCAGATGCAAACAACGCCTTTTAATGTTATAAAAGAGAAGCTGAGGAATCATTTTTCACTACAGCCTTCAGAGATAGCCTGCTGGCATGCATTTTACAAACGGGACCAGGCGGAGAGAGAGACAATTGCAGGATTTGTTACAGCATTGAGACAGGCTGCAATGCATTCCAATTTCATGGACTTAGAGACAGCTTTAAGAGACCGGTTGGTCTGTGGACTGAGAGATGAGAAATTGCAAAGGCATTTGTTTGCTAAGAAAGAACTGATGTTCAGAGTGGCTTTTGAGGAGGCTTTAGCAGCAGAAACAGCAGAGCAATCAACGGGTGTGGTTCGCGTGGCACACAAACCTCCCCTACCACAGAGGCCGGAGACTATCCATCAAGGGAGGATGGGGGAGGACGCTGAAGAGGAAGAAGGAGTCCATCGGACTGAGACTGTAAAGGCAAAAAGGAATGAAGTGCCCCGTGAGTGTACAACGTGTGGGAGGAACCATGATAAAAGACATTGTCGTTTTTGGGATGCACATTGCCGGGTGTGTGGAAAAAAGGGACATATTTCTTGGGTTTGCTGAGCTAGTAGATTTAAAGAACCCCAGACACAGCATAAATCTTGGGAACAGGAGAGAAGAGGACCTCAAGTGGAGGAATGTCACTCTGTTATAAACTATGCAGATCCAGCCCCTATTCAGAGTGTTCAAATGAGCACCTGCAATAAGATTAAAGTGACTGTGTACATACAGGAGGTCCCATGTGAAATGGAGGTGGACTCAGGGTCAGCTTTATCAATAATCTCAGAAGATACTTTTCAGCAGATTTGTGCAGGAAAGGGGAAGCTGTATTTAGAACCAGTACCAGTTCAACTGATGGATTTTCAAGGACGGCGTGTTCCAGTAATGGGAACGGGGACATACCAAATGCAGTATAAAAAATTCAGGGGCTCCTACGACTTGTTGTAGTGAAAGGACATCATGTAAATTTATTGGGGTTGGATTGGTTTGAGCCGCTGGGCATCACGGTAGTGGGTGTCCATCAAGTGGAGGGGGTGAATGTTGAGGCAATCTATCAAGAGTACCCGAGTGTGTTTGATGAGTCATTGGGATTATATAAGGGGACACCTGTATCATTTAATCTTGACCCAATGGTATTCGCTTGAAGCCCCGGAGGGTGCCTTTTGCATTAAAACCCCGAATAGATGAGGAATTAGATCGGTTGATTGCACAGGGAATATTAGAACCAGTACCGAACGCTCAGTGGGAAACCCCAATTGTGACCCCCCTGAAGGCAAACGGAGCAGTACGAATTTGTGCGGATTATAAGTGCACTATTAATAAGGTCCTACAACAACGTTCATATCCTGTTCCAGCAGTAAGCCACCTATTGGCATCACTGGCGGGAGGAAGGGTTTTTGCAAATTTGATTTAGCACAGGCATATCAACAACTATCAGTAGATGATGCCACAGCAGAGGCTCAAACCATAGTGACTCATCATGGTGCGTTTAAGGTTAAGTGTTTGCAGTTTGGGGTAAGCGTGGCCCCCAGGAATTTTTCAGAATCTAATGGAGAACCTGTTGAAGGGTATCCCTGGTGTCCTGCTATACTTTGATGACATACTTGTGGCTGGTGGTTCTATGGAAGAACTGTTAAAGCGTCTCCACGAAGTGTTGGGCCATCTGCAAGATGCAGGGTTGAAGGTTAAAAAAAGAAAAGTGCCAGTTTGGGGTGTCAAAGGTGGAATTCTTGGGATATTTGATAGATGCTGCCAGGATACATCCCACCAATGCTAAAGTAAAAGCTATACAAGATGCTCCAGCACCATGGTCAAAGAGGGAGCTTCAATCATTCTTAGGGCTTTTAAACTTTTACCATGTGTTTCTACCCCATAAAGCCTCAGTGGCTGAGCCTTTACATAGGTTATTGGATAGTAGGACCCCTTGGGTGTGGGGTCGGAAGCAGGGTGAGGCATTTAAGGCTGTTAAGAATCTGTTATCGTCAGATAGTGTGCTCACTCATTTTGATGAAAAGAAACCAAAAGATGGAAGAGAGGCTCCAATTATGCCCAAATTGATAAGGAAGCCCTGGCCCTTGTAGCAGGGATAAAGAAATTCCATGACTATGTTTATGGTCGTCCTTTTGAGATTGCTACAGATCATAAACCATTATTAGGAATTTTTGCCCCAGGCCATCAGACCCCCCAAGTATTGTCCCCCCGAATGTTGCACTGGTCTGTGTTTTTGGCAGCATATGACTATGCGCTATGTTATCGTCCAGGGAAGGAAATGGGACATGCTGATGCCCTTAGCTGATTACCACTGAATAGTCTGGATGAGGATCCTGCCCCAGCATATGGTATTATGTTAATAGAGGACTTACCCAATCCACCGCTGCATGCATTGGATGTAGCAAGTTATACAGCAAGGGACCCTATATTATCTCGAGTTTTAAATTGGGTATGGAAGGGGTGGCCTTCATGGAAGCTGGAGAGCGAATATAAGCCCTTTTGTTCATGCCAGCATGAATTGTCGGTGCATAAAGGATGTTTGTTGTGTGGAAATAGGGTCATCATCCCCCCCCCAAGTTGCAGGGGAGGGTCTTGGAGGCATTACATATAGGACATTCTGGAATTGTACGTATGAAGGCATTGACCCGTAGCTATGTGTGGTGGCCAGGAATGGACAAAGCTATTGAGGAATGGGTCCAAGTGTGTCATCCATGTCAGGAGTCTCATCCAGCCATGCCACAAGCACCCATCCAGAAATGGGAAACAACCAGAACACCATGGTCGAGATTGCATATAGATTTTGCTGGCCCCTTCCAAGGTCAAGTGTTCCTTATTGTAGTAGATTAATTTTTGAAATGGTTAGAAGTAGTCACTGTGTCGTCAATGACATCTGCTGTGGTGGTTCGGGTATTGCGGCGGCTGTTCGGAATGGAATGGAAAACTCGGGCATGCCTGGGGAGCAGGGAGAGGGTACCCCGCTGATTGAGATGGGAACAACTGAGCCAGGAACGTTGGAGCAGGAGATTATTCCCGAGGGAGAGTCGAATTCAGAAGAAGAGACAGTGAATAATCCGACAGATAGTTGTGATCAGGAACAAGGGGAAACTGAGGGAGCTATAGAACTACGATGCTCACAGCGGGTAATGAGCCGAACAAACTATTTACAGGATTTTATTTGTGAATAGTTTTTAGCTAGGGGGAAGGGGTGTTATGTAGTGAGAGACAGATAACATTGCCGGGGAAGTGTGGGTTAATTGTTGGCAGACCAGCTGCAGATAATTGACCACTATCCTTCTGGCAGCGTCTGTATAAATGTGCATGTGTGTTCTCTTTTGCTTTTGCTTTTATCTGTTTGTCCTCGTCTTTGTGAAATAAAGCCACGCTGATGGACCTCCGGGTGTCCTGAACTCACTATTCAACAATGTCTTATATACTGCAAAGAAAGCTGTATGCATCCCCTTATTATTATCCTCATAGTTTTATTTGACTAGCCTTCAAAACTCAGGAATAGTTAATAGTAGCAAAGTCAAGTCATTATTGCTGATGGCAATTCATACTAGGATCCAGAATGTTTACATTGTTCCACAAGTATGATTTAATCTTGTTAATTCTAGAAAAATACTGTGAAGCAATTGCAGAAGTATCATCAAACATTCATGGCAAATGTATTCTCAGTTCAATCTTTTTTTTTTTTAGAATTTTTAAAATATATTTTATTAGTTTAAAAAACATATACAAATTACATAAAAGGAAAACAAACATCAACAACAGTGCACCCCTTCACCAACAGGACCACTTTTCATATTTACATTCGTCATCCTCCCCTCCAGAACAAAATCGATTGTTGCGCAGAAACCTTACCCTTATTCCGTATAAGTACGTATTCAATAAATCTACCCCATATATCATAGAAAATATATCTTTTTAACTCTCCTTTTTTAACCTTGAGAGAGCAGGTCAATTTATCATTTAAAGCAATATTCCATACTTCATTATACCATTCTTCTAAACATAGTTCACATTTAGATTTCCAATTTCTAGCAATTATTAATCTAGCTGCTGTCAACAAATTTGTAATCAACTCTTTAGTTTTAACATCATAATTATGGTCCACAAATATTGATAACAAAGCAATTTCAGATTTAGGCTCTATAGTCATTTCTAATATATCACTTAGTTCTTTAAAGATACATTTCCAAAATTTCTGTATCTTTTTACATTCCCACCACAAATGATAAAAGGTACCAATCTCGTTATCACATTTCTAACAAAGCTTAGAGAAGTTTACATTCATTTTATTCAATTTCACTGGCGTCATATACCATCTTAAACTTATTTTTTAAAAAATTCCTTTATTCTAACAAACAAAGATCTGAGTATTCTCATTCTCCACATTTTAGCCCAGTCTTCTTCTCTTATTTCTTTTTTAATATCTTGTTCCCACATTAATTTCGATCCAGGTCCTCCCCTATTATCATCTAAATCCGAAATAATTTTATATATTTTGCTAACAATACCTTT
The DNA here is from genome assembly GCA_037367245.1 of Phrynocephalus guinanensis. NCBI lineage: Eukaryota > Metazoa > Chordata > Lepidosauria > Squamata > Agamidae > Phrynocephalus > Phrynocephalus guinanensis. The sequence continues at coordinate 5,057,484 of CM074736.1, forward strand.
TACTACCATTTCATTCTGAGTATCCTCGTACGACAGTAAGAGTTGTTCATATTTTGTGTACTCTCTGCATTTGTTATTTTTCTTTAACCAAGTATCAGTCCATTTCTCTAATTGTATAAAATTGAACCAAGATATATCCCTACCTTAGAGAACTTCATTCATTTGTTCTTTCCCTCTCATCTTGCCTATCCAGTCTTTCAATCTAATCACTTGTTTATCCCTAAATACTTTTTTAAAAACCTTCAAGTTTGTAGGGAAATTCTCCATTTCAGTTACAGATCTCAATGGTGAGTCTGAGGGACATATTTTTTTCTTGTGCAAGTACTATGCATTTAACATAGATCTAAGAAAGGGGTTGTTAATCTCGTTTAACTTTGATTTCTTAATAGTGCCGAATAGGTATTTTTCAATATCCTCCTTTATTTCCGATGATTCCATTTTCCACCATATTAATCTTTCTGAACTAAACACAATATCACCAATAAACCTTATTTGAGTTGCTAAATAATAATTTTTAACATTTGGTAAACCTATACCGCCTTTATTCTGGGCCATATGCCAATATTTTTTGTTTATTCTAGCTTTTTTACCACTATTACAATAGTTGTTAATTAAATCTTGCCAAAATTTAAGATCATCCTTACTTAGCCGTATTGGAAGCATCATAAAAAGAAAATTTAACTTTGGTAAAATTTTCATTTTCATCAATGCAATCTTCCCAAACCAAGAAAGTTTTAGACTTGAATATTCTAACATTTTATTCTTAATTTCTTTCTTCAGTTTACTATAATTAAATTCCTTTAGTTTCTGTGTATCCTTTGTTAATTCTATACCTAAATACTTAATTGAATTACTTATCAAAGCCGTAGTTGTGGGTAAACGCTTCTTGTTCTTCCTTGTTATGATTAAACAGCATCACCTGAGATTTCTGCCAGTTAACCCTCAATCCAGATATTGACCCAAATTTCTCCAAATGATATTTAACTCTATCCATACTCTCTAATGGGTTTTTAATTGTCAATAAAGAATCATCTGCAAATAAATTAATCTTTATTATCGATACCTAATCCGATGATTAACTCATCATTTCTTATTTTATCTGCTAACATTTCGATCATTAAGCAAAATAAAACTGGGGAGAGGGGGCAACCTTGTCTAGTACCTCGGCCTAGAGATATCCGATTTGAAATCCCGTCATTAATTATTATCTCAGATGTATTTTCAGAATATAATTGATCTATCACACCTCTAAATTTCATTCCAAACCCCCAATTTTAAATCACTGTTTTTAGTGTTGGCCATTCCACACAATCAAAAGCCTTAAATATATCCAATGATAAAATGCCAGCCTTCTGTTTGTTCCTTTATGTATCATATATAATATTCAGCACTCTTCTAGTTAATTTAGACATTTGTCTTCCCTTTAAAAACCCATTCTGATCTTCCTTAATATATCTTGTAATGAACCCATTCATTCTGTTCGCTAATATTGCAGTAAAAATCTTAGCATCTTGATTTATTAATGAGATAGGTCTATATGAACTAGGGTCCATCACATTCTTATTAGGTTTTGGAATGAGAATTGTTAATGAATGTTTCCAAGATAATGGTATTTTATCTCCTTGTAAGATTCTATTGAAAAGTATTTTTAATCTTGGAACTAAAACTGATTTAAACAATTTATAAAAATCTGAATCCAATCCATCACAACCCGGGGTTTTACCATTTTTTAGCTTATCAATAATTGCTCCAATCTCTTCCTCTTGAATTGGTTTTTCTAATTATCTCATGTCTGTCTCTAGTATCTTATCTTTAACAATTTCTTTAACATACTCTTCTATGTCTGCTTTTGAGGCATTACCTCCCTTATATAAATCTTCATAAAATTCTTGAAATATTTGCAATTTATCTTTCATCAGGCTACACTTCTTTCCTAATTTATCTCTAATCACACCTATTGCGTTTTTGCTCTTCTAGCTTGACATAGCCGTGCCAAAAATCTAGAATTTTTATTACTAAATTTAAAATAATTTCTCTTCATATACATTAAATCCCTCTGAACTTAGTCTAATTCTATGCTATCTAGTTCTTTTCTTTTAGCTTGAAGTTCTAAAAACGTTCTATTATCTCTATTTACAAGATACTTATGCTCCAAGTTTTTAATTAGGTCTTCTAACTTCTTAATATTCTCCTCTTTTGATCTTTTAAATTTACACATTTTCCTTTGTAATTAATAACTGACTTCATAGTGTCCCATATCAGTCCAATTTCACTTCCAGCTGCTTCATTTATAGACCATGTTTCTAGCCATTCATTTTTACCCTTTCTATTACATCTACATTTTGAAAAATACTAGAATTCATTCTCCATCTTCTTGCCTCTTTATAATCTTTTTTAACCTTCATTTTCATTTCCATTAGAGCATGGTCCGTTACTTTTATAGTATTAATTTCCGTTTCAATTATTTTAGAAAGCAAATTATGGGATACAAATATAAGGTCTATTCTAGAATAACTTTTATATACCGAAGAATAATATGTATATCTTCTCTCATCACCCTTCAATTCTCTCCAAATATCCTTTAAACCTGCAGTTTTCATTACTTTATTCAAAATAGTATTTCTATTATTCATATCATCCTTTTTAATGTCAGATTTATCCCTTACTTTGTCCAGTACCTTATTAAAGTCTCCTGCCATAATAACATACCTTTTTTTCACTTTGTCCAGTTCTTTTAGAAGAGATTCATAAAAAACTCCTTGCTGTACATTAGGCGCATAAACATTCACTAGAGTATAGTCTTCTTTTCCCAATAAACCCTGGATTATTAAATATCTACCATTGTCATCCTTTATTACTTCTTGTACTACAAATTCACAATATTTAGAAATTAAAATTGCAACTCCTTTAGATTTTGAAGTTCCATACCCTTTCTCATAAATGTTGATATTCTGTAGCTTGAGTTCGTTGATCCCATCTCTTGATTGATGAGTCTCTTGTAGGAAAATAATGTCCGCTTTACTCTTCTTCAATAGAGCTTCTATTCTTCTTCTCTTTATAACAGATCCTAAGCCTTTCACGTTTAAAGTAGCTACTTTTATGTTGGTCCCCATGCCCCCTTTAAATCATATGTTTGTTTTGATCCTGTTGTGATACATATAACAGAAAAACTCAATGAAAAACACAATGAAAAAACAATAGTATAAAGTAACCCAAACCTATCCCCAACCATAACCAACCACCCTACAATTATCAATCTTACCAATTATCAATCTCTAACTCTACAGTGTGACAGCATCTCTACATTGCTTTCTCCTCCCCCCTTAAATATAATTCTAGATATTTGAGGAATTTGTAAATTGTGAATTCTTACCCAAAATGATCTCATCCTATGCTAAGGAATACAAATTTATTTATTTATTTATTTATTTATTTATTTATTTATTTATTCATCTTTATACCACCCGTCTTCCCGAAGGAACTCCAGGCGGTGAACAGAGAGGGCAAAACAGACCCAAAGGCAAAATGATTGCTCATCACATGTATACGGACTGACAGTTCACTTCATGCTATGTAGCATATCTGGCAGTAAGGATACTCCAGCTCATTTGCTCTTGTGCAAGTGATTCAGCATGTAATATAAGCTGTAAAAATGAATGAATGAATGAATGAATAATGCAGTGCCTTCATCAGTTTTCTTTGCCATGGTATTCAAGGGTGTCCTTGTTGTCAATTGGTACCAAGGTGGTCCACCTCATTGCTAACTTAGCAACCTGATTGTTCTCCATAAGGAAAAATGCAGCCAGCCAATTAGAATTGTCTCTGTGACGTTTACAGAAGCCACTTCTTCAGAGCACCTCTACGTTGCTGATGTGGTCAAAATATCAGATCTCTTGAATTTAACACAATCAATTGTGCTGGAATATGACAAGCCTCTTGTTGATACTTGCTGAGAGCTTTCAAGCCTCAGTGGTATAAATAGCTGTTCGGATCGCAATAGAGATCATCAAGCAGAACTTAATATTCAATGATATCGACAGTAAGGACCAGAACTCCCCCCCCACAAAAAAAACAGTGATTGCCTCCTCAAGGTGGTACTTAATGTCACAATGTGAAATTAATAAAATAAATAAATAAAATAAATCTCCCCATCAGCAAGATGGTAAGAGTTTTGCTAGCAGTCTCAGCAGGAAGGATATTTTTTGTAATGGTGAGATGTGTTTTCCCTTCAATTGCACAATTATGCTACAGTGCAAAACTATGCTATCTATTCCCTTACAGCACAAACTTTCTAAAAAAGTTGAAAATGCTGGATGTATTTTTTTGCATGTTTCTGATATATCAGTCAGCCCTTCTGTGAATGCTTCCTACAGCATGTTTTGCTCCTCCAAGAGAAAATCGATTAGTTTTGCTTCCAAACATTTTATATAAAATGGAAAAAGATCTCAGTAGGTTTCCTTCTTGTCCTGGAGATGAGAATTTGTGCAACAATCAGTGACCCCTTAACAGGTTGTCCTGGCATGCTGAGACAGTCTGACTCAATTCTGAGCAAGGAATTTAGTGAGAGAGACATCTGCACTTCCCATCTCCAGATGTCTTACATACTGAAAGCAATAATGAAATGGGTAGTAGAGCTAGTGTGCTCTTTTTAACACAAGAGGGTTACATATATTTAGATAATAACTAAATAGGGTGATAGTTCCAAGTACTTCCTGTTCCAGTCAGCACCACAGCGAGACAGCTTGATAAGCCCTGTGGCTTGGCTTAGACTGAATTTCTCCAAGTCGGGACCTCCAAGAAAGGAGGCTATTCTCCTTGGAGGGGAAATGAAGAGAGGCAGCACCTGTTTTGACTGCAGAGAAAGCAGCCACTTTGTTTGCTGGCCCAGGAATTACCTCATCTCCCACTGGAGGAAACTGGATGCCATTAATCAAATTGATGGCAACAGACAAGCTGTTGGCACCGGACAATTAGTGGCTGTATATACTAGCTCAGTGGAAGCGAACCTTCAGCACTCCAGATGATTTGGACCACAACTCCCACAATCCTTTGTCATTGACAATCTAGGCTTGGAATTCTGGGAGCTGTAGTCCAAAACTTCTGGAGTGCCAAAGGTTTGCCACCACTGTACTAGCTTTTAGTGCTATTGTAGCTATACAACATCTGGGTGAACCATTGTTTTCTCTCCCCCCCCCCCAGTTTACGTGGTGTTTACAACCTGTTAGTGGTTGGATGTTTTTTCAATTTAACGTTGAGTGCCCCCATGTTGAGAAATCAGCTTGAAAACAGCTTTCTTTTATAGTTTTCTTGGATGACAAGAAGGAACTCTACATAGAAAAGAAATTTTGATTCTGCTTTATTCTTCTCTTTTCTGCTTTGCTTCTTTTTCATTTTAAATTATATTTGGTGATCAATGTTTGGAATTACAAATTCCTTAAAAGCTACATATTTGGCAGGTAGCCTAGGAAGTGACCTTGTATTGGTTTGTGTTTACTTGGAGTGACAGCTTGGCAACATAAGTGGGAGAGTGGAAAAATGAAGGGGATTTTTCTTCCCTATGCCCTCCTTTAATAAGAAGTATGGGTTTTTGAATAATTTGAGAAAAATTATGGATGGACTCCAAAAAATCTTGAATATTTATTTATTTATTTATTTATTTATTTATATACTGCTCCATCTAGCTACCAGCTACTCTGGGCCGTTTACAAAAGTAAATATTCTCACAGACAATGACAAAAATGAATAGCAGCAAGAGAAAAGATTTGAAGGGACGCAGCAGAAAACAGTAACAGTCCCCCAGCAAGAAACCCAGCACCAACCTTTCGAGATCTGGCAGAAACCTGTGAAAGAAAATGGGATACAGAGCAATGTTTATGTGGCTGTGGTTGGGATAGCAGAGAGAAGGAAAGCCCGGGACCCTCTCAAAAAAACAAGTGGCAAGTGAAGTGAAAGAAGAAAAATTAGTACATGTGAGCCCAATGAATTAAACAGAAAAAAAATAAGCTTTGAGAAAGAGAACTTTTGGCTGAACACAATTTCTTAGATAAAGGACAAATATAGGGAAAGAAACACAGATGATGGATTATGTAATACACCAATGGGATGAAAAAATTAATTAGCAAATAAGTTTATATTTTACCATTTGATGAGGTAGATAAGATGTATATAGATGGTTTTTTAAAACTGGGAAATATTAAAGATGTAGTTGGAATATATCCTGTCAAAGAGAAACTTGTGAGAAATTATCCAACTATAAATGGGATATGGTGAATAGGAAAACCTGGCTATTTAAATATTTGAAGCTACCTCCTTATAATTCAATTGTCTAAAACCTTTTTCCTGTAAACTTATAGTCATGGTATAGGGAAAAATGAAGACGAAGACTCCAGTGGAAATGCCAAGACCAGGTCTACTTAGGGAAACATTTTTATATATTAATCTGTTAAATCTTAAAAGGACTGTTGTAATTGAGATATATTAATATAGGTGAGAACTTACAAAATTAAAGGGGACCGTATAAACCAAGCTGTAACCCTTCTATAGTAGCCCATAAAGTAGATGCAACTTAGTTATAAAAGAATCTTGAAATTATGTAAATCTTACTGGAACAGATTAATGTCATATTGATTATTCACTATATAGTAAAATAATTAAAATGTACTTAGGTATGTTTAGCAAATCATAATAAGAACTTAGGGACTGAGTATGCTACCAAACAGTCTCAATACTGCCTCTTTGCCTCTTCTATCTTTTATACTGAATTAAAATAGAAATAGATGAAATAACAATCTAGAAGGCTGAAACATATATAGAGGTGAATAGTATATTGATGAAAATTAAAAGGAAATCTGTTCTTCTAAGGAGTGGGAAATGAGAAATGAAACAGGTAGGGCTGGAATGATGTTAAAATAATTGTGATTGACCTATGTAGCACAGCATCTGGTAACTGATGGATGTACTTTGTTTTGTATTATGTTGAAAACAAAAATATAAAATAAAAATACATATTTGAGCATAAGCTGAGGGCATTTTTTTATATACTCGAGTATGTACGGTATACTGCTGGAGCTCTAAAGGGGCTGGGGGTAGTAACTGGCAATGTGTGCTGGGAGTGTGGAGGCAATTAGTGAGTTAATACCATAGAGTAAGCTTCCTGATTGCCTCCACAGTCCCTGCACGGTTGCCAATACTACTGCCAGCCCCTTTAGAGCTTCATAACTAAGTCCCCTGACACTTAAATCTTTCCAGATATCAGGGGGGTTCCCTAAAATCACTTCAGCAAGGTACCCCTGCTACTTTGGAGTCCCAAGGTAAGTAAATTTTGATTGCTTATTTTTAAAAATAATTTTGAATGCATATTTTTTTAAAATGCACTGAATAATTACTTACTTTGGGGTCACCACAGTAGTAGGGGTACTTTAAGAAAGTGATTTTAGGGAACCCCCTGAAGTTTGGAAACATTTGGGGGTTAAGGGGGCTGAGATATGAAGCTCCAAAGGGGCTGCCCCTCAACCTTCTCATTGGAACTATATGGGAAGCGGAGGCACCGCTATCACTCACCCAATCAGGACTTGCCCTCCACAGCCCATCTGAGCACCTATTTTCCACCCCAAAAACTGGGAAACTTATTGACTCAAGTATAAGCCAAGGGCATTTATTTCAGCCAAAAATAAGGGCTGAAAAACTCGGCTTATAGGCTTATACTTATGATAACTACCCAGACCCCCCCTCTTTGGAGTTTCATAACTCAGTCTCCCAAACCCCAAACCTCTCCAAATTGTGCGTGCTTACCTAGAATCACTTTAGGATTCTAATGCTGCCACTTTGGTCCTGAGACATGCCTGGGATCAGTATTTTTGAGTGCATAAAATTTCATCCAAGAGGGGGAAATGGAATTTTGTCACAAAACAGAATGCATCCTACCATTTCATTAGTTAACAAAGTAATTCGTTACCAGAGATGGGCACGAAGTGATTTTTTTTGTTTCATTATCTGTTATTTGTTTCATTATGTAACAAAATGAATAACAAACCTAGGGGCAAATTTAACACGAAACGAAACAAACCGAGAAAAATTGGTTCGGTTAGATTCATTTCGTTAATGGGGGTGGAGATGTCTCCTACCTGGTGCTGGTCCAGAGGTCCTTTCGCGCTGAGCTGCACAGAGGGAGCACGCACCTTGTCGGTGCCGTCAAGGGATGCAGCGGGCTCAAGCCTCAGCCCAGCCCTGGGAGGAGAGGTAAGAAGCAGGCCGCGTTTATGCAGCCAGAGCAGTGCAGCTTCGAAGCTGGCCCCTTGTGCCTCCCTCCCACGGCCCTCTCTGTGGTGTCTCACAGATTTTCTTGCTTGCGGAATTTAGGTTCTAGTCCAATCACTAGTGCAATCAATAGTGCAATCATTCAGCATAGCTCTGGTCTTTCTTGTGGTGAAAATCTGGACATTTTGCTTGTTGCTATAACCTGACAAAGAACTGGAGGGGAGAGAGGAAGGCAAAAACCCAAACAAAAAGTGCTCTCTCTCTCTCTCTCTCTCTCTCTCTCTCTCTTGCTATAGACTAGAGAAAAATGTTTGACATGCTTTGGCTATTAAATTCATTTTTTATTGCTGACAGACTACTGGCATTTTACTGGCATGGGAAAGGCCTGTAAAAGTTAAAAATCAAAATTCAACAGATCCCTTTATAAATGTATTTTCCCCCTTGAAAAACTTGTCAAGCAAAAGTAATCTCCATTTGTTTTGAAATAAAATGTCTTGAAATTTCTGGAGGTTATTAAAAATCCAGGTGTAATGTAATTCAGTGTAGAGTGGATTGTTCAGTTTCGTTTACTATGTTAGTTACATGAAATCTTGATTTGGAGCACTTGAAGACATCTATCTTGACCCAATTCATTTATGTCTTGAAAAAAGTATTCATTCCCAGGCAACTTCTTCTTCCATACTTTTTAAGAATGAAGAAAATTTGTGCCTACTGAGTGTCTGGTGTGATGAATCTGAATCTTTCTACTTGCATATTGTTGTGCAGTTTGCTGCACTCAAGTTCTGTGACTCTGAACTTAGGCTATACCAACATTCAGAGATGTAAAAACACCCCTTGTAGATGACGTTGCACCTCTTTCTGTAATTAGTGTTATGAGACATTCTTCTCATACAATTTTCTTCACCATCTAAATCAGTAGCATACCCTTTTCTCAAAGTCTGAGGTGTATATTACTCTTTCTCTTAGAGGGCTTTATTTATTTATTTATTTATTATTTATCATTGTATTTGTACCCCGCTTATCTTCCATGTGGAACTCTAAGCGGCTCACACAAGGCGAACAAGCGCCAATAAACACAAAACAATAATTATATGATAGACAACAAAGAAAAAGAAAGATTAAAACAGTTAAAACCTGGTGCGTCCGAAGACCAGCAGTAAAATAGTTATCATGCCAAGCGACTAACTAACAACAGAGCCCTACGATACACACAAACATGGTCGCTTGGAAGTTAGAGATGGCGGGACCAAAAGGAAAAAAAATCAGGGCTCGCCAAAGGCCTCTCGAAATGAATAAGTTTTTACAGCTTTTCGAAAGGCCAGCAGGGACTCTGCAGAGCGCACCTCGCTAGGGATGGAATTCCACAGGGAAGGGGCTGCCACCGAGAAAGCCCGGTTCCGGGTGACCGACTTCTGGGCTTCTCGTGGGGTGGCAACCCGGAGCGAGTGCGCTCGCGCCTGCCGAACAGGTCGGGCCGAGGTGGATCGCTGGGCGATACGCTCCGAAAGGTAGTCCGGTCCCAAGCCATGGAGGGTTTTATAAACTAAAACCAAGACCTTGAATCTAATCCGGGCCGCAACGGGCAGCCAGTGCAAGCGGGCCAGGACTGGGGAGATGTGGTCATTCCGACACACACCCGCCACCAGCCTGGCTGCCGCATTCTGCACCCGCTGCAGACACCGGAGAAGAGTCAAGGACAACCCCATGTAGAGGGCGTTGCAGTAGTCCAGCCTCGAGATCACCAGCGCCTGGACCACTGTTCTCAGAGAGTCACCATCCAGGTACGGGCGGATCTGGGCGATCTGGCGAAGGTGGTAATACGCGGCCCTGGTCACCGACGCCACCTGGGCCTCCATAGTCAGCGCCGGGTCCAGGACCCCACCCAGATTCCGCGCCCTCTCCACAGGCTGGAGGGAAACTCCCCCCAGAGAGGGAAAAGGGCCACCGTACCCAGATGGCGAGCCCCCAAAGAACATAACCTCCGTCTTCTCGGGGTTGAGCTTAAGCCTGTTCGCCCCGGTCCAAGTCAGCACGACATCCAGGCACCCATCAAGGATCCTCACAGCTTCCATTCACAGGTGGAAAAGGAGAGATAGAGCTGCGTGTCATCAGCGTACTGATGACAGCACACTCCAAAACTCCTAATGACCCCTGCCAACGGCCTTACGTAGATGTTAAACAGCAAAGGAGAGAGCGATGACCCCTGCGGGACCCCGCAAGGGAGAACCCACGGGGCCGACAACTCCCCCCCCCCATGCTGGACGTACTGGGGACGGCCCTCCAGGAAGGATCAGAGCCAACTGCGAGCAGTGCCCCCGATTCCAACCTCAGAGAGCCGATCCAGTAAGATACCGTGGTATCTTACTGGATCGTGGTAAGTTCCTTCCATGTCATCAGGATCAGAATTAATTATAAACACAGTGGCAAGTTCATAGCACCAATTCTCTTTGCCAGAATTCACATCAAGAGATTAAGAGTATGTAGGACTTGGCTTGTTTAGTTATTTTACATGCCCCCTTTCATGGTTTGGTCTTTCAAGAAAAAAATTAAGTTAAAACTTTTTTACTAAGATTTCTTTTCTGAACTTCCTATTTGTCACATCTGGGGTTTATCCCTAAATGAATTCCAGAATGAAACCTTCTAACCCTTTCCCGAGCATGTCAAAACTCATCTGGGTATTAAGGTAAAATAAGTAGCAACATCACCTTGCACAAACAACATGGACATCAAAGAGCAGCAACACTTAACATTATTTGAAAGCTCTTTTCTGTATCTAGGAATGAGACACACCAAGAATCACAAAGGATTTAGTGAGTCAACTCCTCTTCAAGTTCCATTGATTCAATAAGCCAATTCTAAGTGCAACATACTACTGTAGTTCAGCTATTGAATTACTGTATATCTGGATTTAAACTCTTTTACTTGCTCCTGATCACCTTATTTGTAACAGAACCTGGAAAGTTGCTCTAGAATTCTCTATTATTTTCACTTCAGCTTTAGTAAATGTGGTGTACTGTTGAGACAGAAAAGGCAACATAAGGAACACACAAAGTCTTTTGCTATGATTGTACTGTGTCATGGAGATAGTATCATTGTACCAAATGCAGGAATTGTTAGTGCCACCTGCTGTTAGAAAGCTGTACCAAGCACAGCTTGACAGAGAAGTGTTTCAAATGCAGTAACAACTTGTGAGATCTGGTTTACATTTTGATGTGTCTGAATGTATCTGTACTTAAACAGAAAATTTTGTGAACAATTGTAAATGTTATTTAAAAAAACTGGACGAAAAGAAACAGAAGACTATGAAAGAACTTCATAATATACTGTTATGATTATTGTATATTAGAGATGGGCATGAAACACCAAAATGGTGTTTTGTTTCATTTTTCATTTCTCCTCGCCCCAGTTCATTTCATTTATTACTAAATGAATTTTTTAAAACAAATTCATTTCCTAATTTGTTTCATATCTTTTTTTCTTTTTTGCTTTTTGGACTTCCCAGGGCCCCATCGGTGCTTTTATTATATCTATTATTTTTATTTTTATTTTTAGCACCCAGCCCACACTACAGCTGATCGGGGGTTTTTTTAAAAAAAAGTCCCAGCCAGCTCTAGCGCACTCCATGCTTGGCACTTTTTTAAAAATTATTTTTATTTTTATTTTTATTTTTAAAATAAAAAAGCGCTCTAGGCGCTTTTTTAAAATTTTATTTTTATTTTTATTTTTTCTGAAATCCCAGCAGGGGGCCCACACTACAACTGATTGGGGCTTTTTAAAACAAGCCCTGACCAGTGCTAGCGTGCCCCGTGCTCGGCGCTTTTTTAAAACAAATATTTTTATTTATTTATTTATTTATTTTTCCCTGCAAGCCCGGCAGGGGCCCCACACTACAGCTGACTAGGGCTTTAAAAAAAAACCAACCAGCTCTAGTGCACCCATGCTCCGCGCTTTTTAAAATTTATTTTTATTTTTATTTTATTTTTTTCAGCAAGCACCCAGCAGGGGGCCTGCACTACAGCTGATCAGGGCTTTTTAAAAAAACGGCCTGACGAGCTGTAGGGCAGCCCCCATCCCGTGCTACAGCTGATTGCTGAGGCATGGGGGGAACAGGTTTTCCCCATAGGAATGGCCTAATGCATTCCTATAGAGAAACGAGTGAGGTTCCAGAGTGAGGTTATTAGTTTCATTAGGGAATCAAATGAATAATGAATAACAAAATGAATTTAAAATTCATTTTGTGCCCATCTCTACTGTATATAGAATAATAATGTTAGTATGTTTATGATTGTTTAGTCAAAAGTCCCATCCTAAATATTTTTTTCCTGTTTGAGGCAGCATATGTCTAACTCAAATCTCTCATGTTATTTTAGCACATGAAATAGATGATTCCAAAGCCACATCTCCCTATTCTTGGTATAGGGATAAATGCTAAATCAAATCAAATAAATAAATAGAACGATGAAAAATTAAACTATTAGAAATTGACTACCATTCTGATTCCTGAAGTGGCCATCTCTGTCTGACAAACAAGAGGACCATCTGTGGTATTGATTATGAAATGCTATGAGTGCAGAAGAAATACATTTTAGCATTTTGCAGCATTCTAATACCCTTCTTACAGTGTTAATCTGACACAGATCTCTTTGAGATCACATCTGACAAGTACACTTGGTTTCACCTCAGGCCTATTTAATCTTATGACCAACTGAGCAAAACACAGCTTACCCGCTTAGATAGACCTTCTGTTTATGGACAACCCACAAGGCTGTAGAATGTTCTTGATCCACTGTCCTGACACAGGTGTCCTAACCAAGCAGCAGCCCTGTGTCATGTCCTCTTTTAGTTTGCAGTTTGCAGCAGTACCAGAATATCATCCTATATTAGAAAGTGTCCTTTATTTGAATAGCTCTCAAATCTGAACCTGATTTAAATGTAAGGACATATAAGAAGAGCAGGTGCCTTGTAGTTACGTTATCATAGCACCTGGGCAAAAGACTCACTAAGCACATACAGTAAGTGGTCATTTGTTCTGTTCTTTCCCACCTCATTCAGGTGAACTGTAATTCAGTCTAATGTATAAATGTCTAATTGTACACCTGTGCATAGGCACATCTATGCAAACCAGTGCCCTCCTTTGTCCTCCTTGTCACCCTTAAATGGTAACTAAGGTTGCCTCATGAGACAGGATTATAGTACCTTGTGGGACAGGTATCTTTTTAAAAGCCCTGTCCTCTGGACATCACTGCCCTCCAAATGAAGACAATAAAAATACCAGGAATTGATATTTCGACTGTATAGTAAGTCTTCTGAAAGTGCTGTCCCTTTGGTGCTCTCTTGTCAGTAGCAAAGTACCTTTCAATAGTCACTTTTTGCCAAAAGTTTTTTATACTATCAATTCCAGGAAGATATTCCTTAAAAAAGAAGACGTAAAATGCCTCAAAAATCAAATATCTGTTTTTCACATGGGCTGTCCACTTTTTCTATGAACATATTTTGTTTTCAAGAGCTTGGTTTTTGTACCATAAGTGAAAAGCTGATGAGGATTCAGCTCAGCTGTATGTGAAAAAGAAGAAAATAGCATCATAAGGCAATCAAAGTTAAGTCCCTTGATTACAGAGAAAAAATTAATTCAGCACATGTTTAAATATGTCCCGCTGAACCCAATATTCCTTAAAAGTGCTTATCTTTTGCATAATTATGTTCAGAAGCAAGCATGCTTGTTGTTAATCTGGTAAGAAGACTTTCATTAGTGTAGTACCTCTAGATGTTAAGCTGATATGTAATGCTCCAAGAAAAATTAAATGTGTTTGAAGCTGTCATCTGTTGCTTAGTTGATTGGGAGGAAGACACCAAATATGCACAGGGTTGGACAAAGTACTAGGGATTTTTTGAATTCATGGTCGTGACAGGCGTTTTCAAGCTTTTGTTGCTGAGGAAACTTGGCTGGAACATTTGCTTCCACACACTCTTCCTCTTTGCAGGAGGAATCCAGTAACACCATACTGCAAATGAGGAAATCTCATTGTGTTGGAGATGGTACTGTGAGAAATGAAAATATATAATCATGCCTGCTAATAAGCTTATAGATACAATGTGTAATCAATACCAAGCATAAAAGCTATTATCAGCTGTGATTAGTAAGGAAGACAACAAAATGTGTGTCTTACTGAGGAAGCTAGTGTGGTTTTCCTGTTCATGAGTCCAGAAGAAGAAGAACAGAAACGTATGTGGTTAAAAGATAAGCAGCTGTGTGTGAAGAAAGCACAGAGTAAAATGATCGAAAAGAGGAAGTAAGTTCAGGCTAAGAGTCTGCGGGTGTACAGGTGGGCTCAGTAAATGATGGACAGTTCGTGGGTGGTCCTGGAGGTGTGGTTGTCTGATAGTGACCAAGGAAGGGTCTGAAAATCTATAAAAACCCTTGGAAAGTGTGTTCGGGGTCCTCACTCAATCGTAGAGGGGGACCCCATTCGCGAATGGTTTTTGTGTTTTTGCCTTGCTTTTGCTTAATAAAATCAGTGCTGACAACTTCTCCTTTTTGTCTAACTTTGTCTCCTTTTTGAGAGACTAAAACCACAAGATCACAGTGGTGCATTAGGCCTACGGGATCCAGCAATCGGTCCCATGTCTCCCCATTTGGGCGTGGCACTCGTTCCGAGCCCCGGTCTCGAACCCATTTTCAAGCCTTTTGTCTCATTTTGATTTATTTTTGAGGCACTGAACCACAAGTTTCTTCTTTTTTGATTGCCTTCGTCGTTTGAGAGCCTAAGTTTGGTAAGTATGCCAAATCCCTATCCTTTAGCTTGAAGTTTGGCTGGTCCAACTTCTGCTGTGTTGTGGAAAAAGTGGGGAACGGCCCAGGAGGTGGCCGGCTGGCTGGCAGGCAGGGGATGGATGGCAAATACGAAGTTGTGTTACCTTAAGATATACTTGCACTGACAGAGCAGCTGCTAGACGCCCTAAGGGGACTCTAGCTGGGCAAACTTAGGGAAGGGTTTGCTCTGTGAGGTCTGATCAGCCTCACTAGGATTGGGGAAGATGCTCTGGGAAGTTGGGCTTGGTCAGATTGTCACCTGTCCTTAGGTCCTTGAGTGGAGATGCTAGTAGTAGTAGGTATTTCTCTTTTTTTCCGGCTTTGATGTTTTTCAAAATTGGGCACCTTGCACAAAGGTTCATTACCCCCGTTTAGGGTCAAAATTTTAATTCTTGCTAGCCTCCCGCTATTTGTCTGTTTGTCCGTTATTGCCTTAAGTCTTCTAATGCCTCCAGCTCCAAATCCATCCCAATATTGTCTTGTGCAAATTCCATCACCTCCTCCACCCAGCATTCTTCCCCTAAATCCAATAGTTGCTGTGGAGCCTGGCACTGTTCCACTACATATTTTTTATGAGCTGGATGATTCCCATCTGTGACCTCCAAAATTTGCCTCCAAGATTATATTTTGCCCTTATGGGTCACTGAGTAAGCTGGATGATTATCATACCATACACAATTTATTTTTTCTTTTCTAAGGAGCTCCTTTCTCTTTCTTTTCATTTCTTGTCCTTATGATTATTATTCATTTGTGTGTGTGTGTTGTATGTTATTTGTTGTCTGTCAAGTTTAATTATTGTTTGTTGGGTGTTGCGTGGTGTAAAATTTGTTTGTTTCTGTGTTGTTTGTGCGTTATCTATTGTCTCTGTGTGTGTGAATTTCCTCTGAGCATTCCATTTGCTGGCTGCGGGCTGGTTCAGCAACCCGCAGGCTGGATTGAGGGTTTGGGTTTTTTTTGGGGGGGGGGTCCACCCCAAGGGCCGGTTCAGCGACCAGCAGGCTGGACCAGTGTTCGCGGGCCGGTACCAGGGCCCGCATGCTGGATCTTTTATTTTATTTTATTTTATTTTATTTTATTTTATTTTATTTTATTGGGTTTTTTTTACTGCTGACCACGGCCAACTACCAGCTGTAGCATGGCCGGTCAGCTTCCCCCCCTGGACACCCCCTCCCTGCTGCCATGAGGACCCACAGACCAGGAAGGACCATCTAGGAGCAGCAGAACCAGGTAGGAGACACGGCCAGAAACGAAATGAACAGAACCGAAACAGAAATTTCCATTTCATTTCGGTTCGGTTTTCTTAGAGGGGGCAGTTCATTATTCATTTTGTTACAAAATGAAGCAAATAACGAATAACAAAATGAACCAAAAGTTCATTTCGTGCCCATCTCTAATGGCAAGTGTTCTGCCAGAGACTGGTCAAACCAGCCGGTGAGTTTGGGATACAGCCAGGGAGGCAGGCGAAGGGAACATGCATCTGAACAGAGGTCCATGCCCATCTTGAGCAACAAGCAGAAGAGGGTATCCTGTAGACCATCTAGATTGCTGCCTTTGGTGTTGTCAAATCCTTTGCTATGTAAAGGTTGCCATCCTTTTTCCTGCTGACAACATGACCATGATCTTGTGAAGTGATCGTGAATTATTATTTTTTAAACGGTGGGTGCAAAAACACAATATCCCACATGCAGAAATCAGAAGGTTTTTGAAGAACTGAATAATAATATAGTCTGAGTCCCTTGAAATTCTTAATACAGTGGAACCTTGTATAACAAACAGCTTATCTAACATAAAATCTGTACAACATAAAAAATTCCAGAGATAGGGGAAATTTGCTTAACATAATCGCCTATGGGGAGAATTCGTACAACATAAAAATGGGATTACTCCATTTTCAATGCATTCCTATGGAAATTTGTATAAAGGAAATTTTGTTTAACATAATTTCATTTGGAACGAATTAATTCCTTTATACAAGGTACCACTGTATGTGGTTGAGAGCTATTTGTTTCTCTTTTTCAGTGGAGTCATAGAAAGCATTAGAAGTGCAGATGTTTGGAGCTGGTAAAGAACTAGATAATGGTCAGTGAGTCACATCACAAGGAGTAGAATTCAAATGTCCGGCTATGTGAGGGGGAAGGACAGATGTCACCCATCAATCCTACTCCTGCTATTGCTGCTTCCTTTTCCTCTGCCATCCATTCCTCTCAATGTTTTAGTCTGAGGGATGATGTCGCAGGGAAAGACACTGCAGGTGTGGCATATGGTGAATGCCTGTAATTTTAAGCAATGTGCTACATTTTGCAAACCAATTTGGGTTTGGGTTAGAAAGATTATGAGGCATAAACATTTAGAATGTGAGAGTAACAAGAGATAACACAGAGTTCCTTTCCTTGTTTCTCTGCTCTGGTGATATGACATACGGCTCCACTTAATTTATGGCTTATGGCTCAATTCTGATATGTCAGAATTAGAGATGGGCACGACTTAGCGGTATTCCCGTTTCCGTTTCCGTTACTCGGTTCCGTTACTCTACGGAAACGGTAACGGGAATTACTCCCCCAGACTTCGAGCTCGAACCGACGAACGAACAATTTTGGTCTGATTTGTCGTGCTCGTTACTTGCATCGCGAGATCGCGCGATGCCACACGCGGCACAGAAAAAAAGTTTTTAAAAGTTAAAAAAACCCGGTTCCCGGCCGAAAAGCAGGCGGGAAAATGCCTGCCGTGCCTCAGGGCACCTACCAGAGGGGTTGTTTCTGGAGGTCCCCGGCCTCCCCCCTCATCCCCCGTCCTCGGCTGCTCTGGTGGGACTCGCCGCAGGCTCGCAGCCAGCAAAAAGCCCAGTCTCGCCGGCCGCCGGCCGCCGCAATTAAAGCGCAAGCAAGCGGCACGGACGGCACAGGAAAAAACTTTTAAACTCTCCCCCCACCCATTCCCGGGCCAAAAAAGCAGGCGGAAAAATGCCTGCTTGACTAAGGGCGCAGGGCACCTACCGGAGGGGTGGTTTCTGGAGGGGGGGGTCCCGCCTCCCCCCCGTCCTGGGCAGCCGGACTCGCGAGTCGCCATCGCCATGCCATGCGGTGCGGGCGGGGGATCCAAAATGGGGCGGCGAACGCAATATTGTTTTTGAAATCGTGGTCCAAAAACACACAAGCACAACAGAAACACGCGAAAATTTATAAACTGCCAGATTTTTCACAGTAGCAGTGGGTTTTTTCTTGCAACAAAATGTCTCTCCTCTCCTCCTCTGTCCTCCATTGATTTTATTTTATTTTATTTTATTTACACCTGCGCAGTGCGCAATGATGGGCTGGCCAAGTGGCCAGCCATGTGGGAGTGGACAACCATGCAAATTTCTGGAGCCATCCCACCAGTCGCATGGCCACTTGGCCATGGAGACTTCTGGGATGTGCCAAAAAGCCCCCTAAAACCTGCCCTAGCCCTAACCCTAACCCTTGACTCCGTACCCATACGTCACAGACTGTCTTCTTAGTGGGTCAGAGAGGCACCCAGAGGTGCAACCCACTAGCCCACCGTAACCTTACCCGTCACTAGCCTAACCCTAGCTCTTGCACTAAGGCACCTTAAAGCCAGATCTACTTGCTTGCATTGCACTACACGCAGCAAGTACAATTCCCTTCTGTGTGAGACATGGTGGTGCCAGAGCCTTGTGAAGGGCGGGTATGACCCTATCACTCTCACACTGGTCTCACTGTCTGCACATTATGTTATGCAATATCCATATGGCTATTGCATAGCATTTTGCAGCAGCAGCAGGTGAGGAAGGGAGACCCCCATGTAGAGGGGTGTCTCTTGGAGCCTGCTTCCCCTTCCTAGTGGCAGGAGGCACCCACGGGTGCCTCCAGGAGCCCACTTTCCCTTTATAGCGGGCCAGAGGAGGCACCCACCCCACAGAGGTGCCTCCAGGAGCCCGCTACCCCCCCCAAAAAAAACCAGTACTAACAACAACGAAAAAATGAAAAAACGAACCGACTAATTTTTGCGAATTTTCGCGAAAACTGGAAACGACCCGAAATGGGACTGGCCCGACTAACGACAACTCGAAAAATTTTTTTTTCAAGTCGTGCCCATCTCTAGTCAGAATGTTAAGGGCCAAATTAAATGATATATTTAGAACATTTTGAGTAAAGGTGTTCCTTGAAATGATGAAATATTTTCTCACCTGTACACGCCACATCTAGCATATGTGTGGTATGTGCTTGTGATTGGTTACTAGAAAATAAATACAGATTTAGTTTGCTAGTCCTGTTGTTATGGCATTTATATTAGATAAATTCCTACTGCTGGAGAAGAAATAGCGAAATAATAATTCCTTGCAATATTTTGCTTGGCTCTTTGTCTCTACAATGTACTGCATGCTCTCTCATAGCAAGTTTTGGGGCCCACACATAATTTATCAAGAATCTGCACTGACTAGGTATTCATTCTACAACAAGTATCAATATATACAATATATAAAGTATCCTTATAACCTTTGGGAACATGCAAGAACATTTTTTTCAAATAATATATTATTTATTTGATTTATATATCACACCATCTGTGCCATTCTGGGCAGTTGACAAAAAGTATCAATGTAAATAGCACCATATAAAATATCTTTAAAATATAACATCATAATAAGCATAAATCAAGGCACATACGAACATAAGAGCTATGCTGGATCAGTCCAAAGGCCCATCTAGTCCAGCTTCCTGTATCTCAGAGTGGCCCCACCAAATGTCTCTGGGAGTGCATGAGACTAGATATCTGTCTCCTGATACCACTTCCCTGCATCTGGCCCTTGAAGTCCCCTGGTTTTAAGCCCGGAGATTACACATCTCCATCATGGTTTGTTAGCTGTGATGGACTTTTCCTCTAGCAATCTGTCCAATCCCCTTTTGAAGGCATCCAGGAAACAAATAAAAACATTAGGAAAAATTTGAGGGGTCTGGGTGCTGAATATCTGAAAAATTCTGCACAGGGCTCAAGCAAGCAATGGGCTGCATTTTGTCCACCCTTTTGTAGGCTTAGTGGTAACTTCCAAATGCCTAAATTACCTAAACTGGCAGATCTGACAGCTTGGTTCAGTCCCATCTCACTATGATTTGAAAAGACAAGATTATAGAAATGAGCATAGAGTTATCTGCCATTCAAAAACATTGACACTGTTTAGAATGGAAGCCCAGTTAGATACATGAAATAATTAAAAACTGTTTTGTGAAGCACATACTTTTTAAAAAAATAATAAATTACAGAAGTTCATGATGAGATATTGAGGAAGGATAGGCGGATAATTATTGGAGTTGTAGATTTAAAAGGCTCACCTAACATTTGTTTGGAGCAGGAATTTGGCTGGGTCACCACTTTACACATAACCATCCAGGAGGAAATCAGAAATGGGAACTACTAACTTCTCCACTCTAAAAGCCCTCACTTTCATGCAATGATTTTTGAGCCTGGGCCCTAGTATTCTGCTGTGTACATTTCAGTTCATTATATAATGTTTGAGAAACCTGAGGGTATTAAAGTATTTATAACACACTTTTAAAATATTAGATGTCATGTGGGCTGCAACTCTTATCAAATCGATTCATTCCTAACAATGAAAAAGCACAGACTGCATTCATCAGAAAGTAATTACTCCAATAATTTTTCTTTTAAATCTTGATCTTCATAAAAAGAGTATTCTAATTGCATGCAAGAATCCATTAAGTTGAAAAATCAACAGCTCCAGCTAACCTTGAGAAAGGACATAGAGGCTTACAAGGTTGATCTGCCATTCTAATGAATTTGCACATGTAAATAAATTACCATTTTATGAAGATTAAGATTTAAATGATAATGGGACAAATTCAGCACAGATAGACACCAGCTGAATTTTTGTCAGTGAAGGGACATATGCCTTGGCACATCCTGTGCATAATTTTATCTGGCAAGTAGAGCTATTGTTTTTAATGAGCCTGCTTTGATAAACCAGCTCTGTTTCTTCTCAATTCAAAAAAGGACAGCAGCACATTATACTTTTTGGTTCTTTCCATAATTTGTTCAGGGGATGACAACACAGTAAAATTTTCTGCAAAGGATTTGCAAGTTTGGGGGAGATAGACATTTAGAAAATCACTTCCCCCCTTCTGCCTCTTTATTCTCTGTCTGTCTTTAGCTTACCACATCCCTCTTCCCTCCCCACCACTCACTCTTTCTCTACTCTCTCTTTTCATATACAGTGGTACCTTGTATAAAGGAATTAATTTGTTCCAAATGAAATTATGTGAAGCAAATTTTCCTTTATACAAATGTCCATAGGAATGCATTGAAAATGGAGTGATTCTATTTTTATGTTGTACGGATTCTCCCCATAGGCAATTATGTTAAGGAAATTTCCCCTATCTCCAGAATTTTTATGTTGTACAGATTTTATGTTATACAAGCTGTTTGTTATACAAGGGTCCACTGTATTAAAATAAGGGGTCATCTAAAGAAACTGATTAAAATAAACGATAATCAAAAGAACTAATGAAAGTCACGTATTCACCTGACATAAAAGCCCTATTCACACATTCCTTTTCATACTCGGCTCTGCCCTGTTTGGTGTCTTAATCTAATACAGGGAAGAGAATGTGCCTATATTATGGTACACTTATAGTGATACCATATATTTTGCTCACACAGAATAGATGGGAATCTCCCAGCAAAATCAAAAGGGGGAGAGCAAATAAAAAACTCTTAAAATTATAACTTCCTCAGACTTACAGAGCTGCTTGGATGAGCAGTGAAACATTTCAATTTCACAAGAAAAGAAGTCCAGTTGCCATGACTCAGCTTCCACCTGCATGACTGAGAATCTTCACAAGCAATTCAGAAACAGAACCCCAGATCAGCACCAGACTTGGCACAGATATAGCAGAAAATATGTGGTTGCTTTGTGCCAAATTTGGGAATGGTTGGCCAAAGAGTTGTGATCTGTCATTTAAAGAGGAAAGAAAAACCTTCTGAAGATACTGAAGGAGCTATTTGCCTAGCACAGCATTTTGGCCAATCAGAATGTGTCTCTAGTCAGCCCACAGAGCCCTTGTAAGTCTGTCACTTTTAATCCTGTCATGGCTTTCAGTGTGAAAAAAAGCATTAAACTCCTTCCTGGTAACTCATTCTTAGCTTCTGCTTTTAAAAGCTATTTTAAACAGGGACACAACTATGGTCTGTGTCAATGACATAGTTTTGTAGTAGCACATAAGTTGCATCTGAAGTACAGATCTTCATAGATCCACATGAAGCAGGATCACCCTCAATCCACTCTCCCAACATAGGCTCCATTTCTGCCTATAGAGTACACCACAGAAATCATGGGTTCCCCAGTGTATGGCTTTAGTGGTGCAAAAACGTGGAACCGACATATGGATCATCAGGGATCCACACGATTTTTCTGCAGGATCATCTCCAAACCAGTATGCACTCATATTGCAGGTCCCATCTCTGCCGACAGACTAAAAGACAGAAATCATAGGCTTCCCAGTGCACGGCTTTTCTGAAGCAGAAGAGTTTTGTTGTCTGGTGCCACCAGTATATTGATGACACCCAACTCCATCTGCTTCTAGGTTTTCACGTGTATGTGTGAAATAGTATGGGGAATCATGAACATGTGAGAGCAGTATTGAGTAGAAGAGAGTGCCCTATAGGCCATCTCCCGGCTGCCCTTTGCTTAGTATCCTTTTTGATGCTGGCAACCAGGGCACAATATTATACCGCAATGTTCAGCTGTCTGTCATTCCCTGGGTTTTTGAATCATGGCTGCAGAAGCACGAGATCCCGCATTCATAAATGCAAGGAGGAAGTGAAATTAAAAATACTGAGTTGCTGGTGCCAAAAGAATGACAGCTAAAGACTACAATAAAGACCAAGTCTCTCCAGGATATGCTAAAAGTGAAACATGAGGGAGGTTTATAGATTCCCCATGTGGCCTTTTCATCTAGGTATAGGGCAAAGTGAAAGCTTTGCAACATAGTTGCTTAGGAAGAGTTGCATTCGAGGTTTTTCCTTTGTCATCCATATCTAGGCCCTGGTCTCACAACGATTTTGCTGCTCTTTTTGCTGCTGAAGACTGTGCAGAAGAAGATCTTGCCTTCACCCCAAAGAGCAGTATTTTGCTACCCCGGCCTACCCCGGAAGCACACTTTAACTGTAGAATTTTGAACCACCACCAGGTGTTGTGCTAAAATATGTCTGTTTTTGATGCGCAGTTTTTTATGCCTCAGATGTGGTGCGACCCCAGAAAATTTGCACCAATTAGATTTGTACCCCTTTTCCTGCCACTTCCTATACTTGTGCCTTGGCAATCGTTTATGATACTGAATTGGTGGCATACCGGCATGCTGACACAATATTTACTGGCTTTCCGCCTGCAATACAATCAATTTTAAGAAGAAAAATTGCTACCTTGCTGCAACGCAGGTATTCACCACAAGGGGGCATTGTGCTGTATCAAAGAGAAGGTTAGAAAATGAAAAATTTTAAAAAAATATACACAAGATGGCACTACCTCTTTTTCTTCTCCATGCTCTTGGTAACTACAGTATACTTCCTGTTTCTCAACGGAAGGGCACATATTTAAATTACTCTGGCTCCATTCTGGATCTCTTTCAGGTCAATTCTGGAGCTTGGAATTAGCTCTGGGGAATCAATTTTCAAGGCAACGGCCGTAACTTAGTGGGAAGGCATACTTTTACAGGTACGATGGCCCTCGGGAGGGAAAGGCACCTTGTCAGAATGCCCTGAGGAGTCCTTGTAAAGAGTGGTGGGCTAGAACTGTAGTCTTCCAGCAGTTAGGACACTCCAAATCACATTACCCCTCTCCATTGTTTTTTGATGTGGTTGTGAGTTGTAGAACAAAAGCATACAGAAGGCTCCAGTTGCCCCTACAACTAAGGTGGGGATTATAATGTCCACCTTTAGGATGAGCCAGCTTTCCACCTCTAAAAGATCAGAACCAAAGCAAAGCAAAGCAAAGTGTTCTGCTTATATACCGCCCCATACTACTACAAGTAGTCTCTGGGCGGTTTACAATTTTAATTACAGTGTGCAGGCTACACATTGCCCCCCCCAGCAAGCTGGGTACTCATTTTACAGACCTCGGAAGGATGGAAGGCTGAGTGAACCTTGAGCCTGCTACCTGGGATTGAACCCCAGGTCCGTGAGCACAGTTTTAGCTGCAGGACAGGCATTTAACCACTGTGCCACGAGGCTAACCAGAAGCTTATCATCTTTTTAAGAGTTTAGCAATGCCCCAAGGCAGGCATGCAGGTGAATAGAGTTCCGTGCTTTGTAAGTATTTTTCAAAGGGACAGTAAGAACTTTGAATGGGATTCCCTTTGTGTTCAAGTGTTGTCATATGGAAGGAGGGCTAGTTCACCAGGGAAGCCAAATATTGATCGTTTTGTAACAACTGGAATCTCTGGGTGTTTGTTCACGAATTTTGAGGGAGGGGGTGGGGAGGAAATTACTTTCTCCTCCCTCAAAGAAGATAACCTCCTTCTGGGGCTGCCCCCCTTCCATCCTTGCTCCAGCATTTCCCAGGCTTTTGACTCTGCAGATCCCGCAGTGTAGGAAACGGTGCGTCAGCTGGCCTGGCTGGGAGGGATCCAAGCTGGTGGTTCTATGGACAGGCAGTCGGGTGGACACCGTTCGGAGACGGGAAAGAAATGTGTGCCTGGGAACATAAACACAACCTGGTTCTGCTTGGTTTGCATCTGAACTGAAGCATGTGGTTCTATTTATTGAGTCAATCCATCTGATACCTGGCCTTGTTCATTTCCTGCTGCCTTCCCGTTTTCCTAGTATGACCGTCACTTCCAGCAAGTCTTGTCTTCTCATTATGTGCCTAATATGTGACAGCTTCTGATGTATTATTTTTTGTATCATGTTCAGGCTGGATTTCCTTTAGGACTTGCTCTGTCGTCTTTCTGGCAGTCCATGATATCTGTAAAGTTCTCCCCCAGCCCCATATTTTGAACTTCTTCTCCCGTGGCACTGCTTTCCGCTTGAAAATGCTCCCTGCTTTTGTAAACTGGCAGAAATTTATCAGGGAAAGCTTCTGTTCTCCCCCCAAATTCCACATTGTTAGATAGCATAATGCCTGTTGCATTTGTAGAGGTCTGGGGCACTTTTAAAGTTGTAATAAATTTTATCTGGAAAGTGAATTTTATCACCAGGCTGGGATCTATGTATTCATTTTATGGAAAACTGTAATCCCCCACGTCTGTTTAAAATGCCAGGCTGCAGACTTTTTTTCTTTGAAAAGCAACCGGAGAAGAAAATGTTACCTGAGCATGTGCAGAGAGCCCTCCCCTTGTGTCTCATGCAACTTCCTGCTACCAAGAGAAATAGAGGCAGCTAGCACATGGGCTTCAGAACAGATGTTCAGAGCAGATGTGCAACAGAAGAAGCAGGCCTTGGGATTGTTATTTATTTTGGACTACATCTCCCACAATCCACAGTCAACATAGTCATTTCGTTCCTATATAGGAAAGCCCTCAAATGCAGCCAGGTAGACTGTAATTTAATATCTAATGTAAACATTGGGGGTATAGTATTCCACCCCCCTCAGACAAGAACACTGAGAATCTGTTAGGCCTGTGCCTGGTGTGTGTGTGCTCTGTATTGTAGTTTTTTTTAGAAAAAATATTTCCCCTTTCTAAAGAGCTGAAATTCTCCAGAGGAGGATGCCCATGTGGGCTTCCAGCTTCCCCGAACCCCCATGAGTTAGGGACAGAAATAAAGATCATCTCTCCCTTACCCATTTCTGTTAAGTACCTCCCCTTTCCAAAAGAAAACAGAGGATGTGAGAGAGGCTGTAGCTCTTCTCCTTCCCTGCTGTTCTGATACCCATACCTCAATCTCTTGGTATACACTGCAGTAGGGCTCTAACCACTGTACCTCTCACTCCCTTCCATAGAAGGCAGGGAGGCCTGTGGTATTATTTAATTATAACTTTAAATTTTATTTACTTTTTTGTTTGTTTGTTAAGGCATACAAACGTGAGCTATATTCCTCACCCATCTTTATTCAAGGTTGAGTAAGTGGCTCTCCTCGAACTGTTTTTTCTTGCAACAATTCTGAAGGGAGAATGAGGGCCTCTATAAAACCTGAGATGCTCTCCTTTTGCTTTCATTAGTAAGCTGGCATGCCCACATAACTACCTTGATTTTCACTCAGCAATAATCCTATAAACATTCTTGTTTATGAGGTTTAACAAAACCGACAACCATACTTTATAAAAATGTGTTTTAAAACAAATGACAACTCTGCAGCCTTTCATTGTTTTCAGCCCAACATGGGAATGCTGAACCAGACTACTTGGGTAAATATGCAAAAGATGCATTGAGTTGTGTAGCTCCACTGTTTTCTAGACCTGGAACACTTTTACGTCCCATTGATTTAAATCTAAATTTCTCTCTTGTAGGACATAAAATCTGTTTCTGTGTCCAGATACTGCACATTATTTTTCATTGTCTTCCTTTGGAAACATTGTGAAGGAAGCATAACAAAAGATGCTTGCGTATAACTTTATACCTGAGTGGAAGTACTTGATGTTTTACCAACAATTTCAGTCCTGTCCCAAACAGTTTTTCCTCTGCTTCAATGACACTAGCTCTTACAAAATGGATAGTGAAACAAAGAAACAAGTGATTCAATATAGCCTTTTTAAATACCCCTTGCCCTTTTCTTATGTTTTCTTGGGGATGTCATCATGTAGTGATGCCAGCTTTTAATACTTAATGATTTCCCATAATGTCAACATCTTATACTATCATTATATAACCTTGGACTGGGCAAGGTCAATCACATGATATAGTTTTTTCAAGAGATCAGTTATAAAGTTAATGCTTGATGTAGGTTGAATTTAGCTGCTAATCTCAAAATGAGACCTCTCTCTCTCTCTCTCTCTCTCTCTGTGTGTGTGTGTGTGTGTGTGTGTGTGTGTGTGTGTGTGTGTGTGTGTGTGTTTATGACACTATGGCACTCACATTATTTTTACTCCTACATTGGAATCTAATCCAGCTTTCTGTATATATTCTGTATACAGGATACACAAAACATGCAGAGCAAAAGTCTTTGTTGCAACACACTGAACATACCTTTGCTTCTTTAGAAATTAATGGAGTGGTCTTACTGTTACATTATTTAATGTATAGGCACATTAAATATTTCCAGTCTGTGGATCATGACTTTGTTTTCCATATTTCTGGAAAATTCTTGTCAGGATTTTGGCAGCCAGTCATTCTAGCTTGGAATAATTCTATCAGCATCCCATCTATTCCTAGTAATTTATTTCTTCCAAATCCTTTCAGAATAGCTTTCACTTCACTTTCTAAAAACTGCAGGCTCTTCACTGCAGGATAATCCTTTAAAGAAATTACTCATTGTTGTATTTTTTCCATGCTTCTATCTTCTCCTCCTTTTATCATACTCATATAGCAAGTGCCTCTGTTGGTCTTTCGGTATTCCTAATTTTTCTTTGATTTCTTTGATCTTATGGAATTGAGCTCTCACACCCTTTGTTGTTCTGTTTCTGTACTTATTGTTTTGCAGTATGTGATAGATGCTGAAAACTTGTATTTTATATTCTGACCATATTTCTGTCCCCTCTTACTTTTGAGTGGACTGCAGTGGTAGTACTTTTTACTAGTTCCCTGCCATCACCACTGCTCCATTTTTCTTTACTGTGCCTTGTAATAGAATGTGCTAAATCACTTCTGGAACTGCATATATTCTCCTTAAGACCAACAGCTACCCAACAAGCCCTGCTGGCTGGAGGAGAAAATGTCTGGAATTTTCCTATTTGTCATGCTAGGAGAAATCACAATTTCATCCTCGTTTATTTAAATACATGATTAAATAACAATGCCTGATGAGTGGAGCTCAATGCTAATGATAATAAAAACTAAAGGAAATCCTGGTAGGAAAATGTGAAAACTAGCAATGGCAGCAATGGAAAATTAGCACATTAATTATACAAAGAAGTGTCAATGCCATGAACTTTCCAATGCACAAATTCAATAATTTGCATCCTGCTCTTTGATCTCCTTCTAAATTTTGTTTTAAATGCTGTCATGCTGTGTGTATGTGTGTTTATTGCCAACACTTTTGAAGACTATAAAAGATGACAAAATAAAGATAAGGGAAGGCACTTGTTTACAAGTACATGAATGAAAGATTATTGTTGGTTTATCATATTAGAACTAGACATGGGCACGACTTGGTGAAATTCTCGTTTCCGTTTCTGTTTCTCGTTTCCGTTACGGAACGGAAACGGTAACGACAATTACTCTGCCAGAACTCGAACTCAAACCAACTAAAGAAAAATTGGGTCTGATTTCTCGTTGTCGTTCCTGGCATCGCAAGCAATCGCGCGATGCCAAGCGGCACAGGAAAAAAGTTTTTTTTAAAAAAAAACCCGATTCCCGGCCAAAAAAGCAGGCGGAAATACGCCTGCCTGAGGGCATCTACCAGAGGGGTGGTTTCTGGGGGGGGGGTCCCCACTCCAGCCTTCCCCCCCTCCTGTCCTGGGCTGCTTGTACCAGGCTGGGAGGGGGCATCCTCGGCGGCGTCTCCATGCGCGGTGCGGGGGGATCCAAAATGGCGACCACAATTTTTTTTTAAAATTGTGGTCCAAAAACCCACCAAAGCACCACAGAAACATGCGAAAATTAGCTATTTTATATGCCTGATTTTTTATAGTAGCAGCAGTGGGTTTTTCTTGCAACAAAACATCTCCATTGATTTTATTTTATTTTATTTTATTTTTATTTTTTTACATGTGCGCAATGATGGGCTGGCCATGGGATGGGACCATGCAAATTTTTGGACCCATTCCACCAATCGCATGGCCAGGTTTTGACTGACACTTCTGGATGTGCCAGAGGGTATAAAAAGGCGAGGCACTCGAGAGAACACTTGCAGTCCGGGTTTGGATTTGGGGATGAGAGGGCTGTAGCTGGCTGGCTTCTGTGCTAGACCGACTAGTTTCAATTTCGCAGACACGGAGCCTTTAGATTTCAGTTAGGCAGGCAGGGAGGGAATAATTGATTCAATTGAATTATTTTAGGAAATATTTCATTCCCTGTCTGCTGTGGGGAATAGCAACACGCAGTTCATTCCTTTTTATACTCCTGAGTTTGTCAGGACTCAGGAGGATTTTTTTTTTCTGATATTGGTTTAGGTTTGACTGGGGGGGGGAGGTGTGGATTTATTTTAAAAAAATATATACTACCCGTACCATTCCAATCCATACTTATTTTCTATTTTACAAAGTTCATTTTCATTTCATTGCTAGCAGTTTTCTTTATTCTCTCCTCTCCTTTTTGTGAGAGAGAGAGGATTTTCATTTAGTGCCACTGGCACTGCTTCAAGTTCAAAGGGGAGCTTTTTGGAGGCGAGGTGTGGATTTATTTTAAAAATATATTGAATATACTTTTTACTACCATTCATTTTCTATTTTCAAAAGTTCATTTGGTGGCTGGCAACAAGTTCCTTTACCCTGCCTACAGCACAGTGCTGTGGCTTCTGGGAATAGCAAGCCTAGCAGTTTTCTTTAATCTCTCCTCCTCTCCTTTTTGTGTGAGTGCAGAGAGGATTTATATTTCATTTAGTGTCACGCCACTGCTTCATTCAAAGTTCAAAGGGGAGCTTTTTGGGAGGCGAGGTGTGGATTTATTTTAAAAATATAC
This sequence comes from Phrynocephalus guinanensis, assembly GCA_037367245.1. Lineage (NCBI taxonomy): Eukaryota > Metazoa > Chordata > Lepidosauria > Squamata > Agamidae > Phrynocephalus > Phrynocephalus guinanensis. Next base: position 5,087,274 of record CM074736.1, read on the forward strand.
TAGATTTCCCCCCAACCAGTGCATTCAAACACATTTGTTGGCATTGGCAAGCCAAGGGCACCTCTTAGGGAGAATAATATTTTACAGAAATACATTACAATATTATTTGTGTACTTTACTTTTACTTTTTGTTTGTTTGCTAAACTTTTTGTGAGGACACTGCAGTTTAAACAACACAGGCCCATTCAGTTTACTTTGCTCACAGTGTAGAACACAGTCCTACTCCTGTAGCAGTGTGCTAGCTTGTTCATTTATTTACAACAAGTTACAACTCAAGGCACACCCTTGGGTGCCTGTGCAAGTTTACTTTGCTCACAGTGACAACACAGTCCTACTCCTGTAGCAGTGTGCTAGCTCGTTCATTTATTTACAACAAGCTACAACTCAAGGAAGGCACACCCTTGGTGGGTGCCTGCGCAAGTTTACTTTGCTCACAGTGACAACACAGTCCTACTCCTGTAGCAGTGTACTAGCTCGTTCATTTATTTACAACAAGTTACAACTCAAGGCACACCCTTGGGTGCCTGCGCAAGTTTACTTTGCTCACAGTGACAACACAGCCCTACTCCTGTAGCAGTGTGCTAGCTCGTTCGTTTATTTACAACAAGTTACAACTCAAGGCACACCCTTGGTGGGTGCCTGCGCAAGTTTACTTTGCTCACTTGTCCTACTGTGTAGAACACAGTGCCATTATTATTTTCTAATACTTTGAGAAATGAAAAAAATGAGGAGGGGTGGCACAGCCAGAGGGAAGGGGAGGGGGACCCCCACTAAGATAAATCGGGCCGCATTTCTGAAGGAAGGCACAGGAAGTAGTGCAGATAGTACTCCCTCGCCAAGCAGCTCCACAACCAGTACCGTACCATCCTCTGTCACTGAGGGAAGCATGGATGAGGCGATAAAAAACCCTTCAGCGATACTTGACCCCGACCTCCTTTATCAGGAAGAAAACGAGGACTCGGAGTCGGAAATGGCATCAGAATCAGAAACGGGCACTTTGAATCTAGAGGTTCCAGATTCTGAGGACCTGATGGCAGGAACTGACGAAAGGCAGGCTTCAGACAGTGATGGAAGGAGCAGCCCTCCTTCCTCCCAGAGTACCGCCAGTGACAGCAGTAGTACTCTACTTTCCAGGCAGGGCACAGGCCACACCACTACCACAGCAGCGGCAGCAGGCAATACCAGAGGGGCCGGTACTTTCACTAAACCACGCGGATGTCTCTGGGAGCATTTTGAGAACAGCCCGCAAGACGCAAGGATGGCGGTGTGCAAGAAATGCGGGGGGGGGTGGTGCGCAGGGGGAATGACCCCAAACACCTCTCCTCAAGTGGGTTGCGCAGCCACCTGATGCGAAAGCACCCTGGGACTCTTCCTGGAACCCTGTCAGGCCCTGTTTCCTCAGGGAGGAAGAGAGTGGAAGAAGGGTTAGGGAAAGAAAAACACAGGCAGGCCACTCTGCAGGAAGTGGGGCCGTTGTGTGGGAGTTTTGTCAGCCAGCGAAATAGGGCTAAGGCACAGGAGACCACCACTCGCGTGGTGGGTGAAATGGTGGCCATGAACGGGTTGCCCCTCTCCTTTGTGGAGTCATCAGGCTTCAGGCACCTGATGAAGCACGTGGCTCCATGGTACGAGCCTCCATCCCAGCGTACCTTCAGCAGGCGGGTGATTCCCTCCCTTTATGAGTCCGTCAGGAACATGATCCGGGCCCTGCTGCAGGCGGCCAGAGGAAGGAAGATCCACTTCACTTCTGACCTCTGGACCAGTGGGCACCACGGATACCTCTCTCTGACGGCTCATTGGTGGCATCCCAAGGAGGTCCTGGAGTCCAGGACATCCCAAAGAGCAGCTGCAGGGGGAGCCACAAGGCAGCACCCCAAGAAGGTATAGGGCGGTGCTTCTCCAGGCCCAAAGCATGGAGGACAACGCCACAAGGTTCAAAATTTCAGAGGTCCTCAAGACAGCAATGTGAGAGTGGGGATTGGGGACTGAGGGGCAGGTCAATCTCAGATTCATGGTTACTGACGCGGGCCGTAACATGACCAATGCGGTTGAAAGGCAGGGTTGCAGGGCATTGTGTGCACAGCACACAAACTGCATCTGGTGGTGGTCGATGCCATTGGGTTGGGTGCACCGAAGGACTCCTGGGGTGAGGGGACCCTGGAGACCAAGGCCTTACTGGACAAGTGCCGGAAAATCGTCGGGCACTTCTCTCGCAGCGTCAAGGCATCCAGGATGATGTGTGAGAGGCAGGCGGAGACGGGCCGACCAGAGCACCTCCTGATCCAGGACGTGACCTCCCGGTGGAACTCCACTTACAAAATGGTCAAGCGCCTGGTGGAGATGAGGGAAGTGGTGGAATACATCATGTCAACCACCCCAGTCCTGCATGAGGGGAGGGAGATGGACATTGGTGCTACCGAGTGGCTCGCCCTCTCCCAGATGGTGGGTATCCTGCAGGTGTTTGAGGAGACCACCCACGTGCTCAGCAGCTACAACGCTAGCCTGGGCCACGTACTCCCCCTGGTCAATGCCCTTCGCCAACGCCTAGAGGCCACTATCCGGGAAGGAGCCAATCTTCTCCCAAAGAGCAGGGCCTTGGCAGACAGGCTGCTGACTGGCGTGGATAACTGCCTTGGCCCACTAAGGAGGGAAAAGGTGTACCAGATGGCATGCCTGTGCGACCCTCGCGTCAAGGGTTCTCTGGCGGGCAGCGCTGCTGACCTGAACTTCTGGAAGACGGAGCTATGCCGTCAAGTCAGGGCTCTCTCCAATCAGGGCCAGGCGTTTCCGAGGGCGCACGGAAGCCAGAGCGATGCAGAAGAGGGATCCTCGCAAGGATCCTCATCCTTCTGTACTCGAGGAGTATACACCCAGAGGCCAGGTTCCATGCCAGCAGCCAACTACCTGGCCTCTGCCCTAGCCATGGCAGTCTCCTCCTCAGTGGAGGCAAGGGAGGAAGAAGAACCGGACCCTGCTCTGACCATGGTGAAGGAGTACATGGCCGAACCCCTCCAACCCCTCACCTTGGACCCACTCCACTACTGGGCCAGAAAGGCAGACCTCTGGCCCGCTCTTTCGACTCTGGCGTTGGACCTCTTGTCCATCCCACCCACCAGTGTCCAGAGTGAGCATGTCTTCTCCCACATGGGAGCTGTCCTGAGGCCGTGCCGCTCCCGACTGGACCTGGAGACCGTGGAAAGGTTGAATTTCATCCGCTTCAACCTTCCCACGTTGGGATTACCCCAACACTCCAAAACCTAAGTCCAAAGTCGTTCTGCCATGGGTTCCTTAAACAGCCCTCCCTTGCCCTAACATCAACTACCAGGGCAACATTTATGCCGGTCCGCCTGCCTGTCTGCCTACATGCCTGCCTTCCTGCCTACAAGGCTACCTTCCTGGCTGGCCCTGTGACTACCTGCCTAGTGCCTAAATGCCTGCTTGCCTGTCTGCCTGCCTGACTGCCTGACTGTATTTACACACACACACAATTGGAAGGGTCTGTATTGGCCCAATTTTTGTAGCCCTTGCCTGGGTCCAAACCAGCAAGGACCATTCTCAAAGTGTCATTTGAAAGGGTCTGTATTGGCCCAATTTCTGCAGCCCTTGCCTGGGTCCAAACCAGCAAGGACCATTCTCAAAGTGTCATTTGAAAGGGTCTGTATTGGCCCAATTTTTGCAGCCCTTGCCTGGGTCCAAACCAGCAAGGACCATTCTCAAAGTGTCATTTGAAAGGGTCTGTAATCTGTATTGGCCCAATGTTTCCCCGTTGGCCATGGCTGGTCTGAGTGAGACCCTAAAACCTGCCTTCCTTTGTGCTTCCTCCCTTCCCTGGGGTTTAGGCGCCGATCTGCTTACAAAGTGGTCAGGAAGCACTTTACAACAACCTACCTCAAAGACTGAGTAGCAGGGGGCTAGCTCTCCTCATTACAGCCTTAAAGAAATAGCCCAGTTCTCCTGCTTCTACTCTGTCTCCTTGGTTGATGAAACTCGGTCTCCTGGGGTGGAGAGAGAAACTCTGCCTCCAAAGGCAGAAACAATCCTTCCTTTTTGGCTTTGTGCCTTCCCAATCCCTAGCCTGGGTGGCTGGTATCCTGCAAGCCTGCCTAGCCTACATATACCTGTAAACCGGACTGCCTGCTTCCCTGCCTGCCTGCCCGCCCCTCGGCCAACCTGCCTTCCTGTCAGACTCCCAGCTTTGAGCATGCCTTCCAGCTGCTTCTCATTCAACCTCCTCTAGTCTGGCCTTCTGGCCTCCCCTACTTTGTCCTCTGGGCTGGTCTGTGACCCACTAAGGACTCTGTGTTTGTGGTCTGGTCTCCTTTAGAGGTGGTGGTGGTGGTGAATAATCACCCGAGAGGGGAACTCAATCAGGAATACTGGGAAGGGGGTTAGGGTTATGCAAGGGGGATGGGCTGCAGAACACTGTGACTCACTAAGAAGGACTGGAGTGGAATGTACTTGTGCGTGCTGTGTGCTGTGTATACTGTACTGCACATAACCGTGTGTTGTCCAGTTCTTAGAAATAGAAGAGCCTGTCAGGAGGAACTTCCAGGGTGGGTTCATGGTGGATCTGTGAGTCTGTGTGACTCATTAAGAAGGGCATTGTCCTTGCCTATTGGCACTTTGCTACTTGCCAGCGTAACAGCACATGGGAAGGAAGAGTCAGACAGAACTCTTCCTTGCTGTCCTTTTGTCAGCATCAAGACTCAGGCCTTTGGGTCTCCGCCACTCTGTCCTCTGGGCTGCATGACACTGTGACCCACTAAGAAGGACATCTTACTGGCGTGCTGGTGGCACTCTGTCACCATTTACAAATAGAAGATTTGCCCGAAAGTTCCAGGTTGGCTCTTGGAGTTGTGGAAACTGTGATTCACTACGAAGGGCATGGTAGTAGATTGCCGGCAGTTAGCAAGTCTACCAGCACACAGCTGGGAAGGAAGAGTCAGACTCAGATTCTGGCTTGCTGTCCTTTTGGCAGCCTGTGTGGTCAAATACTCAGACTCACTCAAGCTCTGTGTCTTCTCCCTGCCTGCCTGTCAGGCTCCCGGCACTCCCGGCTTAGAGGAGGCCTTCCAGGTGCTTCTCCTTCAGCCTAACAGCATGGTTCGGTGCTTCAAGTTCAGCCTCCGAGCCGAGATGCGCCCTGTCGGCCACTCCCCTCAACTTGTCCATGCAGCAACCCCGGCTGCTCCCGCCTCTAGGTGGAAAATCACTTGACCAACTGTAAGGTGCAGTCATGACATCAACTATTTTGTTTAGAATTGGGGGAATCTGTCATCCTGGTTCTTCACACAATCCAGGTTGGGAAATCCCTTGGCAGAAGGAGGGGAGATTCCTAGGTGCTTCTCCCTCCACCTCCTCTAGTCAGGCCTTCTGGCCTCCGCGTTAGGGTTAGGGGGTTTGTTTAGTCCTCCGCTACTCTTTCCTCTGGGCTGCCAACTGTGGCTCACTAAGAAGGAAGGGAGGAAGCCTCCAGGCTTGGTACTTTGTGGATACTCTGTCACACACTGACTGTGAGACTGTGATTCACAGGCCTACTGTCTCCTCCACCACTCTTTCCACTGGGCTGCCAACTGTGGCTCACTAAGAAGGAAGGGAGGAAGCCTCCAGGCTTGGTACTTGGTGGATACTCTGTCGCACACTGACTGTGAGACTGTGATTCACAGCCAGGCCTACTGTCTCCTCCGCCACTCTTTCCACTGGGCTGCCAACTGTGGCTCACTAAGAAGGAAGGGAGGAAGCCTCCAGGCTAGGTTCTTGGTGGATACTCTGTCGCACCCTGACTGTGACTCTGTGATTCACAGGCCTACTGTCTCCTCTGCCACTCTTTCCACTGGGCTGCAATGCACTGTGGCTCACAAAGAAGGGAATTAGACAGCTCTGCTTCTGAGAGTGGGAAGAGGCAGACCTTTCTGCAGGAAGTGTTGCCGCTGTGTGGGAGTTTTGTCAGCCTCCGCTGCTCTTCACTCTGAGCTGCCATGCCAAACACTGTGACTCACTAAGGAGGACATTGTGCTCTTTCCACTGGGCTGCCAACTGTGGCTCACTAAGAAGGGAAGCATACTTGCGTAGGCGTACGTGTTACGTACGTAATTACGTATACATAATAAAAGAGTTTGTCAGGAAGTTCCATCCCTGGTCCTTGTTGGTGGATACTAGTAGTAGTCTGTTTCACTGACTGCGAGTCTGTGGAGGAAGGGCTACTTGTCGGTTCCATTGGCAGTGCAAAGCACTGACTCACTGAGAAGGGAACGTGCCTGGGATGGGATTTTACCAGAGAAGCAGCACACACACAGCTGTGTAGGAAGACCCTCTGGCTTGCAGTCCTTTTTTTCAGGCTGGAAACAGGCCTCAGAGTCAGGCCCACTAAGAAGGAAAATGTACTTGTTGTGTGCGTAACTGCGTACTCCTGTCAGAAAGTCCCATGTGTGGTTCTTGGTGCTGTGCTGTGTGACTCAGTCAGTACTAGTTGTTGTTGTCACGTTTTCTTTGACCCAATTTTTAATATTTTTCTGCTCATTTCTCATAATATGCTCTTCATCACTGTCAGTACAATGTTTTCAAGTTGCATTGGAATTTGGGAGATTTTTGAGACATTCGCCTCAGAGTTAGGCCCCATGTGGCCCCCGCCACTCTTTCCTCTGGGCTGCAAGACACTGTGGCTCACTAAGGAGGAAATTGTACTTGCGTGCTGGTGGCACTCTGTCTGTCACCATATAGAAGATTTGCCTGAAAGTTCCAGGCTTGGTTCTTGGAGGTGTAGGAACTGTGACTGACTACTACTAAGACTCAGACTCACTCAAGCTATGATGTGGCCTCCTCCACTCTTTCCTCTGGGCTGCAAAACACTGTGACTCACTAAGAAGGACAATTTACTGGTGTACTCAGGCCATTCAGCCACTTTGGGTACTGGAGCTGGCAATGATCCTCCCCTACTCGGGCCCTGTGGCCTCAGACTCAGGCCTTTGGGTCTCCGCTACTCTGTCCTCTGGGCTGCATGTGAGTCACTGAGAAGGGAATTCAGGCATTCTTCTTCTAATTGAGCGGTCCTTTTGGCCTCGCCTACTCAGGCCCTGTGGCCTCAGACTCAGGCTATGTGGCCTCCTCCAGCCACTCTGTCCTCTGGGCTGCAAACCACTGTGGCTCACTAAGAAGGGATGAAAACTGACAGTACTAGTACTGTAGCACACTATTTGTATGTAATGATTGCTTTTCCTGCAAATAAAATGCAAAAAAACACACACATAATGTAGCTTAACAACTAACCTGAACACATGATGTTCAAGCTGGCACTCCTTAACACTGCTTAAACATTTTATAATCATTTTTGCCCAAACCCTGGAACAAAGACTGCCGGACAAGAAAACTTAATGTTACGTTCAAGCTACACTTGTAGGTGGTGGCAGTTGAAGTGGGAACACTCAGTTGGAGGTGCAGTTAGGGTTAGGGTTAGGGTGGATTTTTTGGCCCCCGCCACTCTGTCCTCTGGGATGTAGAACACTGTGGCTCACTAAGAAGGGACTGAAAACTGCTTGTAGCACAGCTTTGAAGAGGCAGCACGCTGCCTTGCTGGCCTTTGGGCAAGCCCGTACTCAGGCCATTCAGCAGCTCGTTTGGGTACTGGAGCTGGCTGGCAATGATCCTCCCTTACTCGGGCCCTGTGGCCTCAGACTCAGGTCTTTGGGTCTCCGCTACTCTGTCCTCTGGGCTGCAACACACTGTGGCTCACTAAGGAGGGAATTGTACTTGCGTGCTGGTGGCACTCTGTCACCAGATTTGCCTGAAAGTTCCAGGCTTGGCTTTTGGAGGTGTAGGAACTGTGACTGACTACTCAGGCTCACTCAAGCTATGTGGCCTCCGCCACTCTTTCCTCTGGGCTGCAAGACACTGTGGCTCACTAAGGAGGGAATTGTACTTGCGTGCTGGTGGCACTCTGTCTGTCACCAAATTTGCCTGAAAGTTCCAGGCTTGGCTTTTGGAGGTGTAGGAACTGTGACTGACTACTCAGACTCACTCAAGCTATGTGGCCTCCACCACTCTTTCCTCTGGGCTGCAAGACACTGTGGCTCACTAAGAAGGGAATTGTACTTGCGTACGACTACGTACGTACTGTCACTCACCACACCACCACCAAGAGTATGTCAGAAAGTGCCATGTGTTATTCATCGTGGTACTAGTACTCACTCACAGTCACAAAGAAGGGCTGAAAACCTGTGGCCTCCGGTTCGCAGCCCTGTGGCCTCAGACTCAGGCTATGTGTCCTATGTGTGACTCACTAAGAAGAACAACATTTTGCCTGCGTACTGGGAGTTTGCTGGGATAATAGCACACACCTTGGACTTTGTGGCCTTGTGGCCTCCCTTTCACAGGGCCCTGTGGTCTCAGACTCAGCCCTTTTGGGCTCCCCTACTCTGTCCTCTGGGCTGCAAGACTCTGTGACCCACTAAGAAGGACACATGTTACTGTTAACACAGCCCCATGATGATACAGCAAAAATCTGCCATGCTGGCCTTGCTGGCACCCTTACTCTGTGGCCTTGTGGCCTCAGGTACTCTGGCGTTGTGGCCTCCCGTACTCAGGCTCTGTGTGGTGGTCTCATACAGTCTGGCCTTGTGGACGCCCTTACTCTGGCCTTGGACTGTGGACATGGACTGGACGCCCATAGTCCTCCTTGTATAGCCTAGTGGGATCTGGGCTGTATACTAGAGTTCTTCTGCCTAATCCAAGCTGTGTGCCCGTACGCCGGCACACTGTCTTCCTTAAGAGCAACCCAGAGCCCAATCCCTACCTATTCCAAGTTCCTAACCCTAACCCTAACCCTAATATCAGACTCTAACCGGCCGCTAGATGACCAGGGTTGCATTGGCTTGGCTTTACAGTGATGTGAAGCCAGGACCTTGGAGATGGGGGGGCATTGAGAGGAGTAGACCCTCATCCAGATTTGGGGAGGAACGGAATGTCTGTGTCTCCTGCTGCCTCTGAGAGGTGGAGGGGAGATGGGATGGATAAAAGATTCAAACAAAACAACAAAAAAGTATAACAGGCAGCCTGACCAGAGAAAAAAAAAGAATATTGCATTTATGCATTAACATTTCTGGCCACTTTGTTTGCTTTATTGCATAGGATGCAGTCTTATGCTACGATATATATTACACCAGTCAGTCACCACCCACCCAGTTTAAAGTGTTTTCCGCCTGCTCTCTCTGGGTCATTGCGGGACGCCCCCATGCTCTGGGAAGTCAAATCGCGCTAAATCGCGGTAGAAACGACAAACGACACGACGAAACGACAACTTTTTGAAAAATTTCGCAAAAAACGGAAATGACCTGAAACGGACCCGTCCCGAAAAACGACAACTCGAAAAAGAATTCTGGTCGTGCCCATCTCTAATTAGAATTGCTACCATTTATTTTCCTCAGAAGCAGCTTATTTTGCCATTTTTTTTAAAAAAAAAGTTCATTGATGTAATTTTTAAATTGAGTCATAAGGAGACCCCTTACATCTATATGAAAACTTTGTGCGTCTGGACCTATGGAAAGCAATCTTTTCTTTTGCAAGATGTTTGGATGTGTGTTTATGTGAAAGAGATAATTTGTGAAACATATAATCCAACACTATTGTAGAGCAGCCATGTTAGTCTGTTGCACCAAAATAATGAAACCCCTGCTCATGAGTTTTAGTTTGATGCCATGTGATATTTTTTCCTTATTTAGGCACTATATTCTGTGAGCCCTCATCATGCAGAAAGGGGAATACTCAAGCCTTACCTTGCTGTATTTGCTTCCACTTCTTTCAGAAACTTAGGCTGATACTTCACATCCATCTCATCACTGTTCGCGGTCCCGCTGGGGACCAGTATGAAGAAATCTAACTGCACGTCCATTGCGGGATAAAGGGAGTTCATCCCGACTATGCCCCCTGAACTGCGATCTAAGCGGGATGAGAGAGTCCCCTCCCTGGCCTCAGGAATCTCCTCCTCTCACTTTTCATTCCGATACGAGTGCCCGTGAGGGAAGGCTCATCCCACAACATGCCATTCTCCATCTAGTGGCAGGAGTGTGAAGTGCCATTCACCAGTACATTCTCCATGGAGTCAGCAAGGCAGTGCAGAGAGATTAAAAGACAAATGCCTCAAACTCAGCTCCATAACGCATTGAAGGCAAGGCTTCAGAGAATTGAAACATCGAAAAATGGAAGGTCAGATAAAAAAATGGAGAACAAGGGCATGGAATTTCACATCTCATCACAGAACAAGGACATGCGGAAACAGTCATGCTGGTATCATCAGTCACACCCGTGCGTACACGGGAACAGGGACAGAACTGCAAGAGGACCACGCAACGAACTTCCTCCCGGGACGAGAGTGGACATGAAGTAACCATCTTAAAAGCATGAGGTGTCTGAAGAGGAAGAGCTCCACTCTCTGTAAGGGTCCTGACTTAATAAAGAGGCTCAGGGTTATTGCTCTTCAGTCTCACCACCCTCTGCATGTAGAAAAGCAGCAAAGCCAGGGATTGAAGGGGGTGGGGCTATAGCAATCCTGCTACATAGGGTGATTTTGCTCAATTTATACTGCCTACATAGAACAAAAGTATCATGTCTCTTTTTAGAGAAACATAGACTATAGCTTGAGCATTCATGGACCACCTCCTCATATGCAGTCATTATAAACCAATATTAAATGTCAGTATTATAGCCATGTGTTGTGAAAATCACTTCATTAGGCATTATGGAATTTGAATATATTTTATTTTTTTTCTGTCCCCACTTGTCAGTCAATTTCATGCATGATCCACAGTTCTAACTTTATCAAGGATGATAAAGATATGGAGAATAATTGTGTGTTACTTGGCTTACATGAAGAAAAGTCAGTAGCAATGTCAGACTGATTTAAAATAGGATGTGTAGTCAAAATCAAACATATTTGGAATTCACCAAATAATGCATATTCCAATAGTTCCAAATATATCCAAAAGTGAATTTGATTGTTTAAAATATCATTAATTATATTTCCTCATATGCAGAATCCCATTTTTCATTATAGAAAGCAAAAAAGCTAGGTTTCAGCTTTTTAAAGAAAGAAGTAAAAGTTTGAAATCTATTTCTCAGCATCCTGGAATGATTTCTTGAGAAATGTAACTCAAAGGAACTCTGATAACAAAGGCAGGGGGCACAGAGAATTTAATGTCTTTTGGTTGGAGTTCCATTGGGTTTCCCAAGGGATGAAGGCTTGGATAAGAGCAAAACCTGTAAATGACATCTGCTTACGCTAATGAAATGTACTTAATATAGTTAGAAAAAAGATATACGCATAGTATGTTGTAAATCAACAGGGAAATATTATATCAGGTTTAGGTCCCTTTGTGCTATATCAGGCAAGGAAATAAAATTTTGATCTATATAGATCAGGCATGTCCAAACTTTAGCCCTCCTGATGTTTTGGACCACAACTCCCAGAATTCCAAGCCTGTATTGCCAATGGCAAAGGACTGGTGGGAGTTGTGGTCCAAAACATCTGTAGGGCTGAAGTTTGGACATGCTTGATATAGATGGATCTATCAAGTTTATAGATTTTGTATCTCATTGTGTGATTTTCATCAGACAGGTTTGTGTTCTGGTGTAGCAGATTCAGATACCATTCTACAGACAATAGGAAAGGTGGATGTGGTGGAACAGGTAGGCACTTGGGGTCAGCTGGTGGCTCTCCAAGCCCTTTCTGTGGGCACCCCACATCATCCCTTCACAGCCACCTGTATTCAGGTTAAATTGCTGTATTGGCACTTTGCAAAAAAAATACTGGATTTTGAATCACAGTTTGGGCACTCGGTCTCTACATCACTGGTCTATGGTATCCATGTTGACTGTAACAGAGTTCTGGATATACAGAAATTTTTGAAATTCTGAAGCCAAAGGGTTGTAATTCCAAATCTGAATTTGGGTATAGGTACACATCCCCAATTTAAAATAAAAAGGAACAGAACTGGATCAAACAGATTACATTTTAAGGCCTCAGATCTACCCAAGTATCCTGGTTACATCCTACATGACATATTAAGTATGCATGTCTTTTCAGAAGCAAGTCCCTGTGTGTTGAGTGGAGATGTGTAGTAGACCTTGGGAGACAATGTCACATTGATAAAAAAAAAAGATCCTATTGTCTGGAACTAAAATGTCAGTGACAAATCTCTCTCTCTCGCCCGCTATCTTTTCAGGTTGAAAGCTGAATTTACCCATTAAGATACTGATTTCTGAAGCCCTTCATGGTGGAAAGGGGAATGCCTGTTTTATGACATATAAATCCCAGTGACTTTGACTTAAATGGCTTTGGGAAGAAGCAGCATTATAAGCACACCAATTGTTAAATGAAATTAAACAACCTCAATTTTCCCATTCTTCATTGTCTTCCCACTCTGGGAAACACAAATATTTATCCTGGAGAATAAAAATAAATTACAAATTGAATTCTCAAGATCCCCATGACTATGACATATCTTGTTCAAGTTTTTTGACAGTTTCAAGGGGGAAAATGCCTGCTGCTATTGCACACATTAGTTGCAAACCACCATGCTAGTCTTCTTTTAAATAAACATAGGTAGTACAGCAGCAGCATTTTCTGGATTGAATGCAATATAAATAAGAAATGCAAATAGCAAAGAGATTTAATTTGTGATATGCAAACATCATAAATCATCCCAGGTTTTCTCCCATGATGGAGAATAATCTGGGGAAAGTGGTGTAATGTAATTGTCAAAATTTAAATGCATGTCAGTGTTAAAAGGTATTACCTTAAACTCATTATCTTCACAAATTTAATAAACTAGCTTCTGGGGGGAAGTCAGTTGCATATGCCAGATAGCAAAATCAGAACAAACCTTTCTCAGTAATCTTTAACAAATTTAGTACAATATAGAAAATTTGGCTATACTGCATGGCCCTGTTATGAAGGGTCAGAAAACATTTCCCTGACCATATTTTAGAATATGAATAATTAAAACAAAGCCAAAATCACATATAATTTGCAAAATGCTCTCTCATCTTTCTTACAGGAACAGGCAAAATGCTCTCTCATCTTCCCTATAGGAATTGTGATTGTACGTTCTTGATCACAAACAAGCAGAGACCTGTCTCTTTAGGCAAGCTTTCACTGAATGATGGCCTACCTAGTCTGTCTTTTGATGAATCTACCATACATGGCTACAAAGACTTTGTGTTTATAACAACATATAACTTTGTGTTTATATCTCGCCTTGTGTGACTCCATTGTCACTATGTTGTCTATTGTTAGTTTTACTGTTGCCTTGTAATGCCATAATTCCCTGTTCTTAAAACAGAATGTCTTAATTGCAATGGACAGTATATTGCCTCTCCATCCTGTAAGCCGCCTTGGGTCCTTTTCCAAGGAGAAAGATGGAGTATAAATATTCAAAATAACTGAAATAAAGAAATCTGAACATGGTTTTCCCTGCCAGCATGGAGCTAATAAATGGCACCAATGCATGAAGTCTGATTGTATACTCTGCTGTTCGACAGACTGAGGAAATGACTCAAAGCACAGAGAAAGCGTCAGTGAAATGGTAAGTAGGGGCTGCTGCGTACAGCTCTTCCAACTCTGTTCAAAGTAAGGGTTCGTAGCTCACAGCCAGCCTGCTCAGCAGTCTCTTGATTCACACTCCAAACCAATTGGTGTCCACGTCTAATTAAGTTATTTTTGAATTTCCTGGTTTTTCTGGAAATGGGGGGGGGGAGGGGAAAAACAGGCATATGGCCTGCAAAGTATTATCAGTTTGGGGTATATCTCAGGCCAGAGGATTTTACTTCTGTCCCCAGGCATGCTTCTGCTAAGGGAGCATAGACCAGCTGGGAGTTCATTTTGAACTACCAAAGAGAAGGTGGAGGAGAGAAAGACTAGTTCAGATATGGTAAATCATTTCCTATAGAAGAATAAAGACAGTCTCTCACACACATACACTCAGTCTTAATATTAAAATTTAAGTTTACTAAGCTATATAGAAAAGGAAAGGAATGATATACCAACTAGTAGTAATGACAGAAATCATTCCCTTTACTCTGTGTTTACAAGAAATGGCTGACAGGGTGGCTGCAAGGGGATATTTAGTGCATGTAGTACATACAGATCTAAGTCAAGCCCTTCAGCTCTTCCTTGTGTGTCAGTACTTAGAATGTTCAGCACTTAAGCTTTATTGGAAGTTTTTATTTATTTATTTATTTGTTTGTTTTATTTCTATACCGCCCATCTTCCAGCAGGAACTCTAGGCAGTTTACAACAATGTTAAAAACTACAATGAATAATAAAACTACAGTACTAAACAAGAAGAGAGGGAAAACCCTCAGCAAGAGGCATTGGGGCGGAGAAAAAAATTAAATTAAAGGTTGCCATATGCCTCCCTAAAAAGCAAAGTTTTAAGTGCTTTTTTGAAGGCAGGCAGGGACTGCTAGGCGCAGCTCATAGGAAGATGGTTCCACAGCGTAGGGCCCACCACAGAGAAGGTGTGGTTGCGTGTGAGCGGCTTCCGCGCCTCCCTGGGTGTGGCTACCCTGCGTGAGTGCACCTGCGACATTCTAGTGGACCTGGCCTCAGTTGACCTCTGGGATATACGCTCCGACAGGTATTCAGGCCCCAAGCTGTGGAGGGTTTTGTAAATCAAAACCAGGACCTTGAACCTTATTCGGAGGGCCACGGGCAGCCAATGCAGGCGTGCCAAAACTGGGGTGATGTGACTTTTGCCATCACCTGCCTTCTCCTTTGTAATCAACAGCTGAGTTTTTCTGGTTTTCAGTTCCACATTTCTAATCTGTCCAAATGCTTTTAGTTAGATGAATACATGAAATATGCAATATCCATTCAGGAGTTGCTCTACTTGGTGAATAACTAAGAGCTCAACCCTTCACCTTCTAATTAATTACCACAGAGTAGGTAATAAGAATCTGTAATAATGATGGAAAACAAAATAAAACAGAAAAATTCATGATCTTTTTATTTGTGTGGGAACCTTAAAATCTTGCTGGTGTAAGAGGGGTTCTTGGCAAGGAATCTCAGTTCAGAAAGACATAAAAATATGCAAGAACAAGTTCCCCCCCCCCTCTAGTATTCTCCCTATACCCCAGAATCACAAAAGCACCCAAAATACATTGTTGCACATTTATCTGAGGTCAGTGCAAATACCTAATTGCAAAGTCTTGAGGTTAGCATGTGGTATATATACTCTCTTTGACCTGTTCTAATAGGTTTTGACAGTTCGGGCTGTGGGATGGGGGGGTGCAGTTTTACTCCAGCTGACAGATCTTGCTCCACATCCTACCCAGTCACTCCCTTTGCTTACTTTCCCATTTCCTGACCCCTTCAACTCACTCACCTGCCAACCCCTCAGGCACCTGTCCACCCACCCTCATCCCTTGTCCCTTTCTCTTTCATCTTCATCCAACTACCTTTATCTTCTCCAGCCTCCCCCACCTCTTGGCCTGGCCTGACAGGAAAAAGATATGGTTGCAGCTGTAATGTTGGCTGCAGGGACCACAAGGCAGCAGTGGGAAGCCTGAGGCAGCATCAGGGTAAGAACACACATATCACTGCCCTTCCCCACAGACCAAGCTGTCCAAACCAGCTGGGTGGAGGTGGCGAAGGGTGTGTGGCTTTACTCCAGCTGACAGATCTCACTGTAGCCCACCACCTTTCCCCTTACCATCTGAAATATTGAACCCCAAACCTCTCCAAAATGGGGGTACTTCTATTTGCCAGTTTTTGATGACCCCTCCCTCTTCCCATTCATCTTTGTCCAGGTCTGGTGACTGTTTTGTGCCTTCTAAGAAATTTACAGCACAGCCCTAAAACAACATAAGCCAATGACAGAGCAATTTATTCTGACGGCAGAAGCTAGTATTTATGGAGACAAAAAAGTTGCAGTGGATGCCAAAATGGCAAAATACAAATCCTAGGATCTTTAATTATATAACCCCCACATTTTATTTCATAACGAGACACCACTTTGATACAATTGCTTCTCAGTTTGTGTTGCAGCAAAAAGATTATTTCATGAAGTCAGATTTAGTGCAGGACAGCCATTGTTTAATCAGACATATTTTCATTCTCCTTTTATATACAACCAAAAACTCATTGATCAATTTAGTTGATTTAATAGGACCTTATTTAGTGCCATTCTTAAATCAGTGTTCTGTTCTACTTTGCAACAGCTTGTGTCAAGGTTCTCATGATTTCTATTGTTAGAATGGAAATTTGTTTCAGCTCACATAGCTGGCAACAGTGAGCTATAGAGGCAATAACAGAGAAACACTCACACGGTCCATTTACTGGATGAGACTGCATAAAGTCCATCTGATTATGTCTAAATGGTTATTAGAAACGGGTTTCAAATGAAACTCATGAGGGAGCTACCAATTCTCAAGTTATCTATTACCAAGATATTTTATAGAATTTGTGGTTTTATGAGGACCGGACTGTTCATTGTCATTGACTTCTAGACAACAATAAATGACATTTTTACAGGCTAGCTGCAAACTCTACAAGAGAAGTAACAAACAAGTTTCTATCCTAAGCCAAGAAATATTAAAAAGATAAAATAGATATTGATAACAGTCTACTCCCCTTGGGCTTTTTGAAATAGAAATGTTAAGGCTCTATAGATTTCATGAGGCATTATGAAGTTCTGAAGACAGATATGTTTTCTTATAAGAAATGACCAGAGTAATTTATCAGTATAAAGCCCTGTTTCTGAAGATCCTTGGCCTAGAGCTGAGGAAAATGACAAAATAAATTCATGTCAAGGGGCAATTTTAGAGCAAGTCATTTGTGTTGCACTAAAGCACAAAGGCCTGCTTTCTTTCAAACTTGTTTGTTCATTCATGCATTCTCTTTTAAGCTCTTGCTATCCGACTGTGATCCAAAAGGCTACACTGGATCAAAGAGAACTCTGGTGGGGGCAAAAAAACAAAACACCACACCTCCCTAAAAGAAAGTAAAATGAAAATAAAATAGAATTCCCATGACATTCCAAAGGCTTTGAGAAAACACCTTGCTGTTGCAAAGTACTGATGGTTGGCAGCACCACAAAATGCTAAAAGAGAACAAGGCAAATGTTAGCCTTCAAATGAGCTTGCAGTTGACTTGACAAGCATATTTAAATATGCTTTCTCAATTTCTCACACTCAGAAGTCTTGACATGTAATGTCCAGTTCAGCCTACATCAGAAAAATTGGCAAGGGGGTATCCAAGCTCATGCATAGAACTAAACTTTGAGACCCTACAAAAGCCACCTGAAAGAAACCCTTGTTTTAGCAAGTCCCAAATCATATCCTGCTGCTTAGATAAGAAATGAGAGAGTAATGGGGAAGGAGGGAAAATAATTATCTTTCACCATCTTCAATGATTTTATTGATATTTCTATAACAGATTTAAAGAAAGAAAGGCAAGCGAGAGTATGTTTTGGAGTGATGATCAGTCAAATTAGTAACAGGATTGTCAAGAGAAGTTAATATCCTTCCAAGACTTCTCTCAACCTCATCAAATTATTTTTTCTTGATTTTGCATTTCTGCCACCTTCTCACTACTGTCTAGGCCTCTTTAGGCCCATCGTCTTGCTACCTTTTGCATTCTTTCTAGTGCTTTCATGTCCAGAGATTCTACTGGGGTACAATGGGGCCCACATGCCCCACCAATCACCAAGGGTTCCACAGGGGCAATACTGGAGAAGGGGATGCTGATGAGAGGAAGACTGGGACTCTGGCAACATGTCCTCCTCCCTTGGCCACAGAGATTTCAAACCCAAACTGCTGTTTATGTGTATGGGACCAACACATAATCTACCTCCTTCTTCTCCCTCTGCCTCAGGTCCACTGCTGCATCTTCTCCTGGGTGATACCTATGAACTCATGGATTCTCTCCCACACCCAGAACCCCCATATCCCTTTCTGCACCCTCCTTAGGCTTGGGTCTAGTCTCATCAATTGATCTCACTAGCGTCCACAGGCTGAGGGTTGCTAGGGGCAACAAAAGCAACATCCTCACACCAGAGATCGTTTGTTAATTTGCCAGCCTGCAGCATGTGATGGAAGGAGTTGACAGTTTGAATCTGTAAAAAGCCCTGCATTAGTTGGAACCCAATAGGCAGTAGTCTTTCTTTTCATTAGTACTTTTTTATGGATAGTCAGACTCCTGGTGCCCTCCATATTGGATTGTGCTACCTATTTATATGTCTCCACATTGGACCCTTCCCTTTTTTGGCCTATTTTTCTTCAGTTGAAGATGTTTTCTCCTCATTCCTTTGGAATATTTTGTTGCTGCATCCAGACAGCCTGCCTGCACCAGTGTGTCTCCTTAGACTTGTATTTTAGATTCCTCTCTCCCACACTTCATCTTTTCATTTTTGTATTATTTTTGTTCCTGCCTGACATGCTTGCTGGATTCAAAGAGAAAATAACACATAAAGTAGAAAGAGGATAACTCTCCCCATATCTTAGTGGATTTAGCTGGGGTGTGTGTGATTATATTTTTGTGCTTTTATTTGCTTGCTTGGTTGGTTTCACTTCTTGGTTTTGGGGAGAGAGGCCTGCACATACATTTTGGATACTGTATCTTGCTTTCCTTTCCTTAAAAATAATTTGCAAGCATTATAATTTCAACACTATGTCATTAGTATTCTATTCATACTACTACAAGATGCAAGACTGGAGCAAACGAAGATGGGTATAGAAGAGAGCTATCATGCCATATCAAAAGGATGTAGTGTTAATTAGAACACAACATGGATTCATAAGATAGTAAATGTCACATCTCAGTATCTATTCTTCATGGCTTTTTCCTAATAATTTTGGTTCATTAGGGCACTTTTTATGTCCCCTGTAAAGGTCGGAGCTTCCATTAAAACCTTTGCTGTCTGGTTTTATTAATAGCCTCAGCACACACAATTTACATAAATACTGCTTTTTAAGATGGAAAGTTTCCTATTTTTAAAAAACTTTAAACTAAAAAGGTGGAGTCTTTACCAAGATCTTTAATCAGTCTCTGGCTCAATCTAGGGTTCCATCCTGTTTGAAGTCCTCCACCATAGTTCCTGTACCTAAAAAATCTTATATCTGCAGTCTTAATGATTATCGACCAGTTGCACTTACTCCAGTGGTGATGAAATGTTTTGAAAAACTGGTCCGGAATTACATCACATCACTTCTCCCCCAGAGTTTTGATCCCCACCAGTTTGCACATCGAGCAAATAAATCTGCAGAGGATGCTGTAGCTACAGTCCTTCATGCTGCACTGTCACATCTGGAACAGCGGGGAAGCTATGCAAGACTGCTTTTCGTGGACTTCAGCTCAGCATTTAATACCATCCTCCCTCACAGACTGGTGGTTAAACTAGGGGATTTGGGATTTCCACATTCTATATGTATGTGGATAAATAGTTTTTTGTCCGGATGTAGTCAGAGTGTTAGAGTAGGTCAATGTACATCTACAGATCTGAGTCTTAGTACTGGCTCTCCACAGGGCTGTGTGCTGAGTCCACTGCTCTTTACTCTTTATACTTACGATTGCATTCCCGCCTATCATAACAACATTATAGTTAAGTTTGCGGATGACACCACAGTAGTGGGGCTTATCTCAGCAGGAGATGAGTCTGCTTATAGGGATGAGGTGGAGCGGTTGACTGAGTGGTGCAGAGAGAATAACTTGCTTCTGAACACATTAAAAACTAAGGAGCTCATAATAGACTACAGGAAGAAGAAAACAGATCTTCAACCACTATTCATCAGTGGGGACTGTGTAGAAAGGGTGACCGACTTCCGTTTGTTGGGAGTCCATATTGAGGAGAATTTAACCTGGAGTGTAAACACCTCTGAGCTGCTGAAAAAGGCCCAACAGAGACTGTACTTTCTGAGTGCTCAGAAAGAATAACATCACTCAGAGACTATTGGTGTCTTTTTATCATTGTGTAATAGAAAGTGTACTGACATACTGCATATGTGTGTGGTATGCCAGTTGCACGGTGGCTCAGAGGAAATCACTCCAGCGGGTTATCAATATGGCACAGAAGATCATCGGATGCCCACTCCTCACATTGGAGGAATTACACAGATCCCGCTGTCTTAAGAAAGCTCAGAATATTGTAGGAGATATTTCTCATCCTGGTCACTCTCTGTTTGTACCACTACCATCAGGCAGAAGGTATAGATCTATTAGAACAAGGACGGAAAGATTCAAAAATAGTTTTTACCCAAGAGCATTATCCATGCTAAATTCTGTTAAAAATTAAGTTGACGGGTAATATTGGTGTTGAATGTGTTACATATATATCGTATGGGTGTATGGCTGTTGTTGTTTTTTAAATTGTAGTTTTTATGGATTGTGTAGGAATGTTGCTAGGTGGAAGAGTGTAGGGATGTGGGTGTGTTTGGTTTTTATGTCAGTTTTAAATGAGTGTAAGTGATGTTTTGGCATGTGAATGTTGGAGTATGTGTATGGATGGTTTGTTTTTAAATTGTAGATTTTACGTCTTGGATTTTTATGCTGGGTTGTGTGAATGACTGACTGGATGGCACTTTTAATCTTGTTGTATTGATACAATGACAATAAATTGCATTCCTATTCCTATTCCTATTCCTGATGAAGCACCACATGTTTTTCCTTCCTCTTCCAATAGTTCAAAGCCAATCAAACACTGTAAACACAATCCAACCTAATTATTATTTATAGAAAAACAAACTCAAATCAGAAAATAGAAGATGATAACATATTGCTAAGTTCCACAAAACAGTGTAAGCTAAATTGTCCACTGAAGCCTCAATATTATATGCTTCTAATACTAAGGAACAAAATTCATTTGAACTAAGTTGAAGTTACTTCTGATTAAATGTCTTAGGATCAAACATGTTTCCAAAATGAGTTTCCCAGTTATATTGTAAGACTATAAAACATAGAGTCTTGGGCACCTAAAGGTTAGCATATTTACTACACACAGCATATGCTGCTATGGATTGTAGTCCATTTTCTTTGGATATGGATAAAGCCTTCCATACAGGGGACTTAAAGAGAAAATTACTTTTTCTTGCCAGGGGTGGGGGTGGGGGAGGAAACAGGCCAGTGGCTGAATGTGATGCATATTGGAGGTGAGACTTAGTAGAAAGGGTGGCAAGTATTTCAGTTATTTCAGGGATGTTGGTAGGTCTTTGAGTCTGACTCCCAAGTCCTGAGTTGGAGTCTTTGGGTCCACATCCTAAATCTCAAGCTTCAATTTGAGTTCCAAGTACCTATTAAAACACATTTAATAAGTTTAAATAGAGCCTTGTGGTGCAGTGGTTAAACAGCTATACTGCAGCTATAACGGTGCTCAAAACCTGAGGTTCAGTTCCAGATAGCAGGCTCAAGGTTCACTCAGCCTTCCATCCTTCAGAAGTTGGTAAAATGAGTATAGTAATTCCACACCAATCACAGGGTTTATGGACCCAACCCGACCCGCGATAATGGAAAATCTGCAATATGCAGATGCTGGGTCAGGTCAGGATTGGGGTCTCTCTCTGGGGCTTCCTAAACTTACCTGAGGCATGGCACTGCCCGGACTCTGATGGGCTACCTGGGCCAGTTGGAGGCCCCAGAAGTGGTCCCTGGTGATCCAGAAGTCACTTCCTTTTCTCTGGAAACCACTTCTGGGGCCTTCAACAGGACCAGGAAGCCTGTCAGAGGCCTGCTTGGGGCAGCACCAGGCCTGGGGTAAGTTCAGCAGGCCTCAACTGCCCATGTAGCTATTTGTTTCATATACTGCTGTCCCAGGACTGGGACTGCAGTATATGAAGCATGAAAGGGTGGGGGATGACTTTACCCAGCTTGCTGGGTAGGCAATGTGTAGTGTGCATAATTACTTGTAAACCACCCAGAAAGTGCTTTAAGCACTATTGGGCAGTATACAATATAAGCAGAATACTTAAGAATATTTAAGAATATTTAAGTTTTTATACAGTTTTTAAATTAAAAAATGTTTCAGGTTCCATGTCCTCCTTCCAACCAGCGCCCTTTCCCCTTCTTCCCCCCTCTTTTATCCCTCCAGGGGTGCCCAAAGGACCTACCATACTCCCACGACATCTGATGAGGACTCAGAGGAGAAAGGCAGGCTGTTTTTTCCAGCTCCAAAGCACTGGCACAGCACCAGGTGAAAGCACACCCAATCCTCAAGGAAAGGAGCTTGATCTCAAAAGAGGAAGCCAAGGTAGCAATCTTGGAAACCAGGCAAGATTCCCTCCCAATTGCTACTTTTTTAAAAGACTCAGATTCAACTTGCAACATAGACCCATTTTCTGTGTTCAACATCCTATTATTTTAATGGAGACTTGCAGATAATTATTGTGAGTGTATCTGGAAGTTGAGTCATGGCTACTGGACTTCTTTTTCTTGAGAGACAGGAACGTTTCGCTGCTTCAAGAACTTCAAACAGCTTCATAAGTCTGAGATGTTTCTGTCTCTCAAGAAAAAGATGTCCAGTGCCCATGACTCAACTTCCAGATACACTCACCAAGATGACTGAGAATCTTCACAGACATATTGCTATGAAATTTGGGGCAGATGCCCTGAAGTTGGTGTGAGTATTGTGCATGTAGCTGTGAGCTGACTAGTCTGTATCAAAGATGGGCACGAAATGAAAAAATCCATTTTGTTTCATTTCATTTTTAGTTTGGGGAGAAGGGGGTTCGTTTCGTACAAAACAAATATCTTTACCAAAAAAAATCATTTCGGACTTCATTTTGGTTCAGGTTCATTATGTATGTGGTGTGGCCGTTCAGTTGGCTGCTGGTACTCTCGCCTTTTCCTGCACCTAAGGGGGGAAGGTGGGAGTTCTAAACTTGTTTTTGGCCTCTGCCAGCCCACCCGCCAGCTGATGGGCAGTGGTGGAGGTAAAAAAAAAAGAGAGAGAGAAAAGTAAGAAAGAAAAAAGAAAAAACCTCCCGCCTTTTCCCATGCTGATGGGGCGGGAAAACGCAAGGTGTTGTGTGTGTTTCTTTTTCTTTTTTGCCTCCCCCAGCGCTCATCAGCGGGTTTGCAGGCTGGGGGAGGCAAAACAAAAAACAAAAACAAAAAACAAAACACGCCCCAGTGATTCCTCATTGGAATACATTGCCCCAATGCATTCCAATGGGGAAAATTTTCTTCATTGAAATGTATTGAGCCAAAGCATGTCAATGGAGACTAAGAAGGAAAAACTGTCCTGCCTTTTCCTGTGTCTGATCCGGCAGGGAAAAGGCAGGATGTTATTTATTTATTTATTTGCCTGCCCCAGTGCCCATCAGCTGGCTCTTGGGCTGGGGAAGGGAAAAACAAACAAACAAACAAACAAACAAACAAACAAACAAACAAACAAACAAACAAAAACACCCCAGCGATTCCTCATTGGAATGCATTGAACCAATGCACTTCAATGGAGGGGGGGAAAGTCCTGCCTTTCCTCACAGCAGGTGGGGAAAAGGCTGGAGTTTGTTTGTTTGTTTGTTTGTTTGTTTTGGCCTCTTAAGCGGCAGTCAGCTGGCAAGTGGGCTGGGGAAGGCAAAATAAAAGTATAAACCTCCTGCCTTTTCCACAGGGGAAAAGGTGGGAGTTTTAAACTTTTTTTTGCCTCCCCAGCCTGCATGCTAGCTGATCACTGCTGGGAAAGGCCAAAGCAGTTACCCTCACCCCATCGGGCAGTTGGGGGGGGGAGAGAACTGTGGGGTTTTCCCATAGGAATGAATTACTAATAGGAATGCATTACTAATGCATTCCTATGGGGAAACGGAACGAAATAGAATGAAACAGAAATGTCTGTTTCTTTTCGTTTTGTTTCTCCTCCAGAGTGGGGTTTGTTAGTTGTTTTGTAATGTTACAAAATGAATAACGAATAATGAAATGAATTCAAAATTCATTTCGTGCCCATCTCTAGTCTGTATGGTTTCTAACTGAAGAGAGTTTGTTTTTTAATAGTCTAGTGTGTACAGAGAGCACATGTTGTTAGTATTAACTGTGGGTTAGAATTAGTGCTCTTAGTTATAGCAGTGAGCTCGAGTGTAGGAATGAAAACAAACTGAACTGACTATGAAGTGGTTGTGAATAAATGTTTGATTTTGTCTGAACCTGTGTTAAAGCACGTATCGATCATATTTATATACTAGGAACTGAAAGTGTTTTGAAATATAAAGAAGTGAAGGATTAGAAGGGATCATGAGGTGATAGCTTGAAGAATTGTTTTTGTACAGTATATTACTTGCTAACTGAACCTTTTTATCAATGTGTACATGTAAAATAATAAAATTCCTTTTTTGTTTATGCATTCTGCTTATTAATCTTTTAGACTTAATATATACCCATATACTGCTCATCATATGTGGTATATGTGGTTCAGAAAAAAATCAGGACAAAGCTGCATGGTCCCCAAAACAATACAGATGTAGCATCAGGTGATACCTTTATTGGGAAAGGAAACAAACCCCCAAAATTATAAAGTGAGCTTTTGGTGATAATTAATCTTCCTCAGGCTGTGTACAGTGGTACCGCGTATAATGGAGGGTTTGTTTCACGAAAAATCCGTACAACGAAAAAAAAAATCCGCCCCCCTCCCCCCATGAGCCCCTCGGAACTAAGTCTCCGGGGCTCCGGCAAGAGGCAAGGGGGGGGAATTCCCGGTGCACCCCACTCCCTCCATTATACGAGGTACCACTGTATATATACCAAGGGGTGCACCCCCACTCCCTCCCCCCACCCCCGCGGCCACCTCTGCCCACCACCTCCAGCCGCCCGGGAAGAGGACGTGGGGCAGTCGGCGAAAGAGGGGAGGGGAGGGGAGGGAGGGAGCGCGACGCCAGGCTCTTTCCTCAAACCTTGGCATTCAAAGAAACGTGCGCATGACACACACTCTCTCTCTCCCCCCCATCACCATCACCACCACCACCACCACGCCTCCCCCTCCCCGCGGCTCACCTCCTGCAACAGCTCATCCACCTGAGGCTGCAGCATGGCGAGCAAGGGCTCGGCGCCCAGCGGTGGCGGCGGCGGCGACTGGAGCAGCTGCTCTCTGGGGGTCCCGGCGCAGCTGGCCAGAAAGCAGTCGCCCACCAAGAGGAGTGCGGGGACGATGGGGCCCCTGCCCACGCCACCCGCGCACCGGCAGCCGCTGGGAGGAGGAGGCAGCGAAGCAGCGGCGGCGGGCGTCCTCTCTTGCGGCTCGCTCATGGTGCGTGCGGCGGCGCTCCTCGGGCGCCCAGGGTCCCCCTCAGGTGGCGAGGAGCGTGCGTGTGGTGGTGGGGAGGGGGCGCATCTCTCTCGCCCTCCTTCTCTCTCCCCATCCCTGGCGTGCTCTGGACATGCTGGGCAGCGGCAGCCTCAGTCCGGGGCAGCTGGCAGTGGAGAAAGGGGAACAGGAACTGTCGGGAGCGTGGCCTCTTTCCCTCGCATGGCCCTCCAGCGGGGGGCGGGGGGGCGAGTGGGTGTGCGTGTGTTAGAAGAAGGGGTCTGACGGGCTGACGGACGGACCCGGCCCACTGCCTGCGCCCCCACTCCTTCCTCACCGCTCGGGCACTGGGGGTGGGGGGAAGACACTTGGCCACCCAATGTGCTCCCTCCGCTGGGTATTCAAAAAAAGGAACAACTCCCCGCCTCACCCGTGGCTCGGCCCCTTCCCAGAGCCCGTGGGGGAGGGGGGAGGACAGTGCAACTCGGCCAGCTTAATCATTTTAAAAAAGGAGCCGGGGCACCTCTCGTCGGCCTGGGGGGCGCGGAGCTTCTGTCCCCCCCCGGACACTGTGGGCACACAGCAGCAGCAGCAGCAGCAGCCGGGGAGTTGGAGGGGAAGGGGGGCGTGGAAGGGATCCCTGCCTCTTTTCCAGGGGGAAGAGGGCTGGGCTGGCCTGGCCTGCGGGGTCTCTCCTCGGCTCTTCCTTGACCTGCCTTTTACATGGGCACAGATGCCTCGAAGGTCACCAGGACTGCGGAGACGCTCGCCCGTGGCAGCCTCTGAAAGTTGCTTTCATGCCATTGAAGCGTCAGCTTGGGGGGGACTTTTGCTGCCGCCCTGCGCCTCTTCTCCCCTCATCCCGCTTCGGCTGAGACTGCGACACCCCCCCCCCAAGGTCCCATTTTTAGGGTGCTGAGGGAGGCGGGGGGGTGCGGGGAGGAGGCTTGAGTCGCGGTGGGCGCCGAGCCCCCTCTGGGATGGGACCAGGACTGCCTTGGCGGGAGGAGCCTCGCACACCTTCGCGCAGAGGGTGTCTCTCTCTCGAGCTCCTCCTCATTACAGTACTGTACTCTTGACTATGCATTGGAACGGATTAAATACACTTCCAATGCATTCTTATGGGAAATTAGGGTTTGTACAGCGGAAAACTTGTATAACGTAATTTGATTTGGAACGAATTAATTACGTTATACAAGGTACCACTGTACTCAGTTTTCATGGGCCCCAGCAGCGGCCATAAAGTTTTTGAACTTTAATATAAATAGTATATAATTTTGGAGCTACCCACAAGAACATCCTGAGGTATATGTAGTGTCATCAGAGTAAGCCATCTTTTGCTGGGCACCATCTCTAACCAAAATAATAGTAAAAAGCCAATACTTAGCTGTGACAGTGTTCAGTGTAGAAGGAAAACACTGACTGTTCTGTTTTGGCAGTCCATGAAAAGTCCTTGTTCAATATGTTTATATGGGCACCGCAAAATTAGTGTAATGGTTTTGGGGCAGTGTTACACACACAGGTGGAGAACTTTTGCTTTGCACACCTGAACAATATGATTCATTACCCACAAACTAAAATGTGTGCCTTGAAACTGTGTGTAGTTTTGTTAAACTCATTATGGAAGTGTATTATCCTTGCATAGTAGACCTTTCTATGTGATTTTTTATAATTTGGTTTATGGAACTCAAGTAAAAGGTATCAGAAGAAGGAAAAGGGAATAATTTAGCAATGACATATCACCATTCATATGCCTATTTTTTGTTTGTGGAGCATGGGACAATTGCCCACATTTGTCTTTATGGACTGCAGCAAATTTATGTATGAGGCACATTTCCTGGACCATATTTTTGTAGGAGCAAGTGCCTTTCTAGACACACTTGCACTTCCTTCTTACAGTTACTTGAATTTTTAAAACCTAGTTCCACAACAGTTCTCAAGCCTGATATTGGAAGGACTATCAGGGAACTCAGTAATTACTAGTCATGAATCATCAAGGGAATAGTGATATCTGAATTATTCTAAACTGCTTACCCAGAGTACTTTACTCTCACCCTGAATGTATTGACTTGGCCTTTTGCAAGATTTAAAAATAACTCTTAGGAGGTCCTACACAGGGCAGTAACAAAGAATGAAATCAGCCCAATTACAAACAGTGTTATTTTTCTTGGTATGTATTCTAGTCATGAAAGTTTAATTAAATAAAGGTGTGAAATAAATACAAGGATGGAAGAATTAATTACATATTTTATTTGTTAATGATGTCTTTGCTTCCTTTTGATGCACTCTGGATTAGAAATGGGGGTGAATTGAAAAAATAAATTATGTTTTCTGACAAATCTGCCGATTTCATCAAAAATCATTGATTTGTATTTTTCATAAATGGAGTCCTCCAAGAACTGTGAATGGATGAATTTTTAGAGAATTTTGATTTGTCAAATCACTGGTTCTACAAAGCCTAGAGTCACTAAATTTGGAGAGATGTACCCCTGGCTATCCTCTACAGTCCCTCTACTTTTGATCAAAATTGGATTTGTGATGTCTGCATTATACACCCCCAAACAGCCCTATATGGAATGTTTCCCCCCAGCTATTTAGAGACTTCAAAAGTGCAGAGAAGTTCACTCTCAATATCCTCTATGATCTCCTCTGTAAGCCCTCCAAGTTTGGTGAGGATTGGGTTTCCCCAACACTGTTTCTAAAGGACACATTTTTAGAGGGGCTAATTTTGTGGGTGTATAACTCAGATGTCTGAAACCCAGTCTTTACTAAACCTAGAGTTATTATAAACCTGTATGCAGGTTTGGTGTCTTTAGATATCGGGGGGGGGGGGGGGGTCATGTTCATGTGGGTCCCACTTTGGGGTTGCATAATTCTGACTTTTGAACCACAATATTAACCAAACCCGAAGGGCTTGTAGAGGAGAGGTACAGGCAGCAAACCTGCAATGTGTGGGCCTCCAGATGCCAGGTGGTTTTTGATAGCACTTTAAAGGGGAGATTAATTTGTTAATTTGTTGATTCATAAATTTATCACCCCATCAAATTAGAAATCATGACAAACCACCATTTTTTTTTTAAAAAAAATTGTCATCTCTACTATACTATACATAACTCCCGTCCTCTCCATTTTATCCTTACAACAAGCAGATGGTGCATCTGCTAAATGCAGTGTTCTAATACCATCTGGTAAGTTTCATAGGTCAGCAGGGAATTGAACCTGGACCTCCCAAGCCCATATCCAACATTCTAACTGCTGTAAGAACATAAGAACAGCCTTACTGGAACAGGTCACAGCCCATCCAGTCCATCATTCTGTCTCACACAGTGGCTCACTATTTGCTTCAGGGTACTCCCAACGCAGATGTCTTCACCTGCTTAAGATTCCCTGCAAATGGTATTGAGAAACATTTCAATACTTGGTGAGTTTGGGTATGGTCTGGTGTGTATGGTTCTTTGGACATCCTAGCTGATCCTACCAGTACCAGGGGAAGTGCTCTCTGCATATCAGTTGCTGGGAAGGATAAACAAAAGATGGGGTGCTGTTGCACTCTTGTCTTGTTTGTGGTCTCCCATCATGAGAAGAAAATGCTGCAAAATATAGACTTTTCTTAGTTTAGGCAAAGGTGCTTCCTCTTATTACATAATGGTTGCTACATCTTGATAGTAACAGGACAGTATGGCAGTAACCAAGCCATTCCTGTAGAATAACAATTGGTCTCAGGAGCATAACCACAATCTTCTAGTGATTTTCAGCAATCAAAGAATCAATCAGTATAATTCCAAAATATTGGCAGTAGACATAATGCAGGCTCAAGTAAGTAAGTAAGTAAGTAAGTAAGTAAGTAAGTAAGTAAGTAAGTAAGTAAGTAAGTAAGTAGCACCCAATAAAAACACAAAATATAAAATACATTAAATTCCATGCAACACAATCCAGTAAGGTACATGACAATAAAAATTCAGAATATACTGTACAGAAGTCATATATGTAGATCTCCTTTACATGATACTCCAATTTGTTTGATGTATTGCATTCTTAAAGCTGCAGCTTTAATTATAAACTTGGCAACTTTGTGAACAATGTACACATTAGAGCCCGAAAGAAGATAAGACAATCTGTAAATTGGGTCCCTATGGGCTGTTCTTTCTAAAATAGGGGGGGTAGATATTCAAGCCTGATTGATACATATAATTAGCAATCAAAGAAAATATGGGAAATATGTTCAACAGAAGGAGATCCACAAATACAGGTTCTCTCATAATAAGGTAGGTGGTGAAAGCGCTCATATTTGACCATGGAATCCAAGAATTCAAATCTAGCTCTTGTAAAGGCCCTTCTTATTGCTTGAGATAAAGACTGTGAAATATATTTTTCAAATTGAAAAGTGATTTTATTCTTAGCCAACCAGTTTATGGATCTATTTTTGGACAATAATTCCAGGTCTGATTACACACTAATATTCAAGACCCGCTATTTGAAGATCTCTCTGCCTGTGGAGCTATCGAGAGAAAATATTGATTAGAGAACCCAAGATGTATAAAAACTTCATGGAGGTGGCTAATCCAAGAATTAATTTGTGCCATGTTTATTTGTTTCATTAAACATATTTTTGGTTATCTATTAGTATCCATAAAAAGGATCTTCAAACAGTAAGTAAAAACTTTAATGATTAAGTTACTTTGTAGGGAATTTATACCTAGCTCTGCTCTAACCGCAGGAGATGATGTGTTCTTATCAGTTCCCAAAATACTTCTTAGAAAACAGGTCTGATTATGCTCAAGAATGGTGCCTTTGTTCAAACCCCACAGTTCAGCTCCATAAGTCAACATTGGGGCTATTTTAGCCTTGAACACCTTCAATATGGGGAGCAGAGATCCTGGATGGTTATAACTTAATAACTTGTTCAGTCTTTTAGTACGTAACCTAGCCTTTTCCCAAACTCTTTTATAATGGTTTGACCACTTATCTGTGTGTGTGAAAAACAGTCCACAGTAGTTAAAGGAGTGGACTTGTTCAATGGGTTCCCCATTTATTTATCCACCAATTATCCACTCCTCTTGCAAAGCACCATCAGAATTGCTTTTATTTATGGTTAAGACATTTTGGGCACAGTGTTCAATCTTTAGAGCAGTCTTTTGAGGCCTACTTGGGTAAGGGTCATTAGGACCATAGGTCATTTAGGTTGAACCATAGGTTGAAGAGCATTGGGAACAGTATACAAACCTGCCTTATGCCATTGCATGTTGGTATACTCTTAGAGCCATTTATTCCTGTGAGAACTTTCAACTGCGTATTTGAATAGAGGGTCTTAACCAGATTTAAAACACTGGGGTTCATATTCAAATTTTCCAATTTCCTCCACATATTGTTTCTGCCAATTTCCTCCACATATTGTTTTTCTGCCGCTGCCGCTGCCACAAACAATGTGGGCTGGACAGGGCCAGCAGAGCTGCCAGGAGGCCCTACACCCACCGCTGTTGCTGCTGCCACTGAGAAGTTTAAAGACCCACCGCTTCTACTCCCACCAATAGGGAGTGTAGCCAGAAAAGCAGTGGGTTTTTAAAACATTTTTTCACTGCAGAAGCAACTGCTGATTACCACAATCAGCACTTGCTTCTGAAACAAAATAAAAGTTTAAAATACCCACCACTTCTCCTCCCCCAAATGGGGAGTGTAGACAGAGAAGCAGTGCCTCGCAAGGTGGCAGGGAAGCTTCTTGGCGCCTGCTGTTGCTGCCTCCATGCCCCCCACCAATCTGGCACAGGGCTGCCTCATGAGGTAGCAGGGAAGCTTCTCGGCACCCGCTGCCCCTTAGTGCCACCAACGATCCGGTGCGGAACTGCCTAGTGATACCAAGGGAGCCCCAGCAGAGCCCATAAGCCCATGGAGCCCAGAAGGAGGAGGAGGAGGAGGAGGAGGAGGAGGAGGAGGAGGAGGAGGAGGAGGAGGAGGAGGAGGAGGAGGAGGGGTGAGTACAAGGCCCCGGAGAAAGGAAACATTTCATTATTTTTTCATTTCATATGAATTTTTTAAAAAAGTCGTATTAAACAAAACGAATTGTGGGTGAGGATTAAACGGAACAAAATGAAACACTGCTTTTCCATTTCGTGCCCATTCCTAATGTCCAGGCATAGACTGTGGAGGCTTCAATGAGTCCTCCTGTTCCTCTCAGGAGAGGCTTTTTGTTGGCTCAACTTTGAATATACTCCTGTGGCATCTCTTCCTAGTGTTACTATTTGAACCCCAATATTGCCATTTATTTATTTATTTATTTATTTATTTATTTATTTATTTATTTATTTATTTAGTTAGTTAGTTAGTTAGTTAGTTAGTTAGTTAGTTAGTTAAAATTAATTTATCCCACCTTTCTCCTTGGAAAAGGACCTGAGGGACAGCAATGAGGGACAATATGCAGCCCAGTACAATTGAGACATATTCAAGTATTGAGAACATAAAATTGAGGGACAGCTTACAGCATTAAAAGACAACATTACATTAAAGCTACAAGAGAACACAAGCAGTTAAAGAGAGAGTAAAAATTCCATGTAAAAGTTATGAGTGGTAGAAACTAACATTGAAAACTTAGCATCAATGTAATCACACATGTTTATAAGTGGTTATCAACACAAAGTGTATGTGATCATATATGGTAGAATCATATAAAAGACACATAATAGGTAGTCCATCATTCAGGGAAAGCTTGCCTGAAGAGAAAGGTCTTCTTTCCTGTTTCCGGAAAGACATCAGAGATGGGGCAGTCCTCACCTCTAGTGGGAGGGAGTTCCAGTGATTGGGAACAGCAACAGAGAGTGCCCTTTCATGGGTTCCCACAAGATGTACCTGTGGGTGGTGGGATAGAGAGAAAGGCCTCTCCTGATGACCTTAACACCCAAGCCAGTCCATACTGTGAGATTCGATCTTTGAGGTAGCTAGGACCCAGGTTGTACAGTGCTTTGTAGGTTAAGGTCAGCACTTTGAATTCTGCCTAATAACTGATTGGTAGCCAGTGGAGCTGCTTTAATAAGGGTGTAATGTGGTCTCTGCACCTCCGCCCCAGTCAATAATCTGGCTGCTCCATTTTGGACCCGTTGAAGTTTCCTGATACTTTTTGCTAGAAAAAACCTCCATGATATTTTGAGTTGACTGGTCTTCTATCGGTACAATTAAGCATATCTTGCTTCACCTTGGCATCAGCCAAAATAAATGCTTTTTTATTTACATTCTAAACATGTATTGTATCTTTCTTTAGAATCCTCAGTAGAATTGTACAGATGGTAGCTAAGGGTCAGATGACAAAGAAATATATGATTTGCTGTTAGATGATCAAAACAAGAGATCAGAGCTACACTGTCGACTGAGTTAATTCCCTGTGGCACTTCAATGTAATGCATTCAGCTAGATTTTAGAAGAAAGTGAAACTATTGTTAGGTCCAACTTGCTACATAAAATGCCTTGTCAAGCCCCTTTTCCCTATGACATTTGGCAGAGAGATTTCCTGTCTTATGTACCAGCTGGATCAAAGGGTCATGTGCCACTGCTTCAGAACAATGAACAACTGTTGATGATCCCTGGCTCCAGATGAGAGCAATGATACATGAAATGCCCTGTAGTGTTTCAAAGGATAAACAAGCTGAAAAGCAGAATTCCTTATGGCACAGAACTGACTATATGTATACTTCAATTCCTGGGTCATGCCGTGAAAACACAGGAATAGGCTTTCAGTGACCGTCCAGCCTTTTTACAATTGCCATCTTGTTACATTAGAAGCGGCACTGAAGATATATCTGTTGTGCTTGGACAGTACCAGCAGCAATCTGAGAAGGCATGGAGATGGCTGAATAATACTTAGTAGAGATGGGCACGACCAGGAAAAATTACGTTTCGAGTTGTCGTGTGTCGGAGCTGGCCCTTTTCGGCTCGTTTCCGTTTTTCGCGAAATTTTCCAAAAATTTGTCGTTTCGTTTATCATTTTTTCGTCTGTCGTTAGTACTGGTTTTTTGGGGGGAGCGGGCTCCTGGAGGCACCTCTCTGGGGTGGGTGCCTCCTCTGACCCACCATGAAGGGAAAGCGTGCTCCTGGAGGCACCTATCTGGGGTGGGTGCCTCCTCTGTCCTGCTACAAAATGGCATGCATAGCCAATTGGATATGCATACCATTAAGTTGCAGTTGCAGTAGCAGGCAGAGGCACCTCTCTTTCGGGTGCCTCTGTGACTCACTGCCTGCGGTGCACTTGGGCTGGGGAACGAAGTGAGAGAGGACCCCTACGGGCGCCCGCCGTGACTCACTAAGAAGGGAAGTGTACTTGCTGTAGTGCAATGCGAGTACACATCTGGCTTACTGGTTAGGGGTTAGCGCAAGGGCTAGGCTTAGGGTTACGGGTAAGGTTAGGGTGAGTTACTGGGGTGCACCTCTGGGTGCCTCTCTCACCCACTAAGAAGGACAGTGTACTGGCGTATGGGTTAGGGTTAGGGTTCGGGTTCGGGTTCGGGCTAGGGTTAGTGGGCTTTTTATGCCCGACTGGCACATCCCAGAAGTCTCGGTCAAAACCTGGCCAAGTGGCCATGCAATTGGTGGAATGGCTCCAAAAATTTGCATGGTCCACTCCCATGGCCAGCCCATCATTGCGCAGGTGTTAAAAAGTAAAAATAAAAATAAAATAAAATAAAATAAATGGAGACATTTTGTTGCAAGAAAAACCCACTGCTGCTACTGAAAAAATTCAGGCAGTTTTAAAATAGCTATTTTCACATGTTTCTGTGGTGCTTTGGTGTGTTTTTGGACCACGATTTCAAAATAAATATTGCGGTCGCCCCATTTTGGATCCCCCGCCCGCACCGCATTGGTGAGTTGGCAAGACGACGAGGATGCCCCCCACCAGAACAGCCCAGGACAGGAACAGAGGGAGGCCGGGGACCCCCCCCCCCAGAAACCACCCCTCTGGTAGGTGCCCTCAGGCAGGCATATTTTCGCCTGCTTTTTTGGCCGGGAATCGGGGTTTTTTTATTTTTAAAACTTTTTTCCTGTGCCACTTGGCATCGCGCGATCACTGCGATGCCGCAAGGAATGACCACGACAAATCAGACCCAATTTTTCTTTAGTCGGTTCGAGTTCGAGTTCTGGCGGAGTAATTGTCGTTACCGTTTCCGTTACTTAACGGAAACGAGGAACGGAAAAGGAAACGAGGATTTTGCCGAGTCGTGCCCATGTCTAATACTTAGTGGTGATGCAGGGGCAGGAGGATGAATGCTTTTATGTATTGCAGAATTCCTCAACCCAAGCCAGCCTAACAAAATTTGGAGAAACAATTTCAACAATTGCAGAACAGAGCAGTTGCAGGACATTATTACTGTACAACAAGATTTATTTTGCACACAAATCATACGAAGGATTGATCTTTCTGCACAATTTATATTTGTTCCAAAAATTATTGATTTGTAATTTTACTTGTGCTTTTTTATGTGCTGTCAAATTGTCTCCAACTCGTGGTGACCCTATGAATGACTCAGGTCCACATTATCCTATTCTCATCAGCCTTGTTCAGCTTCTGCAGACTCAGATCTACCAGTTCATCTCATCATTGGTCTTCCTCTTTTCTTTCTCCCTTCCACTTTTCTCAGTGTTATTCTTTTTTTCCAGAGAAATTCTCATCATGTACCCAACGTAGGACAGCCTCAGCTTCAACATTTTCCTCTCCATGGAGAGTTAAGGCTTGGTTTGACCTGGACCCACTTGTTCATTTTTCTGACCCTCCAGAACTCTTTTCTGTCACCATATTTCAACTGATTTCTCCTCTACTCATGATTTTGGTAGTTTCATTTTTCACTTTTGTTAAGAATTGCTTCAAGTCATTGCTGCTTTTTGCCAGCAAGATGGTGTCATCCTCACATCTTAAATTATGGAGATTTCTTCCATCAATTTTCATTCCTCCTTCAGCTAAATCTATTCCAGCTTTGAGTGCGATATGTTCTGCCTATGAATTGAACAGGTAACGGCACAAAATGCACTCTTGTCTGATACCTTTGCCTTTAGGAAAGCATTCTGTTTCTCCATTTTCTGTCCTAATGGTAGTTTCTTGCCCACAATGCAGGTTATGTTAGAGGACAATCAAGTGCCGAGATACATCCATTTCTTTCAGAACTACTCATAGTTTCTCATGATCTACACAGGGCAAAGAGTTTGTTATAGTCTATAAAGATAGACTGATTTTTTTCTAAAATTATTTTGTTCACTCCAGTAGCCAGCAGGTATTTGCAACATGATTTTGAGTGCCACTTCTCTTTCAAATCCAGCTTGGCCCTCAGGCATTTCTAACTTCATATAAGGTAAAACACTTTATTGGACCTCTTTAAGCATTATATTGATTGAATGAAAGATTAAAACAATGGTCCTATAGTTACTGCAGTCCTTAGCATCTGCTTGCTTGGGGACTGGAATGTATCCCTAGCTCAGGGAACTAGGAGTTCCTTGCCCTCTGAAGATGCCAGACACAGAATCTGACAAAATGTTAGGAAGAAAAACTTCCAGAACATGGCCAAACAGCCTGAACAACTCACAACTCTCTGATCCCGGCCTTGAAAGCCTTTGATAATATATTTCATTATTGTTCTTCTTGTTTTCTTGTTATTTGGTTCTTAATTTGAGCTTCTTATTTCTCAGCATTGCAAGTGCTTGGGGATGGTTCAAAGGGCTCAGTGGAATCCAAAAACATTGTGAGTGACATGATAGCAAAATCACACGGTTTTCTTTAAAATATTGGCTATTGGCCATTGTTTTATATTGGTAGCCAAATATTTTGGAACCACTGCAGTTGCTGAAATCATTAAGGTAATGATAATAATCTGATGTTGCTTCCATATTCTTTTAACTGCTTGAATTTATGATTAATTCTTTGCCATATTTGTACTTCTTGTACTTTTGAAGTTGCATTAACTCGTTGTGAATTAATTTTGGTTTGTGATCCTCTGTGAACTGTTGTATCCTGCCAGTACTAACCCCCCTTACTGCTGGTGCTTAGTTTTCTCAATTTTCTTCCTTTTTGTAAATATTTTCCGATCAGAGTGTCGATGCTTTATTTAAAAATATAGCTGCAGCAAATCTTGTTTTTTAACAGTAAATGTGCTTATCCTAGCCAGCCAACCAATGCAACAATCTGCCAGATTGATGGCAACAGATCAGAGACCAATGCATCAGTGTTTAGACAGCAAGGATATTTTGCTGATACATCAATATAGCCTTATTTATATTGTTTTAATGGAGGAAGCAGAGTGAAAGATAAATATAAAGAAAGTATAAGGAATGTGTTTCATAACAGGAGTGTGGATGGAGTGTAGCGGTGTGAGGAAATTAGAGGGATATGTAGTACAGTCATCCTCTGCCATTTTGTGTTTGATATACTGTGGGACTACAAACTAAGACAAACTGGATTCTGAGAGGTCTCATGGTGGCAAAAAGACTTATAGTAAAGGCCTGGAAGGATAACCATCCTCCACCCTTCACACAATGCCCATAGGATCTGAGCCAACTAGCTTCATTTGAATGAATATCATATAGAAGGCAATTATGAGATGATATCTATGTAGATATATATGGAAGCCCTTTACTGATGCATTGTAAATACATACGTAGAGATGGGCATTATTTGTTATTCATTTTGTTAAATAACAAAACAAATAATGAACCCCAGAGTGGATTTAGAACGAAACAAACTGAACCAGAAAAAAATTGGTTTGGTTCGATTCGTTTTGTTAATGGCGGTGCGGAGATGTCTCCTACCTGGTGCTGGTCCTGGAGGTCCGGTCTTCATGGCTGCATGGAGGGGAGACCAGGAAAAAAAGCTGACCGGCTGCTCTATAGGTGTAGTGCAGGCCATGTGCTCGGCAGTAAAAAAATTACAATAATATAAAATAAAAATAAATCAAATAAAAACATTAAAAAGGAGCACCGACCCAGCCCCAAGGGTGGCTGGGTTGGTGCCCTAAAATAAAGGAAAAAATATAACAAATAAAACCAGACTTGACCCGGCCCCAAGGGCCGTGCGGTTGGTGCTTGAAAAATAAAATAAAAAATAATAATATAATAAACCCAATCCAGCCCCAAGGGTAGCCGGGTTGGTGCCCTAAAATAAAGAAAAATATAAAAAAATAAAAGAAGCACCAACTCAGCCCTAGGGGCTGCGCGGTTGGTGTTTGGGGGAAAAAAAAGAGGTGCTGGCCCCAAGCCAGTGCCTCAAAAAGCCCCTGCCACAGGGGCCAGGATCCCCCTGCCACTGCTGCTGCTGCCGCTGCCCAGTAATGATGATTGAAGATGATCATGAGGATGTGGATGAGGATGAGGATGCTGTCAGTCCAGTTTGTGCAGTTGTAACTTGTCAAAATCAGAGTGGCCCAGTATTCCCCCCCCCTTCTATAGCAGACGCTACGATCTCTGCCCTTCTTTATGCAGATGACATTGCAATCATTTCTACAGCGCAAGTCGGTATGTGAAGACTTTTGGCTAAGCTGGGTAACTTTTGTAATAGAGAACATTTGTCCATTAACTACTCTAAAACCAAAGTAGTTGTCTTTGGGAGGAAAAGAACTAGACATAGGTGGTCACTTGACAACAAACCTATTGAGCAGCTAAAAAACTTCAGATATCTTGGTCTTTATTTTAATGACCTGCTCTCTTGGAAACATCATCTGAAAGCAACAGTTTTGAAAGCCTCCCACTCCACTCAATCCCTTTTGAGATTCTCTTCAACCCAAGGTGGTAAACTGGTTGCTCCTGCAGTCGAGGTGTTTGCAAGAAAGATAGTCCCCCAATTAACATATGGGGCCGAAATCTGGGGGTATACTAAAATACCACACCTTGAGGTGGTTCAAAATTCTTTTATTCGATCTCTCCTTGCTGTACCCCGTGGCACACCCTCTGCATATATAAGAGCTGAAGCAGGGCTAATTCCTATTGAAACACACATACGCATTGCCTTAGCAATGTACTGGTTGAAGCTAGCTGCCAAGAGCAACTCCCGCTTGCCAAAGAAATGCTATATAGAACAACTCCAGCACCCCTTGCGGGAGTCCTGGGCAAAGCTTGTCAGACCCATATTACACCTTTATGGGATCAATACTGAATTTATCCCCTCTTTTGTTTCCCCCAGTATCAAAAAATTGGTCAAAGACAAGATTTATTTATACTCCAAATAGAAGGAATTGGCTGCGGCTTCACTATCGCCATTCTCTCTTTATTATCTTTTGTTTAAAACATCCTTCGGGCTGGAAACCTATTTCCACAATTTAACCTCTGCTCCCCTGAGGAAAGCTTTCACAGCCCTGCGCTTTCAGACCATGCCTTCTGCTTTTTTAGAGGGGAGACGTGACAACATCCCTGTTTCGGACAGACTTTGCCCTTGTGGCTCAGGTGAAGTCGATGACGTGCTCCACTACTTGCTCACGTGCCCCCTCCACGACCAACCCAGAGGCAAACTTCTTGGTGGGATTATTGGTTCACTGGCCGACAGGTCCCCTGGAGCCCAACTTAGTATGCTACTTGTTGGTACAGACAGGTTTGTTACAAAGCAAGTTGCAAAGTTTGCGCTGGCAGCTATGAAAATCCGGGTCAATCTCTAACTTTGAGAGGACTGTATTGCTCTGTTAGTGTCACACATGTTTTTTTTTAAATTGGTTTTAATTATATTTGTCGTAGTTGTAGATGTAACCTCATAAGTTTTTTTTTTCTCGGTTGTAAATCAGGATTGCAGTGACCAATGGTTTTTTAGCAATAAACTTTTACCTTTACCTTACCTTTACCTTGTCAAAATCTGTGTTTTTTATTTTATTTTTTGAATGTTTTTTTTTCCCACCCACGTGCTGTCAAATGGATTAAATAACACAAAGTGGGAAAAACGAATAATGAATCAATGAACCAATGAAACGAATTTTTCAAAAAAATATATGTTAAAAAATGAAACAAAATTAACCAAACCCTAAAATGAACCACCATTTTTTTCTGTTTGTGCTCATGTCTATACATAAGACAAATTATAGTGAATCTATTATACTATTTTGTATTGTACTTACCTTTGTCTGTCTTGTCTGTTCTCTTGGTCTTGTTTTGTTTATTTTAAACTCTTTTTCTTTAATGTAATTTAAGTTCATAGTCTTATGTTAAATTTGCTAATATCAAAAATAAAAAGTTTTAAAAAGAGCTTCTCCATACTGGGACATCCTGCCCCAGGAAATGCAGAACATGTTGAATTATATCCTATCTTGAAAAATGACACTGTTAGTGATCACTGCTATCACTATGAAAAAAGAGGTGTGAACAAACAAGACTTCAGAGAATATAGAATACTCAGGTCATCTTATCCAAACATTCTTTCAGTGAGGAAGCAACGTTCATAGAAGCTCTTGCACCTGTATGATGTGAGAAGCAGGTTTGGCCAAGATACAAGAGGCCCTTACCAATGTCTAAGGTGCTTGAAGGGCAAATAATTTGTTTAGTGACAAGGTAATGAGATGTTAAATAGAGTAGGAGTAACAACTTCCAATTGGAAACTCAAGAGCTGCTGGCAGGGGATTGGGCATATTTTTCACAATCTCCTGAACAGTTTAACAAATTTATTATTATACTCATTCCACCCTGAAATTTATTTATGGAATGTCTTTAACTTGGTATGATTACTGCTTCTGCAATGCTTCCTTCTTAGATTGCTAGATTGAAGATTATACATCTGGTATTCCCAGGTGTATCAATTTAGCTGAAAAAGAGTGATAACATTTGGTAAGGACATTGACCTATTTTTACTCATTTGAGTTGGCTAGAAATGATATAATTATTCTGCCTGAAGCATAAAAAAGGTCTCAAAATTGAGTGCATATGTTATAATAAAAGATTTCTTCCTCAGGGGACGAGGCAGGCAGGTAATGGAAGTGAGGAACATATTAATCAGTTTTCCATAGCATAATTCATCCTTCAGTAATTGAAACACATTTATATCTGCAAATATTAGAAATCACATTATTATGGAAGAGCAGGACTTCAAGAAATCTAGGCTAATATTCTTAGCAATGAGGAAAGATGTGGGAGGCAGTGTCTATTCTAGTTCACTGGCAGCACTTGGTTGCAATCAAAAATCTGTAGCTTTGCCATCTTTCTTTCTTTCTTTCTTTCTTTCTTTCTTTCTTTCTTTTTCTTTCAAACTGCAAAATAAAGCACATGGGCTCACAGGCATGATGCTACAATACTGTATGGCTTCTTCTCATAATGAAAAGAAATACTAAGTTTGAGAAGCAGTAATGTGATTCAGCAGAAATTGAAGATTCCAATTTCAGAAAGAGCAGTGATATCTGTCAAATAAACACAGTACCTTGGATATCTGCTTTAAAGTATAATCTGGAGCGGATTCACTGCCACTACAAAACTGGAGTCAGCAACCAGGAAGAAGGATGGTAAAATGCATCAGTTTCACTTCCTTCTGCAGTTGAATTTTTAAACCACATGTTTTTTTCTGTCCCAAATAAGAAAGACATTTGGTAAAGTCTTCAAAAATAAACTCACTTGAGACATTTGTAACTCATCTGCTTATCTTATCGGGTTTTAAGGTGAAATTCTTCTTAGAGAAAAACAAATGACAGCCACATTTCAACAACAATGTAGTTAAATGCACAGGGACTGAAAGTCAAACTTTTAAGACAGAGATATTCAAAGTTCTGTGCTTTCCTGGACACATCAGCCAGCTTTATTTTCTCCGTTAACATTTTTTTCTTGTGCATCTCAATTTCTTTGCATCCTGAAAATAAAAAATCTTATGAGATTTGATAAACCCTACCATCAGTGAATAGAATGTAGGCTCCTGCTGGGCTTGTCCCAGATTGGGGCCGCTTTGTCTCCCCGGAACCGTTATGCTGGCGCAAAAGAGGAGACCACGTGACTCCCAAGGCTGTGCAGGGATCAAAGCCCTTAAGAGGGCAGCCCACACACCAGCCAGCCTCTTTCGCGCCAAACTGCACCCGGCCCTCCTTCCCTTAGAGGTTATGAGAATGAGTTGATCTGGTCGCTTTGGGGCCGAATGGGAATTTTTGATTGGTACCAAGATTGGCTGCTTGGCACCAGTGTGTTTTCTCATTGACCGTTAGGCAGGGCCACCTGAGTTTGCTTGGCGGGTAGTGCAACTAAAATGGGGCCAGGACTGTGATGTCAGAACTGTAAATGCACCTTGGACAGGGTGTTGGGCAGCTGTACCATAGATAATAACAAATATAATAACATCCTATAGGTAAACCAACCAGAATGAAATTAAATTAAAAGATCATAAAGTCACTGAGCACGTACGGCTGCCCCAAGTAATATGCTGACTTAGTTTTGGCTGGGAAGGCTGCTTATTTGAACAGCACCCCCGTACTGGGTCCCAACACGGTGTCACACTAAATCAACATCTGTAGGCTAAAATATAAGTTGCACTATGGGAGGCCCGTCCCTCGGCTACAACTATTTAGTTACAGTTACAGTACATTTAATAATAAAGTTAGTAATAAAGTTGTGGTCCGATTTAAAAACCAATTATCTGTGTGGACTCATCATTTCGGCACTGGGGGGACAAAGAATGTTCTCACCCATCTGAGGTTAGCTATAACCTTTACTATAACCCCCCAATCCTAGTTTTGATTCACAGTTCTGTTGATGAACGACTCATGACTCAAATTCTCCTGATCACAGATCCTAAAGAATGGACTGTATAGAGAGCAGAATTCCACACATCTGTCATTTCATCCACCTGCTAATGTTCCCTACCTCTTACTCCCCCCCCCCCCAAAAAAGCTACCTTTCCAGTTTTCTGAAGTCTTTCACACTGAAGGACAACCAAATATTGTAGCAACAATACATCTTCCCTTCACCTTCACCTTCACCACAGTAGCTTTTCTGTTGCTTTCAAAATATCTCTGTGCTTTCTTAATAAGATGAAAAATAAACATATAAATGCATGGATACCAGAGTCTGGAAATTTTTATTTTAAAAAGAAATCAATTGTAGTAAAGTTCCAAGTCTTCTCAAATGTCAGTTCGAATGAAGAAAATTTGTTACTGTGTTGCTCCACATTGAAGGCAAATTGCAATTGTTTGCTTCTATCTGAAAACTGAACAATTATCTTTGATTTCCTATATTTGTACACATTTCTTCAAAGGCAGAAATGCCCCTCATTAGATGTTTGCACACAATTTTGTCTATTTTCAGCTGGTCCTCATAAAAAGTATTGCAATTCAGTGACACTGCATGCACATAATGCAACTAACATTGTTGCAGAAATAATACTGAGAGGAGGATCACACCGCATTTTAAACACCCGTAAAGCCACTAGCCAAATGCACGAATTTGAGCTTGTATAAGCCTCTCAAACGAGGTGCTTACCTGGATTTCAAAAACATGATACTCTCATAGCAAATTATAATACATGACTGGTGTGCAATTATTAAAACAGCAAGTCCAGAATTGTGTGTTAACAGAAAAAGTACGTACTGTTTATTAATATTATTATTAAAATGGAGGTCTCAAGTTACAGAAATAGCAGCCCCAATAGGTCATACAAGCAAACACACTTCCTGGCACATCCCCCACCCCGCTTCATTTCTCTTTAAAACCCGTGTGTGCAAACAGTGATTTTCAGCTATATCCTCAAACTTAAATGACCAGGTTTTATTGTGTTTCAATCCAACATTTCCAAAGCGGAGGAATAATTTTCTTTTTAAAGCTTCAACTAAAAGTTTCTGATATTAAAGGCAAGGAGTTTGTGGTGTGCTAAGCAAGATGCCTTATTTTTCAGATCTATAGGTGACATTTATTGCTTCCTACAGTAGAAGCTCTTCTGGGAGTCTTCCTAAAGTACATACTACTAAATCACCTTAACCAATTGCTGTGTTTTACAGCTGTTGGCTCTTTGCCAAACACAACAACACTGGTTGAATGTGATTACAAGCCATTTTGTCTGACTCACAATACTGCCACCCAACTTATAGCATCTTCTTTTCTATTCAATTCTGAACGTTATATTCCAGAGAATTTCTTCCCATGTCTAAGTGAACATAAACTTTCTCTGTGTTCTTTCTGACGCCTCCACATACTGAATAGGAGGTGATATTTAAAATGCCAGTAAAAGACGGTAGGCAAGTCATAAGAACATAAGAAGAGCCATGCTGGATCAGGTGAAAGGCCCATCTAGTCCGGCTTCCTGTATCTCACAGTGGCCCCACCAGATGCGTTTGGGAGCGCATGAGACTAGATATCTGTCTCCTGATACCACTCCCCTGTATCTGGTCCTTGATGTACCCTGGTTTTAAGCCTGGAGATTACACATCTCCATCATGGTTTGTAACCTGTGATGGATTTTTCCTCCAGGATTCTGTCCAATCCCCTTTTGAAGGCATCCAGGCCAGATGCCATCACCACATCCTGTGGCAGGGAGTTCCACAGACTAACAACATGCTGGGTGAAAAAAATATTTTCTTTTGTCTGTTCTTACTCTCCCAGCCCACAATTTGAGTGGATATCCCCTAGTTCTGGTATTTTGTGAGAGGGAAAAGAGCTTCCCTCTATCCACTTTACTCATGTCCTGCATTATTTTGTACATCTCAATCATATCCCCCCTCAGGCACCTTTTTTCCAGACTAAAGAGCCCCAAATGTTTTAGCCTTTCCTCATAAGGGAGGTGCCTCAGCCCAGTAATCATTTTAGTCACTCTCTTCTGCACCTTTTCCAGTTACACTATGTATTTCTTGAGATGCGGTGACCAGAATTGTACACAATAGAGATGGGCACGACTAGGAAAAATGACGTTTTGATTTTTCATTTGTCGGA
Source organism: Phrynocephalus guinanensis (assembly GCA_037367245.1). Classification (NCBI taxonomy): domain Eukaryota; kingdom Metazoa; phylum Chordata; class Lepidosauria; order Squamata; family Agamidae; genus Phrynocephalus; species Phrynocephalus guinanensis. The sequence goes on from CM074736.1 coordinate 5,131,313, forward strand.
CCGGGTCCATTTCGTTCCGTTTCCGTTTGTCGTGAAATTTTTTGAACATTTTTCGTTTCGATGTTTCATTTGTAGTTTGTTGTTTCTACCGTGATTTAGCGTGATTTGACTTCCCAGAGCATGGGGGCATCCCGCAATGACACAGAGCAGGCAGAACACACTTTAAACTGATGAATAATATATCAGTATAACACTGCATCCTATATGCAATAATGCAAAGTTGCAAACAAAGTGGGCAGAATGCAATATTCTCTTTTTCTCTTGTTCAACTGCTGACTGAACTGGCCACTCTACTTGGTCTGGCTGCCTGTGGCTGTTATACTTTTTGTTTTGTTTTGTTTTGAAGCCTTTATCCATCCCATTTCCCCTCCACCTCTCAGAGGCAGCAGGAGACACAGTATTCCGTTCCTCCCCCAAATCTGGATGAGGGTCTACTCCTCTCAATGTCCCCATCTCCAATGACACTCCTTGTAAAGCCAAGCAAATGCCACCCTGGTCAACTAGCAGTCAGAGATTCAGTCTGGTAGAGGCATGACAGATGCTTCCCTCCCCACTCATCTGGATGAGTGCCCCTCCTCTCACTTTCTCCCCGAATTCCCAATACAGTTCCCCTCAACCTCTCGGGGAATCATCGCCAGCTGGAGTATCCCAAGGAGCTGACAGACAGAATCCCCAAGGATCAAATTCAGGAGTCAATGGAGGCCCTCCAGAAAACCCTGGCGGTCAGTCCACCACTCTTTGTGGGGACAGCTGTGTCTGATTTCCAAATTCCAAACAGGGCTCAGTGACCACGTTCTCCCCCAATGCAGGAGACTGAGTTCCGCCCAGGAGGCAGAGTCCACACAAGGAAGCCACAAAGTCAGAGTGCCAGGGACGGGATTGTTTCTGCCTCCTTTGGAGGCCAGAGTGACTTTCCAACCCTCCTTATTTGTAGGATAGGGTAGGGAACAGCCTGGTGCCTCCTTGTCCTCGGGATTTCCTGCCTCTTCGAGGCTGGAGTGAGGAAGACTGGGAGGTGGATTATAAGGGTGAACCAGCAGCAACCTATGCTGCTGCTGTTGCTTGGGAACAGCCTGGAGACCAGGCCAGAGTTTTGCCTACCCATGAGACCGGGTTCCGCCAACCCAGTGGAGGAGACACAGTCCAGGCAGGAAAGCCACGAAGCCAGAGTGCCAGGGAACTTGAGGGAGGGATTGTTTCAGCCGCCTACTTTGGAGGCCAGACTTTTGCCTTCCCAGGAGACCGAGTTCTGCCTACCCAGTGGAGGAGACACAGTCCAGGCAGGAAAGCCACGAAGCCAGAGCGCCAGCAGGGAACTTGAGGGAGGGATTGTTTCAGCCACCTACTTTGGAGGCCACTAGGCCAGAGTTCTGCCAACCCAGTGGAATAGGCAGACACAGTCCAGGCAGGAAAGCCACGAAGCCAGAGCGCCAGCAGGGAACTTGAGGGAGGGGTTGTTTCAGCCGCCTACTTTGGAGGCCAGTTTTGCCTACCCAGGACAGGAGACAAGAGTTCCACCAACCCAGTGGAGACACAGTCCATGCACGCAGCAAAGCCACGAAGCCAGAGCTCCAGGGTACTTGAGGGAGGGATTCTTTCAGCCGCCTACTTTGGAGGCCAGAGTTTTGCCTTCCCAGGAGACCGAGTACCACCCAGTGGAGACGCAGTCCACGCATGCAGTAAAGCCACGAAGCCAGAGCACCAGGGAACTTGAGGGAGGGATTGTTTCAGCCACCTACTTTGGAGGCCAGAGTTTTGCCTGCCCAGGAGACCAAGTTCCGCCTACCCAGTGGAGGAGACACAGTCCACGCAGGAAAGCCAGAGTGCCAGAGCACCAGGGAAGTTGAGGGAGGGATTGTTTCAGCCGCCTACTTTGGAGGCTAGAGTTTTGCCTACCCAAGAGACTGAGTTGCCTTCCCTGTGAGCGCGATTATAATAATAATAATGTTGGCTGCGTCATTGGTGGCAGCCAGACGCAACGCTGACCGAAAAGAAAGATTTCTGTGAATCCCTGGTTAGTTCCAGGTAGTTGATGTTCCTGATAAAGTTTGCCTCCCTTGGCCATTCATTCCGTCAGCCCAGAGTGGCATGCAGGGAGGGTGGAGTTCAAGGAAGGATGCTCCCCTCCTTGTCTTAGGGATTTCTGGCCTGTAAGAGGCAGGAGTGACTTTACACCCCAGGAGACCGAGTTTCGTCGACCCAGGAGACAGAGTGGATGTTGGAGAACAGGGCTATTTCTTTAAGTCTGTAATGAGAGCTAGGCCCCTGCTAATCAGTCTTTGAGGTAGGTTGTTGTAAAGTGTATCCCGACCACTTTGTAAGCAGAGTGGCTCCAAAACTCCAGGGAAGGGAGGAACACATCAAGGAAGGCAGGTATTTAGGGTGTACTACACTCAGACCAGCCATGGCCAACGGGGAAATATTGGGCCTACACTGACCCTAGAAAAAAACCTTCCTGGGCTGCTATAAAGGCCAGGAATGTCCTATAAAAACTGGGCTAAGTATGTAGCCCTTATTAGATCCATGCATGCAGCGGGATTACAGGCAGTCAGGCAGACAACGGAGGAAGGCAGGCAGGCAGGCAAGCAGGCAGGCAAAGCATTCAGGCAGGCAGTCATACAGACAGAGCAGACAGCCAGGCATAACTGTGTGGCACTAGTGGGGAATGTTAGGATGGGAGGCATACAGGCATTGGTTGGATGGGCTTAGGGAGGGTTAGTGGAAGTTGCACGGCTGCAACCACAACAGTGTTGTCTGGTTCAAAATTATAAACAATCGGTCCTCCCTTGTTTGGATCCAGGCAAGGGCTGGAGAAATTGGGCCTACAGAGACCCTTCAAAGTTAAACATTGATTGGTCCTACCTGGGTTGTAGCCAGGCAAGGGCTACAAAAATTGGGCCTACAGAGACCCTTCAAAGTTAAACATTGAGTGGTCCTCCCTGGTTTGGAGCCAGGGAAGTCCTGGAAAAATTGGGCACTAATGTAACCCTTCAAATTGAGTGGGAATGGAGGCAGGCAGGCAGGCAGGCAGGTCGGCACAGGGTCAGCCAGGCAGGCAGGCAGGTAGGCACAGGGCCAGGCAGGCAGGCAGGCTGGCAGGAAGTCGGGCTTGCAGGGAGGAAGGCAAGCTGGGAGGCAGGCATACTTGCAGGCAGGCATAAGTGTTGCTCTGATAGTGCATGTTAGAACAAGGGAGGCCTGATTGGAATGAACCGGTGGAGGAATGACTGTGGACCTAGGTCTTGGAGTGTTGGGGTAATCCCAACGTGGAAAGGTTGAAAAGGATGAAAGTCAACCTTTCCACAATCTCCAGGTCCAGACGAGAGCGGCGCGGCCTCAGGACATCTCCCATGTGGGAGAAGACATGCTCACTCTAGACACTGGTGGGTGGGATGGAAAAGAGGTCCAATGCCAGAGTCGAAAGAGCAGGCCAGATGTCTGCCTTTCTGGCCCAGTAGTGGAGTGGGTCCAAGGTGAGGGGTTGGAGGGGCTCGGCCATGTACTCCCTCACCATGGTCCGAGTGGGGTCTGGTTCTTCTTCCTCCCTTGCCTCCACTGAGGAGGAGACTGCCATGGCTAGGGCAGAGGCCAAGTAGTTGGCTGCTGGTACGGAACCTGGTCTCTGGGTGTACGCTCCTGCAGTAGAGGAGGAAGAGGACCCTTGCAAGGATTCCTCTTCTGCATCGCTCTGGCTTCCGTGCGCCCTCGGGAACGCCTGGGCCTGATTTGAGGCAGCCCTGCGGACTTGATGGCATAGCTCCGTCTTCCAGGAGTTCAGGTTGGCAGGGCTCCCCGCCAGGGAACCCTTGATGCGAGGGTCACACAGACATGCCATCTGGTACACCTTTTCCCTCCTCAGTGGGCTAAGGCAGGTATCCACGCCGGTCAACAGCCTGTCTGCCAAGACCCTGCTCTTTGGGAGAAGATCAGCTTCTTCCCGGATACTGGCCTCTAGGCATTGGCGAAGGGCTTGTACCAGGGGGAGTACATGGCCCAGGCTGACGTTGTAGTTGCTGAGGACGTGGGTGGTCTCCTCAAAAGGCTGCAGGATACCCACCATCTGGGAGAGGGTGAGCCACTTGGTAGCACCAATGTCCAACACCCTTCCCTCAGGCAGGACGGGAGTGTGGGACATGACGTATTCCACCACTTGCCTCTGCTCCACCAGGCGCTTGACCATTTCGTAAGTGGAGTGCCACCGGGTGGTCACGTCCTGGATCAGGACGTGCTCTGGTCGGCCCATCTCCGCCTGCTTCTCACGCATCATCCTGGATGCCTTGACACTGCGTGAGAAGTGCACGACTATCTTCCTGCACTTGTCCAGCAAGGCCTTGTCTCAAGGGTCCCCTCACACCAGGAGTCCTTCGGTGCACCCAACCCAATGGCATCTCCCACCACTAGGTGCAATTTGTGTGCTGAACACAAGGTGCCCTGGAACCCTGCCCTTTCAACCGCGTTGATCATGTTACGTCCTGTGTCAGTGACCATGAATCCGTGATTGACCTGCCCCTCGGTTCCCAATCCCCACTCTTGCAGTGCTGTCTTGAGGACCTCAGCAATGTGGATGCCTTTGGCACTGTCCTCCATGCTTTGTGCCTGGAGAAGCACCACCCTGTACCCTCTTGGGGTGCTCCCTTGTGGCTCCCCCTGCAGCTGTTCTTGGGATGCCCTAGTGTCAAGGACCTCCTTGGGTTGCCACCAATGAGCCGTCAGAGAGAGGTATCCGTGGTGTCCACCGTTCCAGAGGTCGGAAGTGAAGTGGATCTTCCTTCCTCTGGCCGCCTGCAGCAGGGCCCGGACCATGTCCCTGACGGACTCAAAAAGGGAGGGAATCACCCACCTGCTGGAGGTATGCCGGGATGGAGACTCGTACCATGGAGCCACGTGCTTCATCAGGTGCCTGAAGCCCGATGACTCCACAAAGGAGAGGGGCAACCCATTCATGGCCACCATTTCACCCACCACATGAGTGGTGGACTCCTGTGCTTTGGCCCTATTGCGTTGGCTGACAAAACTCCCACACAGCGGCACCACTTCCTGCAGAGTGGCCTGCCTCTTCCCACTCTCAGTGGAGCTTTCTCTGGAGTCCTCCTTCCCCATGCCTGCTTCCCCCCTCTTTCTCCCTGAGGAACCAGGGCCTGACACTGTCCCAGTCAGAGTCCCAGGGTGCCTTCTCATGAGGTGGCTACGCAAGGCACTTGAGGAGAGGTGTTTGGGGTCATTCCCCCTGTGCACGACCACCCCGCATTTCTTGCACACTGCAAGCTTCAAGTCTTCACGGCTGTTCTCGGAATGCTCCCAGAGAGAGCCGCGAGGCTTATGGAAAGTACTGCCCCCTCTGGTACTGCCTGCCACTGCTGTGCTGGTGGTGGTGTGACTTGTACCCTGCTGGGACAATTGACTGCTGCTGTCACTGGTGGTACTCTGGTCCTGGGTGGAAGGAGGGGTGCTCCTTCCATCACTGCCTGAAGCCTGCCTTTCGTCTGTTCCTGCCAACAGGTCCTCAGAATCCGGCATATTCAGATGCACAGAGCGTTCTGTTTCTGCTTCCGAGTACTCGTCTTCCTCCCGACACAAGGGGTGTATGTCCATGTCAAAGCATGGTGGTGTTGGAGCTCGCATGCAGTCATCCATGCTTCCCTCAGTGACAGAAGATGGTCCGGTAGTGCTGGTTGTGCAGCTGCTGCTTGGAGAGGGATTGGTACCAGCAATATCACTATCTGCACTGCTTCCTGTGCCTTCCTTCAGAAATGTGCCCCTATTTATTTTAGTGGGGGGTCCCCTTGCCCTTTCATGTGGCTCTGCCAACCCTCCTCATTTTTTTTTATTTCGTAAAGATGTATAAAATTAGAAATATATTTTCTTATGAAATATATTTTCTTATTATATTTGTGTTAAGTAAACAAAATAAACTTATCCTTTTGGCCCACAAGCTTACTCTCACACTGTGTTGTTTTCTACAAGCTTTCAGTGTTGCCCTGCTGGCCCTTGATATAATTTTCTAAAGTCTAAATTCAACTTGATCCACTGAAATGGAGTGTGTGTGTGTTCACTCAGTCAGTGCACACAGCACAACAACAAGTGTAAACAAACAATGAGCTGGAGTAATAAGTAAATATAATATTGTAAAATATATATTTATATTCTGTCCCCTTAGGATCAGAGCAGGTTCTTTTATTGCACCCCAAATTGTGTGTGTGAAGCAAACTGTTGTTAGGCTCTCCCTCTAATTGACCAGGAGTTGTGGAATTTGTACAATGAGACTGAGGTCGGGTAGTATTGTATTTCCCCCTCCCCCCAAAAAATGAAGCAGCAGCAGCACCAAATGAATTTGGTTGCCTTATTAATCAGCCCCCCAGTAAAAGAACTTGATTTGTTAGAGGTAGGGTGAATGCACCCCCACACACACACACAGATTAGGCTGATGTAAATGTAATAGCCTGGGCTGGCAGCAGCACCAGCTGTAACTGGGCTCTTGTTCTGGAAGGGTTGGCTTGTCAGCCACACCCAAAAAGTAACCCTGAAAAGAGACTAGGGGTACTACTACTTAGATGCCTCCAAAAAAAGATATTGGTGTAAATAAAATATAGTTTAGTTGTACATCAACTGTGTAGTGCAGCTAAACGAATTTGAAAGTCTCTCTCTTCTTATTTCTCAGGTAGGAAATAGTTGAAAACAAATGGTACTATTTGAAACTAAATACAGAAGAAGTCCCTTTTAATCCAATATAATCAAAACTCAGCAGAGAACTTATTGTTGAGTTTTCTGTTCTTGCACCCCAAATTGTGTGTGTGTGCAAGCAAATTGAAGTTGGAAAAAATAGGAAATAAATTGTATATTTTAAAATAAATCCACACACCTCCCACTCCCAGTCGACCCTCCCCCTTTATCCAATATCAGAAAAATCCTCTCCCCACAAACAGTCAGAGAAGAGAACAAAGAAAAAAGAATAACTGCTTCCCTTCGGCAGACAAAGCTGCAGGGAATCAAAAAAACAATTTTCTAAATTCAATTCCCTCCCTGCCTGCCTAACTGAAAGTGTAAAACCTCCCACCCAGGCCTCCCTCCTCCAATAATCTCGATTGGATCGCACCAGCAGCCACAGCCCTCCTCCCTCAACCACATCCACACACTGACTGCAATTTCTGGAAGGTGCCTCGGGTTTTTATACCCTCTTGCACATCCAGAAGTGTCAGTCAAAACCTGGCCATGCCATTGGTGGAATTGATCAAAAAAATTGCCCATTAATGGGCAGGTCTAAAAAAATAAAAATAAAATAAAATAAAACCAATGTGACATTTTATTGCAATAAAAACCCCTGCGGCTAATATTAAAAATCAGGCATTAGAATAAATAAATGTCAACAATGTTTGTGTTGTGCTTTGGTGTGTTTTTGGACCGCAATTTAAAAATAAAAATTGTGGTCGCTATTTTGGATTCCCACCCACCCCCCACCGCATGGCTTGGTGAGACGACGAGGATGATGCCCCCCCCGAGCCTGGTGCAAGCAGCCCAGGACAGGAGAGGAGGGGGGGAAAGGCCGGGGACCCCCCAGAAACCACCCCTCTGGTAGGTAGCAAAGCCTCAGTCAGGCATATATTATCGCCTGCTTTTTCGGCCGGGAATCGGGGTTTTTAAAGCTTTTTAAAACTTTTTTTTCTGGGCTTCACATCGCACGATGCCACAAACGGAAACGAAAAACCCGACCAAATTTTTCTTTTTTCAGTTTGTGTTCGAGCTGGGCCGGCTTAATTACCGTATTTATCGGCGTATAACGCGCACAGGCGTATAACACGCACCTTCATTTTAAGAGGGAAATTTTAGGGAAAAAAATTAAATTTCAAATAAAGAACTTTGAAGCAAAATAAGGGTAGCTCAGAACTTTTTATTAATAATATCCTTTCCTTCCTTCCTTTCTTCCCTTCTTCTTTCCTTCCCTCCTCCTCTCCCTTCTTTCTTTCTTTCTTTCTTTCTTTCCTCCCCCTCCTCCCTCTCTCCTCCTCTTTCTCTCTCTCTTTCTTTCTCTCCTTCCATCCCCCCTCCCACTTTGAAGAGCCAGAAAGGGGGCGAGGGAGATGAAACGGGCTCACGTCCTGAGGGGAGCGGACAGCGGCGCCTCAGCTTCCAACCCAGGCGGCGATGGTGGGGGGCGGCGGTGGCGGCAGAAGCGATGGCGGGGCGGGGTGATTGCCGGGGGTTGTGGTGGTGGCGGCAGCGGCAGCGATGGCGGGGCGGGGTGATTGCCGGGGGTCGTGGCGGCGGCGGCGGCGGCAGCGATGGCGGGGCGGGGGTGATTGCCGGGGGTCGCGGCGGCGGCAGCGATGGCGGGAGGTGGTGATTGTCGGGGGTCGCGGCGGTCGACGCGTTGGGCAGGCCAGGTGTATACGGTACTTGTTAATACTGTAAAAACATGGCTTCTTAACATTATATCGGTGTATAACACGCATACATCATTTGCCCCCTATTTTCATGGGGGGAAGTGTGTGTTATACGCCGATAAATACGGTACCGTTACCGTTTCCGTTACGTAACGGAACCAAAAAAAGGAAACGGAAACAGAAATTTCGCCGTTCCGTGCCCATGTCTACTACACAATACTCCAGGTGCGGCCTTACTATTGTTTTGTATAATGGCATTATAATGTTGGCTGTTTTATTTTCAATCCCCTTTTTGATAATCCCTAGCATGGAATTGGCCTTCTTCACCTCTGCCACACATTGGATAGACACCTTCATGGAGCTGTCCACCAACACACCAAGATCTCTTTCCTGATCTGTCACGGATAACTCAGAGCCCATGAGTTGATAGATGAAGTTTGGATTTTTTGCCCCAATATGCATTACTTTACATTTGGCTACATTAAAACGCATTTGCCATTTCTCAGCCCATTCCCCCAGTTTGGAGAGATCCTTCTGGAGCTCTTCACAATCTTCTCTGGTTTTTACCACACGGAAAAGTTTTGTGTCATCTGCAAACTTGGCCACCTCACTGTTTATCCCTGTCTCCATGTCATTTATGAACAGATTGAAAAGCACCGGTCCCAGGACAGATCCCTGGGGCACACTGCTTTTCATTTCTCTCCATTGTGAAAATTTCCCATTGACACCTACTCTTTGTTTCCTGGATCTCAACCAGTTCTCAATCCATAAGAGGACCTGCCCTCTTATCCCCTGGCTGTGCAATTGTCTCAGCAGCCTTTGGTAAGGGACTGTGTCAAAAGCCTTATGAAAATCCAGATAGACTATATCTACCAGTTCACCCAAATCCACATGCCTGTTGACCTGTTCAAAAAATTCTAAAAGATTTGTCAGACAAGACTTATCCTTACAGAAGCCATGCTGATTTTCTCTCAGCAAGGTTTGTTCTTCTATGTATTTTAAGATTTTCTCTTGGATGAGTCTTTCCACCAACTTCCCTGGGACAGATGTAAGGCTAACTGGCCTGTAGTTTCCCGGGTCCCCCCTCCTTCCTTTTTTAAAAATTGCTGTGACATCCTCTATCCTCCAGTCCTCCGGCACTGTGGCCATTTTAAGAGACAAGTTTCATATTACCGTTAAGAGATCTGCAATTTCATTTCTCCTTTCCCTAATAACCCTTGGATGGATGCCATCTGGGCCAGGTGACTTGTTAATCGTCAATTTATCAATTAGTCCTAAAACATCCTCTCTTTTAACCTGTATTTGATTTAATTCTTTAGTCAAGAGGGGCCGGGCCGTTCAGGCAGCGGAATCTGCCCAAGGTCTTCTGTCGTGAAGACAGATGCAAAGAACTCATTTAATTTCTCTGCAATTTCCAAGTCCTCCTTTACCTCCCCTTTTCCTCCCTCACCATCCAGAGGGCCAACTGGTTCTCTGGCAGGTTTTCTACTTTTACCATATTTAAAGAAGCTTTTATTATTACCCTTTATATTTCTAGCCATGTGTTCCTCAAAGTCTTTCTTTGCCTCTCTTATCATCTTACATTTCTTTTATCAGAGTTTGTGTTCCTTTTTATTTTCCACATTTAGGGAGGATTTCCATTTACAGAAAGACCTCTCCTTGCACTTTAGAACCTCTCTAACTCCACTTGTTAACCATGCCGGTGTCCTCTTGGACTTAAATGAGCTCTTCTTTTTTTGTGGTATGCACTTGTGCTGGGCCTCTATTATTGTTGTTTTAAAGAGGCTCCATGCACTCTGAAGAGATTGGATTCTTCTAACCTCCCCCTTCAATTTCTTTCTAACTAGTTTCCTCATCTGAGGGAAGTTTGCCCTTCGATAATCAAGGGTTTTTATGTCTGATTTGCTTGACACTCTTCCCCCAGCATGCATGACAAAGGAGACTGCAGCATGGTCACTGTTCCCCAGAGGCTGAGTGACATTCACATCCCTGACCAGGTCCTGAGTATCAGACAGTATTAGATCCAGAGTTGCCTGTTCTCGGGTGGGCTCCATGACAAGTTGCTCTAAGGCACAGTCATTCAGCAAGTCAAGAAACCCAGTTTCTCTTCCTTGCCCGGAGCTCGCATTGGCCCAGTCGATGTGGGGATAATTGAAGTCCCCCACGATTACTATCCTGTGCTTCTGAGACACCTCCATGATTTGTCTCCTCATTTCAAGGTCCCCCTCAAGTTTTTGATCTGGTGGGTGATAGCGTACCCCAACTATCACATCACTCCTTGGACCTGGTAGTTTAACCCACAGTGATTCTATGGTGGAGTCAGACCCTCTGTCAGTCTCCATTCTGCTGGATTTTACCCCTTCTTTAACGTAGATGGCCACTCCCCCTCCAACCTGCCCCTCTCTATCCCTTCTATAATGTTTATAGCCTGGGATTGCTGTATCCCACTGGTTCTCCACATTCCACCAGGTTTCTGTTATGGCTATTATATCTATGTTATCCCTAGCTGCCAAATGTTCAAGTTCTCCCATCTTTGCTCGGAGGGTTCGAGCATTGGTGTAGAAGCACCTGTACAGTGGGTCCTGCAACAACAGCTGCTGCTTTGTTCTTTCCCCCCACAGCTTTTATTTTCAGTAGACAAACTATCAGATTCCATTATTCTCCCAGTGCTAATACCTGCTAGGTCATCTCTATGTGATTCTCTACCCTCTCCAACCTCATTCCCCGGGGATGAGGTGTTCCGAACCGGATGCCACTCAGCTCCTGTCAGCTTTCCCACAGTTATCAGTTTAAAAGCTGCTCTGCAGCCTTTTTGAGGTTGAGTGCCAGCATTCTGGTCCCATCATGATTCAAGTGCAACCCATCCCTCCTGAACAGGTTTGGCTTGTCCCAAAATGTTCTCCAGTTCCTGACAAATCTAAAGTCCCATGTTCAATTCTTGATTCAAGCACTAAAATATGAAATATGAAAGATGAGTTCATTATTCTAGTATTCTTTAAAAAGCAGGCAAGCGTTAACTTCACCCAAGCATGAAAATTTATGGAAATTATAAATTTACAGCATATTTCTATGCATGCCTTCTCAGAAGTAAATCTTACTGAGTAAAATGGGGCATATTCCCAGGGGACTGCATATTAGTGGTATAAATTCTATCTTGATTTGTCATTGCATAATAAATAAGAAAACCTTTTCCCCCAAGCTCTGTTTCCTCTCCTTGCACTATGTCTCCATTTAACTTCAATAAGAGAATAACTTGCTTTAAGCAAAAATTAAAACTCAAGTTTACACAAATTGTATTTTGTTTACCCTTGTGAAAACTATAATAACAGCACACATGGTCATTCACAAAACCCTTTACAATCTCAAAATTACCTAGGGGTCAAAACCTTTTGAGGTAGCTGGAGAATTTTTAATGTCCCACTCTTCAGAGACAGCTGTTTTCAATTAGAATCTTGGAGGTGCAAATGTCTTATTCTATACTGTGTGAGACAGATTTTTATTTTGAACCGTGGAAGCTGTACACTTGTTATATGGAAGGACTGGGGAACCTGTAGCCTCCCATATCCTCCCATATCCCATATTGAATTCCATATCCTATCAATTCTTGGAAGCCTGGCCTCTGGTGAGACAAGAAGAAAGTAGTTCATCAGTATCTGGAGGTTGAATGCTCCCCAACTTTGTTCAATAATCTCACCCACAGAATGTCCATTTAAAATGGATTCAGCGTAACAGACATGGCTAGGGATGGGCACGAAATATAAAAATAGTGTTTCATTTTATTTTGTTTTATGCTCACCCCGTTTTGTTTTGTTTCTTATGATGTTTTTTTTAAAAAACATTGTACAAAACAAAATGAAATGAAACAAAAGGTCTCCCCTGGGTCCTAGAGGCACCAGCTTTCGTGCCTGGGAATCTGGGAGCCATTTTTAAAGGGCTCCAGCCATTGACAGAGCAGCAGGAGCCCTCAGAAAATGGTGGGGACTCAGCGCAGTTCCCGATTGCACTGCCCCCCCACCATTTTCTGAGGGCTCCTGCTGCTCTGTCAATGGCTGGAGCCCTTTAAACCTGGCCCTGTCAGTACCAGAGGGTCCCCCGGGTACTGATTGGGTCAGGTTTAAAGGGCTCCAGCAATTGACAACTTGGCAGGAGCCTGAAATGATGGAATGAAATGTTCATTTCAATGGGAAAATGACCATTTCGTTTCATCTATAATGAAATGCTGCTTCCTCATTTCGTTTCGTTTCATTTCATTTCATTTTGTTTTGTTATGTAACTAAACAACAAAACAGCATTTCATTTTTCATTTCCAGCCCATCCCTAGACATGACTCTTTCCATCTCTGTTTTCATTACCTTTTTCATAAGTGAACTGGAGATCCCACTGTACTTAGAGAGGCTTGCTACATGAATCTGAACCCATCAAGCCTATATAGCTGCATGACACCAACTCTAGAAAACCAGTCAAAATCACTTCCACAGATACAGAATTTGTCCCAATTCAGAAAGTCACCTTGAACATAGGGAGAGCAATGAAAATCAAGAGGATAAGAAGGCTAACACAATTGTCCTTCTCCATGTGTCCAATTCACCCACTTGAAGGATATATGAGTTTGTGTCTCCAAGCACTTGACCTTTTCTGTTCTTTCAGCCTCAATCTGCTTCCAGTGATTCTGAGGGAGGACACAAGTTTGAATGATATAAGACTTTGTCTGATGATTACACATTGGTACACAGGGCTGTTTTCCTCATACAACTTCTCCAGTCAAAAAGTGAAAGATGGTAGTGAAGTTTTCTGATGATGAGCAAAGATTCATACAATAAGCTTTTGCAACAAGTTGGCTCTGTTTGACATTAAATATTTAGAATACCATACTGAGCAGGGCAAGTCTTCTGCTTTGATGTTTTATTCATTTGGATTTTGTTCCTTTGGCCTTTGCTAGTTTTACCTCTTAGTGAAACATACATGAGATTGCACTTGGAAATTAAAGCAATGGCTAAAATTCCAACTTAACATTCAACAGCAAATGCTATGCTAACTTCGTAACCTATAGTGACTCACCAAAAAGACTTACCCAACTGTGTTATGCCAGTCAGCATAACTAATATGATTTCAGTCACTGTTTCTAACATTTCTATTTCTGTGTGTTTGAATTAAATGTTTAGAACAGCAAAATGGAAGTAATTCACAAGGGCATAGCTTTGACCTAATTTATTGCCTTCCTGCAGCCTACAGAAAAAAGATAATTTAGGGTTCAATAGGGAAATTGTTGGTTCATTGAGGCTAGATTGGAAACAAGCACAGCTGAGTTTGCTTTCCAATCTGGATATTTGAAGGAGCATCTCTCTTATATAAACCTGCCTGCTGACTAAGAACTGGGGAGGATATCAATCTCTGTGATCCACCATTGAGGGCCTATAGATGATGAAGAGTCACAACAAGGGAGGGCATTCTTGGCTATAGTGTCCCAACTAGGGAATGTCCACCCTTTGGAAACTTAACCAGCACTGCCATTGGCATTGTTTTGGCATCAATTCATAACCTGCTTATTCATTAGAGCATTTGGGGGAGTTGAAGATCTTACCCTGCACAGGTTTGGTTACAATGATTTTCATGTTTTAATTTTATGTGTGTTTAAACTTATTTAATTAAAATTGTTTTAAAGATTTTATGCTTTTAAATTGTCTTTTACTGCTCTTTAACCTACTCAGAGACCTCCTGAGTAGGTTAATATTAAATTAAAAAATAAATATGTGAGATTGATCAATCAATCATTTATTTATTTGCATTAGCTATGGCCTTAGCAAAAAAAAGGGTAACAGTTTCATAGATATAAAATTGGCATTCTAAAATCAAGATAATAAATACATATACATACAATATTCCTATATCAGATATGGATAAGTAATCCATAAATGATTATTATTTTAAAATCATACGTGGCCTCATTTTAATTGCTGCTGCTAAAAATTTAGCTGTCTGTAGTGTCACCTGTTTGTCTCGGTCTCCAAGAAGTAAAGCTATATAGAAATCAGTCTTTACTAACACGCGGAAAAGTAATTCTTGCTGTACCTCTTTATAAAAGGAGCATAACAGTAGCACATGGGCAAGTGTTTCAACACCTTCACCACATGGACATGTGCAATTTTGTGGAGGTGTTCCTTTAAAGCGACCCTCAAGCATAGCTGAAGGCATGACATTAAATTGTGCACATGAAAAGGCTTTTTTAATATTTTTATCTCTGCAATATGGACATTAAGCTGTAAATTATACTTGTACTTTCTAGATTTTATTCCAAATGTTACACTATTTGACCCATAAGAGACTCACCTTTTACTTTAAATTATTGCTTTTTGAGCAATAGATGAAAATATAGTAAGATAGAACACACAAAAACAATTTAAATGGCTATAAATGTTTCAGGGTATTAGGAAGCAAAGTTGATTTTACTTGTTTTATTCAAATGCTAGCCTTGAGCTAACCTACCCCTGTATCTCCTACTGCTATAAAAGCAGGAAAGTGATAGTTATGCTACCAATTCCTGCTTACCTATGAGAAATGATATTGAATCTTGAACCTTCATTTCCAAGCCACATAGGTTTCCTGTAACCAAAACTTGGAAAAGTTACATTTTTGGATTACATTTGGATCCTCATAATCTTCAGGGCCATTGGCCAGACTAGCTGAGGAAGTCTTCAAAAGTAACTTCTCAAAACTCTGGCAGTACCACACATGAAATAGAGGCATTTTGGCTGCTAGCAGAGTTGTATAAAGCAGTCTATTCCCACTGACTCTTGTCATTTTTGGATGACTGCACCTAAAAGTAATTTCCATTCCCACATTTATCTGGATTTTTAAAACCTGCACAAAAATACATTTCAATTCATGTTTCTAAATATATTCAGTCTCAAAATGCGTATTTCTAAAAGCACAACCTCTCAAATGCACATTTCTGAATTTATTTTTCTCTGAAAATTACCATTCTAAAATGTATTTTGTATTCCTCTTTTGAGCTGAAAACAGCTTGCAAAAACCAACAGATAACTAAATTTCAGTCCATGCCTTAATCTGAAGCTAATCTGTGGATCAGGTCAGCTGTTAGCAGAATTTAGAGGGATCCAGATCTTCAAGCACCTTCCATTCCTCAGCAGCCTTTTAAAATATGGAATGTCTATAGCCTTCTTCTACCATATGCATTTATTAGACTTTTATTAATTGTAAAACTAAGTGTAGCTTTGGTCTCAATTTGCCCACAGAAGGGGCAACAATCACAATGTGGCCCTGTTCTCTTTAAAAAAAAAACAGAGAAAAGAGAAGCATACCTTTTCAGCTTTAGAAATTGCTGTCCAAATAAAATTCATTGACTGACTACAGGTGTAGGCAGGGTTCTCTGGCTTCTGGAGCCAGTATTGACAATGCCATTTTACCGTAGCTGTGTTTCATTTCTAAAATGTTAGTTATAGGCAAAGGCTTCAGGATTCCCCTTGACTGTACAATTTGCCTCACTAATTTGTTGGCATTTTTGAGACTGTCAACAAGCAGATGGATAAGGGAGATCCAGTTCACATCATTTATCTGGACTTTCAGAAGGCTTTTGACAAGGTCCTGACCCAAAGGCTCTTGAATAAACTTGCCAGTCATGGAATAAAGGGAGAGGTCTTGTCCTGGATCAGCAACTGGCTAATGGACAGGAAACAGAGGGTAGCACTAAATGGACACTTCTCCAAGTAGAGGGAGGTAAAGAGTGGGGTCCCCCAAGATTCAGTACTGGGACCCTTGCTTTTCATCCTCTTCATAAATGATCTAGAAATAGGAGTAAATAGCAAGGTAGCCAAATTTGCTGACTACACTATAGAGTAGTAAAAATGCCTGTGGAGTCAATGCAGCGCCTTCGGCCATGGACACCAGCGACCTCTTCACCAGCTGCAAGAAGGGTGATGTCGGATGAGTGCGGTGAGGCCCCCCGCACGCCCGGTTGGAGTCAGGGGGGAGGAGGAGGAGGAGGAAGCTGTGGTAGGAGGGATGATCTTCTCCCCGCCCTCCCCCCACTGCCCCGCTGCCCCTTCCCCGCCGGCGCCCCTCATCGGGAGGGCTCCCCGCAGCCACGGGAACACTCTCCCGGTTGGCATGCTGCCGGCACTGGCAGCGCACGGCCTTGGGAGGGCTCTCCGCGGCTGCGGGAATGCTCTCCCGGCAGGCTTGCACCATGCCTGAAAAACAACTAAACGAAAACGAAGTGGGCCCTGGAGCCCCGAACAACGGAAATGGAAATGAAGAGGCCCGCAGGGCCTGAATAATGACCATGAAACGCCATTTTGGCATTTCGTGCCCGTCTCTAGTCAGAATCACTAAGTGTGGGACGGCACTTACTATGGTGTCTAAAGCTGATTAAAAGACATAGAGGATCCATACTACATTAAAAGTAATAATAGAATATAACACGTAATAAAAGTTAAAGTCCCAAAACATGACTATTGATGAATCCACAAGGACACTAGGAAAAGCAATGATGAATGTAGTTAAAATCAGTATTAACCATTGAAATCAACACTATGACGAACAATTAACAGGAGGGAGCCAATACATAGCAGGGGAACCATCAACTGCACTGTCAACTTTATTGTCCACATAGGTGAAATACAAGTAGGACACCTAGTGTTGTTCTCAAGGTTCAGGAGGCTTGCAAAAGAGGAGGGTCATCTTTCAGATAACTGAAGTTTAAAACCTCTGAGTCTTTTAAGGTCAACGTCAGTTATTTAAACTGGGGGATGAAATGCCTAGCACACTGTCCAAATGCTTAGCACCTAGCGGGACACTAGCAAGCACTGTTTTGAAAAAACAATTATATTTTTAGCTGTGGCATCTGTTGCCTCATAATGTTAGAGTTACACCAACTGAATAGTGTCTTCTCAGACTCTCTAAACTGCCTTTGAGCACGGACAGTGAAAAGAACTAATTAACTTCCAATCAGGAGTGCTTCCTTGATAACTTGATTCTTCTTTTCAGCTCCTAACCTTAGCCCCCTCCCCACAAAACCCTCTCAGCCATGTGACACTTTATTTCTTCTACCAAGATAAAGTTACATTTTCTTCTACAAGGTCAGGTTTCTAGGGAGCCATACTTATCAAATTGCTTTGGCATCAAACACGCGAAGCTCTCATGCTGTGTTAAACTGCATTACAAAAATTCATACAACATTTGTTATGGAATTGATGCACTCTTCACTGCAGTAGCCAAAGTTGTTCATGGTCATTAGAATATTGCTATTTGTTATTGCTAAGCAACAATGAAGAAAAAATGAAATGACTTTAAGTGTGTTCCACCCCCTCCATGAAAACAATAAAAAAGAAGAGGAGAAGAAAGTGGTTATACAAGAAAAGATTCTAAATCCAATAACAAGATATAGGAGTTTGTTTCTGCCCAAAAATAGATCTCGAATATGTTCCTAGAATTTATTCTGCAGTCTTACACACAAAAATGTTTGTTTGTTTGCCAATCACTGTCTTTTAAATCTACTCCGTTCATGACTTTGCATGTCAGTCATCCAGTCTATCAATATTCACTTATTTCTGCATTTGTAAGTAATCAGACTTAAGTCATCCAAACTAATTCCCCTATTCGGTCCATCAAACACTCAGATTATTTTGACACTGTTTATGGGCTTCTCAGCCTACTGCAATGATTGCTTTTTCTCAGTGCCATTCTCGTAGTATATATACACAAAACACACAAACACCATAGACTGATTAGCTCTGCGGATACCTCTGTGGTTTAGTTTACAGACAGCCATGCAATCATCATGTCAAATCAAAACCCTGACCAAGGGTTATCAAGTCAAGGGCATCCCACTCCATTCTTTTTCAGGAATGAAACCTGAGGAGGAGAGCTGGATCCCTATGATGTCCTTATAGGTAGGCAGGTGAGTGTTGGAAAGGAAGGAAACACAACACACATGTAACCACCTTGAGCCACTGAGTCCTAATGCCATGTGGAAAGAGGAACAGATGGTTGTCAAGCCTTTAAAGGCAATTTTCCAACTCTTCTAATTTGTCTCCTCGTCTGGAGACCTAACACATAATGATTACCTGAGACCTCAGCCAGCGGTCTGGCATCCAACAACCTTACCAAAATGACAAGAAATTGTGTATAGGGAGGACTGTGCTCCCTGGCCTCACACTCACTACTGTGTCCTTCTTGATCCTCAAATGCCAATGTGCACACATTGGGGCAGGGCGGCAGTGTCATGGATCCAGGGATGGAGTTGGTCAGAATGTTTCCTAATGGCTAGAGGTTGTCAGCCCTAAACTTTATGCCCCTTATTAAGGTACAGAGCAGGTCAAAAGGCATCCATACCCTTTTAGTATATTAGTAAGAATAAGCTGAACTTGTGTATTCAGGAAATATATGCCTATTTATTTTAACTTTTGCTGAGAAAGAACCATTTGGGTCACCAGTGTATTACATTACAACAACCTTTTGGTGATTCAGATGATCACAGATGGCCTACAGAGAATGCTTCAAGATAGCAGTGCTTTCAAGGTTAATTAAGCCACATATTTTAAACTGAGTTCAGAAAGAAACTGGTACCCAGTGTAGCTGATGCAAAATCATGTGATGCTAAACATAGAGCTGTTTTTGCAGACAACAGCAATCACCAAAACATCTATAAGGACATCCCCAGATGGTGACTGTATACCACAATTCCTGGCCCTTGATAGATAAATGTACCCCTTCCTGGTGATAAAGGTCCTCCCTCTTCTGTGAAATATGTGGGTGATGGATCCAAGATCCTTCCCAACCAACAACTGCATGACCCCCTGCCATAGTCACCTTCTGCCTCCTGGGGTTCCTTGCCCCAAGCCAACATCTTCTTTTCATTAAACCCAACCACACTATGTGTATGGCAGGACAGTTGTTACGAGTATTAATTCCAGGCTCACTTTTTTAGACAAAGCTAGATCTAAGCTCCTTTGGGATGTTAGGTCATGATCACCAATCTGCAGCAGGAATAAGCCAGGGGGTCCCTTGGGTCTTGATCTCTGTCCAAAGAGTTGGTATAAATGAATCCCTGTGTCCCAACTACATAAGGGTTGGTATAAATGAGTCCCTGTTTCCCAACCACCAATGCATGCATGCCCCTGTGTCCCAACCATGTAAGGTGTACCCTGTTGTACAAGATCAGATGCATGCCCCTGCTGGAGGAACGAGCACCACTGGAAGTCCAGTAAATTATTCTCTGCTTGAAGATCCATATCCACTTTTTTCCACCTGTGGACAGAGCTCAAAATAAATGACATCAGGTGGGTTTGTGTGCTGACCGGATGTAAGATTTGTATGCTGAGAACTGCCATCTCCCACTGTTTTTAATGTCAGCTTTCAAACCCATTTCTGCTGCTTGCATTGCTGCACCTATCCTGAATGAATGTGATGCAAATTCCAGAGGATGTCTCACATTCAAGGTTCCACATGTGGACAGGGAAGTGGTCCAGATTGCTGTTAGTTGACAAAACCTCTCCATCTGGAAAAAAGATAAAGCATCTGCAATGCTGTTATCCATACCTGGAACTAAGATAGCTGAGAAACCACTGTTAGCCTCCAAACAAACCAGTACCAGGTGACACACCAGCCTCATGACCCTCTCAGAATTTGATGACTGGTGATTAACCACAACCACCACAGCTTGATTATCACACCAGAAGCTTACTTTTTATTGCTGAACTCATCTTTCCAAATGGAGACAGCCACTACTATGGGAAAGAGCTCTAGAAATGTTAAATCCCTTAATATGCCTTGCACTTGCTAGACAGCTGGCCACCTCTGAGCAGACCATCTGCCATTAAAGTAGACCCAAAACCCAAGGCTCACCGCTGCATCTGAGTGAACCTGAGAACTGGCCCCTGGTCACATGGTCTCTGCCAAATGACGACTCAATTGAAATTGTCTAAAAATCTTAGCCATATGATAAGATTTTCCTTTATCCCTTTACTCAAGTGGATTAAGTGGTGTGGCTGGGTAACAGTACCTGTAACCCTTGCCAACCTTACACAAAATGAATGATCAGGCATTACCACCTCGCAGGCGAAGTTAAGGTGTCCCAACAGCACCTGCACCCAGGGCCGGCACATCCATTAAGGCGAACGAGGCAGTTGCCTAGGGCGCCAAAATGGAGAGGGGACGCTGGCTAGCCTGCTGCCCCCCGCCACCCCCCGCCACTGGCCACTGCCATCCATAACCCTGCTGCCCATCACTGTCCGTCCGCCGCCCCCTGTGCCCATCGTTGCCCACCCACCGTGCCTGTCGCCGTCCCCCGCCATCTGCCGCCGCCCCCTGCCGCCCCGCCACCCCGCTGCCGCTGCGGGGTATATGCTCCATCCAATTTGAAATAATCATGTAAATAATGTGTGACTGACCTTACACCAGCTCTAATTTGTAGTGCCCGTTGTAAAACTGTGCTAAAAGTCTCAAAGGCTGTGCATGATACTGCACAGCCCCTGGACATCACTCTGTCAAAATACCAATTACCAAAATCATCAGGGTGCACTAGAAGGAGCCTGAATGCTGACTGTATATCATACTTTGCGAGAAGGGTGCCAGGTCCCTTTGCTCTAATGAAAGAAACTGCTTGGTCAAATGATGTGTAGCACATGGTGCAATAATGATGAGGAACAGCTTCATTAACTTATGCCCTAGAGGGATAGGATAGGTGATGGATCAGCCTATATTTATCTAGGGCTTTCTTGGGAACAACCCCTAAGAAAGACACTCTGAAATTTGGCAAGGGAGTATAAGAAAAGGAGCCTACAATCCTTCCTGCCAGGATTTCCTTTTTGATTTTGGTGTCACTTCCAGGTATGATAGCTGCCGAGTCCTCTCTTTTCCTCCTCACCAGCCAATCTGTATCCCCTGGCACATTTGGGGAACTGGCTCCTCTTCTGGCATTTCCATGTGGCAGCGGCCAGCTAATACACGCACCAGCTGATGGTCCTGATCTGCACCAGCATCAACACAGGACCTTAGTAAATCAGGGTCTAATTCTTAACAATATGGTATTTGGGAAGTCAAGGAATCATATAGTAACTACACATCAGAAGTGTTTTGATGGCACATAGCACCTCTTGAGTTTTTTCTTGATACCAAAACACATGTACAGTGACATAATGGGCGGACAGGTTGAAACTCTGACAAGATATATGCACCAAAGTTCTGCCAATGTCAAGTAATGGCATCCTCAACCAGAAAGCAAAAAACAAACAAAAAAAACCCAAAGTCAGTCAAGCAAACAAAATCCAATCAGTAATTACACAGCTTAATGAGTGAGTTTCTGAATGTTTGTTCTTTATTCTTTTAAAAATATTTAAAAGTATTTAAAATACAAATAAAATAATTTTTATTTTTTAAAACAGCATCCCTTTACATCATGAATGTCTGTTTTGGCCAGTGATAAGTTAAAAATTCTCCTCCCGAGAAGCTAAATAATGAGGTCAGAATTTCACATTGCCCCAGACCTGAAGCTTGTTTCCTTCTGACTTGTGTTAGGATCCTGGTCCCATAAATCCTAGGAGAATGTTTACTGAAAGGATTCATGGCTGGGACAAAGGCAACTGCTCTGTGCTGTTGTTATTCATTCATTATGGCTTACAAATTGTATGCTAATTCCACCAAGAACCTCCATTTCAAGAGAACTGACACTCCATTTCCTTCTTTAGTCCTTTAAAAATTATCTGTTTCAGCCATATTTAAAAAAATTCTTGCCAATTTTTTAAAAAGCAAGTGGGATTGACCATACTCTTTCAAAATAGGCACAACTGGTCTTTTAAATTTGTATGAGCTATTTTAAATCTTGGTGTGTTTGTCTCTGCATATGGGTTAATCAGTTTTTTTTAAGTGTGAACTTGAAAACCTTTTGCCCAAACTTTCCAAAGTTTGGCATAGCACAAGAGTAGACTGTCTTCTGTGCCAAATCTGGTACTGCTCTGAAGACCAGATTCAATTTTATACGCTTTATTTTGGTTGGTTTGAATTGCCTGGTGGAATGTTGATTTGCTTTGCTGCAAAATAATAACACAGATGTACTACCATGCAGCTGCAATTTAGAGCCACAGCGTGTTTTAAATCCAGCCCTGATGCAACAGCTGTGTACACAAGCTGTAGGGATGTGGGGGAAACTGCTGATGCTTTACTATTGTTGCTTCTATAGCAAAAAAAAGCTTCCTTCTATTTTAGTGCACAAATTTAGGAAGGCTAAACAACTGAAGGTGAGTTGAGCCAAAGTTAGGAGCTCCTCCATATAATTTATTTGTTCCTGTTCAGATGGGGTTTCACTTGCTCATTGATCTGCTGTACTACCAGACCTACATGAAATTACAGCATATTCAGATCAAACTGTCCTACATCCCTTCTTTTTTGGGGTATTATGCTTTACTTGGAACTTTTTTCTCAGCCTGAGAGTTCCAAATCTCTTACCTCCTATCCATTTTTCTCTGAATCCCAGTTCCTGTGAAGGGTGCATACAATTAAAACTCCCTGCCATCATCTGTGATTTCGTATGCAGGAGTGATTCTAGTCAGGATTAGCCTGATGGAGCTGAAGGAGAGACAGTTCCCTTACTAGAAACACCTGGAAAAGACAGAGCCAACAGGCTTGCCTAGTCACCAAAAAGAGGAATGTGGGAGGATGCAACAGATGAGAACACTGGAATCTGTCTATGCTCACCCACAGAAGTCAGACACTAGAAACTCCACCCACATGCTTGGACAAGGGTACATTAGTCTGGACACCACCACAGCCCTGGAGAGGCAGGCAACATGCATGCTGAAATTGAGGACAAGTAGAAATCTGCCTGGCTTCTTATACTCGTGTATACAACATTCCTAGAAGGGGTGTATACTGGGCCCAAGCTCTCTACTTGCTAGAACTTGGATTCTGTGGAACGACAATGATGCTAACTAACTTGTCAAGTAGAGTCCATGGGTGTAGAGATGAATTCATTGCTATGAATCTGTGGGAGAGGAAGGGAGGAGGAAGTGACAATGTACCACTAATGAAAGCTGTTCTGAGCCAAGAAACTGAGGTGGAGCCCATAGAGTTATTGTCATGGGACCCTGATTCCATTGGCACCACAGGAGGAGTGGGGTACAGTGGGGTATCTTTGAAGTAAGACTGCACTGCTAGGTTCAAAGAATTAAACTGAAAACTTAATTGGTTCTTCAGTAGAATCAGAGAACCTAGAAGCTTAGGGATTACTTGAAAATGCATCAGGAAACATAGACTACTGCCAGTTTATCCCACAACTTTTTCCAGGACAAATGCTTATAGTGATGTAAGAAAGAGCCAGATGTTGAGCATTCAAAACAATTGCACCCTAATGTATTTGCAGCCTCCTGACATATTTTCAATGATGCCTAATGGCATTGGGTAATTGGAGTATTTATTGTTTACAGAACCAGATGGCTTTGTAGCCTCCAAAGGACTGCGTTCAAGCAAATTGAGCTCAGGTCCATTAAGGGGATAAACAAAAGGGATGGATGGATGTGGAACTGCCAGCCTATATAGGTAGTAGGTTTATCACAGTCTGCTAGGGGAAGTCCGAATCTCTCTTCCAAACATCCTTAAATTATCGTGTCCATGTACAACAACAGTCAGACAGCTCTATTTGCAACCCTAATATTTGGAAGCTAACTTTTCATATTACATTCCTGCTTATCGGGTATTTGTTTTCTGCCTGAGGCACATTGTTCCATTGGAAGTACAGTATGTATTGGTGATAGCACACATTATGAGTTTCTAACTGAATGTACTCTGCTTTCAAACAAAGTCCAGCTCTAGTCACATCAATGAAAAGCATTTTTTGCAAATATAAAAAACTGACATGCATTACCCTGCCTGCAGCTCTGCTGTGGGTGCACTGCCCACTTTGTTTGCAAAAATTGCAATTGCTTTATTCGATGCAGTCTTGTGCAGCAAGTCAGTTTAAAGTGTTTTCCGCCTGCTCTGGGTTATTGCGGGACCCGCGCCCGCCGCCTGTGCGCCTGTGTGCCCGCCCCTCCCCCCTGCTGCTGCTGCCGCCGCCCGCCCATGCCCTCCCGCCACCCCGCCCGCCGCCTAGGGTGCAAAAACACCTAGCGCCGGTGGGACGCCACTCGCTGGGACGTCAAATCGCGCAAAATCCCGGCGGCGGTAACGACAAACGACACGACAAAACGACAATTTTTTAATTTTTTTTTTTTCGAAAAACGGAAACGACCCAAAACGGACCCGTCCTCGAAAAAAAAAATTCTGGTCGTGCCCATCTCTAGTTGTCATATTTCAAACACTAACTCTTGACTTATTTGTTTTTTGTATAATTATCTTTTTTTAAAACCACAAATAAAACTTTCCCCAACTTTCCTGATGCCTCTGTTTCCATGGTGTCTCTAACCATTCTGACAGTTTGTCCATCTCTGCTGTTTCAGTAAGTTTTTCATTGATTTGTCACTGGGAAATTATCAATTCATCAATTATTCACTAATCATGATAAATCATCACTTTTTAAAATTCATCCCCCTTTCTAAAGTGAATATGATTAAGATAAATGTGCAGATTTATGATAGATGGGTAATGCATTACATAAGTCCAACCTGAGCAAAGATAGAAGCCATCTTTCTGTTGCATATTTGATTTTCTCTGGCATCATTTACTCTGGCACATATTTCTCTTGTGTTTGTTCTTCTTGCAGATCAAGATTAATTTCATCCTTGTGTTGTTTGATGCCTGTAAGTATTTGTACAGAAATTTATGCTGGTGCTGATGGGTTGTTGTTGTTTTTTGCTCCTCTTGAAGGGACAGTTGTACAGTATATAGACTGTAAATATATTGTAAAGAAGAAACTGCTGTGTGTTTGAGCTTAGCTCATTGAGGACTAGCACCATAACATGTTCAATCCCCAAGAACATTGTAATATTTTGCTTTTATCATCAATATGCCCCCTAGTGCTTAAAACATTCTCTGGATGGTTTACAGTTTAATTAAGCAGGCTACACATTGCACACACACATATGCCGTGAGCTGAGTACTCAATGTACTGACTTCAGGAGGATGAAAGAGCTTGTTGTTGTTGTTGTTGTTGTTGTTGTTGTTGTTGTTGTTGTTGTTGTTGTTGTTTTTCAGTTTTTCAGTTTTTCAGTTTTTCAGTTTTTCAGTCATGTCCAACTCTTCATGACCCCATGGACCAAAGCACGCCAAGCCCTCCTGTCTTCCACTGCCTCCCGGAGTTTTGCCAAATCCATGTTACTTGCATTGATGACACCATCCAACCATCGCATTCTCTGCCGTCACCTTTTCCTTTTGCCTTCAATCTTTCCCAGCATCAGGGACTTTACAAAGAGTCCTCATGAGGTGGCCAAAGTACTGGAGCCTCAGCTTCAAAATCTGTGTCATAAACAGAACTTTGGCTGCAGTACTGCCATTTAACCATTCTTCTTCTTCTTCTTCTTCTTCTTCTTCTTCTTCTTCTTCTTCTTCTTCTTCTTCTTCTTCTTCTTCTTCTTCTTCTTCTTCTTCTTGCCCATTTCTAATCAGGATAATTGAACTCTCTTATTAGTACTACTTTGTATCTCTTGAAATACTTGTAATTCATTTTCAAAGGTTTTGTCTTCATTTCCTCCTTAATTGGGCAGTTGGTAGTATACTAAAACTGTCATACTCCTTTTGTTTTTTTGCCCCTAATATATTAATCCTTGATCAAGCTCATCCTTTTGTATTTCTTTGCAGATGTCAGTAAAAATAATGTGCTTAGACAAGTAAACTGCACAGGGAGCTTTATTAAAAGTAAATATATATATCTGCACATAGAGAGGCATGATGTGACCGTGTTCAGTGGGACTTTGTAACAAAGGCCCTCAATACATACAGGACCATACTTTATGTAGACTTAGTACAGATCTTTGACACCTTCAGCTGTGATCCAGTTCTTGTTTACATACAATAGTTGTTAAAAGGCAGTGCACCTCCCTAACAGAATAACCAGTTCCACGAAACTGGAATTGTTTAAAATCTGCTATGGAAAATGTACTTTGGCCCAAATCCTCTTGCTTATCATAGAAAAGCATACGACAACAGGTCCACTGAATAAGTGGGGATTTGCAGAGATAACTCCACCAAAAATTCCATTTGTTCAAATAGGCTTACTCTGTGTATTGTGTAAAATTAATCCCCATTGATTCTGTTGGCCTACTAATGTGGAATTTACCATGCTAAGTAACAGGATTTTGGCAGCTGTGTTACAGAGTAGAGATGGGCATGAAAAGCAAAAATGGTGTTTTGTTTCCATTTTGGTTCGGGCCCTTTTCATTTTGGTTCAGTTCCATTGAAATGGATTTTTCTAGAAAAACTTCGTTCCGTTTGTTGTTTTGGTTCGATAATCGTTTTCCCATGGGAATGCATTGAAGCAATGCATTCCTATGGGGAAAAAGCAAGCATGGAAACCACAGCATATATTTTTTTTGGAACGGCCCCAAGCACCAATCAGCTGTAGCGCGGGCTTGGGATTCACCAAAAAAAAAAAGTTTTAAAAGCTCGTGCTTTCTGGGTGCATTGGGGCGGAAGTGCCCTGGCTTAGTTTTAAATCTCCTTTGTTTTTAAAAGAACAAGAATAATTCTCGCCGTCTTCTGCCACAGCCTCCCAAACTCCGGAACAGGTGCTCGCTTTCTTAAATTCTCCCCCCCCCCGCCCTTTACCATACTGACACAAAAAAGCAAAATAGCAACATACTGAGCTCAGTGAAATACACCCCCTTTTACCCGCACCTTGATTCGGGATCTCCTCCTGGGGTTGCTGCCTCCTCTGCCTCATGGTCCCTCACCCTCATTGCCAAATGGATGCGGATGCGGAAAGACAACCCGCCCCTTTAAGGAGCACAGCATTGTTCCCAGAATCCCCACCAGCTTCCCCCTCTTCTCCATACACATGCATGGAGCACATACACACACACACAGCACGGAGGGCATGACCATGAGGGCGGAGGAGGCAAGCCCGGGAGATCCGGAGGAAAGGTGAGGCCAAGGGGGTGTACTTCGCTGAGCTCGCTCGTTAATCCTTTTTTATGATGACACAGCAAAGGGGGGGAGGAGAATGTAAGAAAGCGAGCACCCAAACCTTGGCTATGAATAAATCGCTTGATTTATTTAGGCATGCTTGACCCAGAGTTCTGGAGGTGGCAGAGGGAGGTGGAGAAAATTATCTTCTTGTTCTTTAAAAAGCAAAGGAGGTTTAAAAATATGCCGGGGAGCCTCCCTTCCCCAATGTGCCCAATCGGCACCGGGAAAGCAGGGGCTTTTAAAACTATTTTTTGCCAAGCCCCAAGCCCCCCGCACTACAGCTGATCGGTGCTTGGGGCTCTGCCAAAAAAAAGCTGCGGTTTCCTGCGCTGTTTTTTCCCCACAGCTCCAGTCCATTTTATTGCACGCCGCCACTAACGGAAACGAACAGCACCGAAGAAATTTTGTTGGTTCTGTTTGGCTCGAGCCTGACCCGTCCAAATTGTCGTTCTTCGTTCCGCTACGTAACGGAAACGAAGAACGGTAACAGAAATGGAAATTTCGCCATTCCGTGCCAATGTCTATTACAGAGTTATTCAACCAAGGAGTAATTAAGAACATAAGAACATAAGAAGAGCCATGCTGGATCAGGCCAAAGGCCCATCTAGTCCAGCTTGGCATGGGTGAAAATCGACAGGTATCCCCTTTCTTACAGTCTAACTTATGTGAAAGAACATTTGGCTGGCTGAGAGTACAATATCAAAGTTTACAATGCTTGTCTGTGTGGACAGCAAGCAACATAATGAAAGTCAAACAGCTGCTGGGAGCAATGGCCAGAAAGCACATGAGACCTAAAGCAAGGGCCATAATTATAGGTTTGCCCACTGAGATGATTAAACAAGAAATCCCAGCTTTAAAAGGCCTCTTGAATTTGCACCTTAAATATGCATTTATGGGGATTAAGGGATGTTTCATCTATAAACATGAAAGACTGGCAAGATTGCTACCAAGAAAAGAGAAAGTGACTCTGAACAAATCTGACACTTATCTTAACAGTTTATGTATGCTGATCTGTTTCATATTCACTATTAGTGGTGGTCTGATTTAGTTGCTGAAATATTTTATGGCTAGAAAGTTTGTTGTTGTTGTTCATTTTCTCTCATAATTTGATGTTTAAGTACAAACTTAATATTCTGTGTTGAAACAGCTTTGGCTAGCTCATCAAAGAAGGCCCATTACATTGCTATAAATAAAACCTACATCCATGCTTACTATCAGCAGAAAAGATATTTTGACTTAATTACCATATTTCAGAAAGGATCTTGGGCCCGTAGCTATTAGTCTGTGTGCTTTGACATTGGAATTATTTATTTTAACTGCTTCCCATTTTAAATATGACCAGTTGTGGAAGCTGTATTTTATGAAGTTATCAATCTTGAAGCAATTTAAAACATAATTAACAAGCGAAGGGGCACTGAAAATATTCTACAAGTGGGATGACGTTTTTTTTTTTTTAAAAGAGATGTCTTCCTTCGATTGCTGGTTACTTGTCTGCAGTACTTGTTCTGTCTAGTGGTTGGTTAAGAAAACAGAGTAATTCTGAACGCAGACTGCAGAATAATTAAAGGCATCTGAGCAAATAGGAGATTTGAAGAACAGTGGCAGCATATGAGACAAAGGACCTCACAGACCTAACTCAAAATATAAGTTTGAGCCACTGCCTGGCATGACAAATTTGGGAAACAGTGAGATGGTGGGAAAATGTTAGATACTAGATATGCTGTTTTTGAAAGCAACAACAGTGTCTATTTTCAGTCCCCACCCCACCCCCTGTTACTATAAACAAATAATTTAGCAGTCTACACTGTTCCTTCAACATGTTCAGAGCTTGGAAGTAATTAGGTCCAAATAACTAATTTTGTTATGGGGCATTTAATTAAAAAATCCCAATTTATTTTACTTTTCGTGCCTCTTTACCAGAAGGCAGACATCAAAATGATGCCGTGCTAGACTCAAATTAGTCACCAAGATTTTTCAGTCAGTACCTTTTTTTTTACCCGAACTTCCTTCCCCAAGTATTTCACAATGAGCAATCATTTCTAATAATCCATACACCTTATTTCTTATTATGTGATTGAAGTCTTTGGGCTTTTTTCAGTTCTATGGTTTCTTGTTCACTGATTTAACTTTGTACGTCTCCACATGTCTCTTTAAAGGAATCAATTCTTAGCGTACTGTGATATATAGTATCTACATTTCAAATGTCTCAAACTAGTTAGTTTTTCATTTCTATAATAGTAAGCATGTATCAACAAGTTACCCTATAAGTGCAATTTAGTTGTATATTAATTACTGTAAATGAATAGGTGGAATAGTGGTGATCAATGTTCCTTCTAAGTCTGTGAACCTGCACATTGATCCCACACAGCTTGATCAATGTTGCTATCCATTTCCTTCCAGTTACACTAAGACCCCTGTAAGGTGGGAAGGGAGAAGGTGTGCATCCCCACACAGTGCTAATAGAAATTAGAGGGATCATTGGTAATTTTTAAAATTACGCATAAAATATGGGCTGTGGGTCACTAAACACAGGAGGATGTATGTTCTCATGTTCTGGCTACTTCTTTGTATTGTATTTATTTTTATTTTATTTATTTTGAATATTTTTACCAAAACTTTCTCCTTGGAAAAGGACCCAAGGTGGCTTACAATAATGAGGGACAATATACAGCCCAATACATTAAAGACGTAATTTAAGTTGCGAACAGGTAATTAGAAGAAGCATCTTAAAACATTAAAATATAACATTAAAGCTACAAAGAGCACACAAATAGAAACAAAATCCATTATTAGGGATGTAGACTAACTAAACACTGGCATTCTTATGAAATCAGTCAATGCAATCATCATGAATAGTAATCAATCTAAAAGTCACATAATATTCAGGGAAAGCTTGCTTGAAGAAGAAGGTATTTGCCTGCTTCCGGGAAGACAGCAGAAATGGGGCAGTCCTGGCCTCCAGCGGGTAGGGTTCCAAAGTCTGGGAGCAGCAATAGAGAAGACTCTTTCATATGTTCTTATGAGATGCACCTGTGCAGGTGGTGGGATGGAGAGAAAGGCCTCTCCTGATGAACTTAGCACCCCAACCGGTTCATAGTGTGAGATTCAATCTTTGAGGTAGCTAGGACTCAGGCCATTTTGTGCTTTGTAGGTTAAAACCAGCACTTTGAATTGTGCCCTATAGCTGATTGGCAGCCAGTGAAGCTGCCTTAGTAGGGGTGCAATGTGATCTCTGTAACCTGCCTGAGTCAGCAATCTGGCCACTGCATTTTGGACCCATTGAAGTTTCCTGAGACTTTCCATCGGTAGTCCCACATAGAGAGCACATTACAGTAGTTCACCTGGGACATCATTAGGGCATGTCACAGTGGACAGAGCAGGTTTCTCAAGAAATTGGCATACAGTAACTGGCATACTTGTTTTAAATGTGCAAATGCACTTCTGGCTACAGATGTGACCTGAACATCTAGGTTCAAGAACACCCCCAAGCTACGTACCTCTTTTTTCAAATGGGGGGGGGGTAATCACATCCCTATTCCTTGATCTCCCTTTTGACTGACCAGAAGCGCTTCTGACTTTCTGACTTGTCTGGGTTTAGTTTCAGTTTGTTTCTTCTCATCCAGTTCGTTATCAAAGGTACACACTGATCTAGATAAGTGCTTCCTTGGAAACTGGAGGTGATGAGATGTAGATTTGGGTGTCATTGGGAGTCTATAAACTGTCACTATACTGATAATTCTTCAACTTTTCAAGCTCTGTGAACCTGTCATGGCATCTGTTCTTCATGCTTATTCAGTAATCCTAACAGATGAAAAAATCGCTAGATGGCCACAAAATGAAAAATGACACACTGTTTCGTTGTTTCATAAGGTTTCAAAACATTTGGTATTAATGAAATAGCAGGCCACGTTTCATCAAGAAATGTGTGGTAGAGGCCATGATGTTGAGAGCAGGGCTTCGGATTTGTCAGGAGCTGGAGAACATTTTGTGACAAGCCAAACCTGTTCAGGAGGGACGGGTTGCACTTGAACCATGATGGGACCAGATTGCTGGCACTCAACCTCAAAAAGGCAGCAGAGCAGCTTTTAAACTGATAACCGGGGAAAAGCTGACAGGAGCTGAGTGGCATTCTGTTCAGAACATTTCATCCCCATGGAACGAGGTTGGAGAGGGTAGAGAACCATCAAATGGTGCCATAGTAGGTATTAGCACTGACAGAATAATGGGATGTGGTAGTTTGCCTACTGCAATTAAAGTCTGTGGGGTGGGGCGGGGGAGAAAAAAGTGCCCATCTCTAGCTAGAACTTCTCTGTCTGGTTTGTTTGCTCACTTGCTTGCTTTTCAGCATGTTTCCAAACTAAAAAACACAGACAAGTCCAAGCTGGCCGTTCCTACATGTTAAAGTGATAGACAATCACATTGAAATTTCCTAGTACCTGCTATATACAACAACTATCTATACCTGGGGCCTCATCCTGACACATTACTTCAGGATGACCACACAGGGGTCATGATTGCTGAAACTTCTGACGCTAATAAAGCTTTAATTTAACTCATCACGGGGAGCCATGCAGCACTCAGGGATCCAAATATGTTCCCCTCCAGTGGTCCTGCATCTCTGTCGTATTGTTTTAAAGCAATGGGAGATAGTTGTGTGAAAAAAAGTCCCTGGTTTGTGTTTGTGTTCCCTGCACTTCTGGGTGTCACCTATCCCAGTTCAGTCCATAATAAGGACTGGAATTCTGTATTCAGGTCCTTCAGACATTTTGGGATCATTTAAGCATATGGGTGAGGAAGAGAAAAGAAGGGAGGAGCATATTTCTTCAGCTTTCTGATTGTTCCTGGAGACTGTGCAAAAATTACTCAATGCTTCACTTAGAAGTCCTTAGTGATCCCTGTTTAGCCAAATAATCTGGTTTATGGGTCCCAAAGCAGCATGAAAGTGACTTCCTCATGATTTTCACATGCACGAACCATCTAGCATAGCCATAGGTATCATTATTCTATTATGTCTATTTAGACAGGTAAAGCAAAGCAAAGCAGTCTACTTATACACCACCCCAAACCACTTCAAGTAGTCTCTGGGCAGTTTACAGTTTTAATTATAGTATGCAGACTACACATAGTATAATTACACAGTGTGTAAGCATATGAATCCTGACCTCCATGGAGGAAAGTTGCTAGATTCAGCTACTATCTTGCAGGTAATAATGTTGATCTGATTTCAGAATATTGTTAACATTTACTTTTCCATTTTTCTATGGCCTAGGGGTTAGGTATAGATATGGGGACAAATTAAAAACCTGAATCACAATGTTCAATAAATGTTGCTGATTCATTAAATATTTGCCTGTTTCTATTTAGCCTGGCAAATATTAAGGTATGAAAATTTAACAGTTTTATTCATTCCTTTCATCACCATAGACAGAATGGGAAGCCTAGCCTTTCTTCTCTGCCTATGAACCCCAAAATATGAACTGCACCCCCTCCCCATTGCCCCCATTCCCTCCCTACCTTTTCCGCTTCTACTAGTGCCATTGCTGTTAGTGCCATGGGAGCTGCCAGTGGCCTTAGCTGCTATCACTGTCACCATTTGACAAAATGGGGCTGCATCTTCTCTTTACCCTAAGAGAAGCTGCTGCTGCTGCCATATTTTCAAACCGTGGCCTGGGAGTTCATGGTTCATGAACCACGGACCATGATGAACCACCATTTTGGCATTTTGTTCCCATTTCTAGTTATGCTCCATTCTAGATTGCAGACCTATGATATATTTATACTCCATATTTTAAATTTAGATGTTTGAAATTGTTTCAAAATATTTGATTTGTTTAATTTGCTTTAAAATATTTAATTCATTGATATTCTTTTACATTGTCTAATGTTTCATTGTCTGCAGCCCACTATGAGATATCTTGAAACAAGGCAAGATATAGGATAATCATGGTGTAGTGATGGACTAGAACTCAGGAGATCTGGGTTCAAATCCTTGCTTGGCCATTCACTGAGGAAAATGCAACTAGTAAAATATTTCCTTAAATGTGTCAGTCCTGTAAGTCAATTCTGATTTTATAGCAAAGATTAAACAAATATATTAGGAAGTGCACAGTTAACTAAATAATAGTCTAACAGGGTAGATATTCCTCATTAGAAAGGGACAGTTCTGTCAATTTTATTTTCTTGCAGTTTAATTTTTTAAAATTAAATATTGATTTCCTTCCATCAAATCTACAAAAAAGTCAGGTTTTGTTCAGTTCCTATAAAGAAATTAATCACATGATTAGGAGTAGGAGCCATCATCCCTGGTCAAATTAAATAGATACAGCTAATTGCAGCATAGAGAGAACCATATTGTACTTCTCTGCCTCTTGAGTGCTAAAAATCTTAAGTGCTAGAAATAAGAATTTGTCAAGAAAAAGAGGTAGCAACTGTTCTTCAGCATCAGAGATGGAGCAAAACTTAGGGCAATCTAAAACAAAGCACTCAAAACTTTCTACATGATTGGTCTGATTTTGCTTTCTTGCATATTCAAATTCCTCCAATTCAACTTCTTTCCATCAAATAGTTAAATAAATTTGGTCAGTTTTTTAAAAAAAATATTTAAAATCACTCAGATTTCTCAGCCATCCTTGTTCCATAGCCCAATTTTGAATTTTGACTATCTTCTAAAGCCTGGTTTTGTTCGGAATAAAGTAAATGTGACTACACTATATGAATAATCTTAATTGAGTAGGAAACACGTCCTTCTGTTAGTAACAAAATAACAAATTCTCTTGTCTTTATCTATTTCAAGTCCATAAAATTGCATTTTCTACATTAATCATTCTGAAACATTTATCTTGGTATTCATAACATCTTTCTGATTCTGTACTCCTACCGATAAAAGGCTTTTGTTCAGTTGGCTGATTTATCAGGAAAATGAATAACGCTTTTTCATGTCAAAACATTAAATTATGAAGCTGTCCTTTTGGTTAATTTCTCCCCACACTAAAGACTAAATTATGTTGAAAAAAGAAATATGTACAGATTATATGTGAGAACATCTATTACTTTGTTAGTTCAGGATAGTGAATAATGCCGTATTATTTTTACAATGGAAAAATAATTTGAGTATTCAAGGGGAAAATGATGTAGTTAACGTAGAACATAGTTGTACACTAAATAAAGATTAAATAAATATATTTTTAAAAATATATGCTGTCAGTAACTGTGGAATTATTCTCTGGTTTTGATTCTCAGCTGCCTCAAAGTAACAAAATCTCATATGTCTTATCTTGTTAGTGGCTAGAGTTCAAAACTTCAGTGTGTGAGCAAGAAGAATGTATTTTAAAAGAATCCAAGTAGGCTTCTTATTTTGTATTCCATCCGTCAAATCCGCTTGTGACAATGGAGTAAGACAAAACTGTTCAACTTATTTGTACCTTTTATTTCTCTTTCAGCTGTTCTGTTCTGTTCTCTTCTATTCTATGGGAGGTGTAAAGGTGAAGTTACATGTTATGTATGGCATGACAATAGCGTCAAAAAGCCACACCAACTATTTGTTGCTGTTTTTTCAAGTAATGTACTCCTGCTTGAAACTCTAGCACATGGCCTTACAAGGCAGCTTATTCAGTGGAAATACTGAAAAACAATTGAGCAAACAGTGAAACAACATCAGATTAAAAGTTTATAGAGAGCCAACAATGAGATCAGCAGAAAGTTTGCTATAAATGATCGATTTCTTTCTTTCTAAAAGTCACTGTGAGTCACTTATTAGCCAAAAGAGAAGTAGCAAACTGAAAATTACAGAAGAGTGATATCAGAATATTCATTGACATCTCTTTGCAGTCTTAATATAAAAGAGCAGCATGATAGTGAAGGATAGGAGAAGAGTTCCCAATTTCACTTTGTGGGTACTAACTCATGGCTGAAAAATCAGGAATAAAAAAGAAACATTTTGTTCCCTGCTTCTGGTCACATGACTTTTATTCCATGTTCTCTGTTCTCACTTTCTCCTCAAGTTCCAAAACATTTATTTATTTATTTATTTTAGAGTATTTTTACCCTGCCTCTTCTTGGAAAAGTACCCTGGATTTATGTTTTGGGCAAAAATTAATCTTCCACAGTCCAGGGAGAGCCATCTCTCATAAGAGCTCTCTTCTTGTGCTTACAAGTAGAGATGGGCACGAAACGAACAATTTTTCATTTTTGTTTTTGTTTTTTGCTTTCATTACGCAATGAAACGACAAACAAATTTTGTCTCTAAAATAAAACGAAACAAACAGAAACGCCAGAAAATTTGTCGTACGTTTCGTTTTCGTTACGGCAATACAGTGAACTGCTTTAAATGATAAAACAAATCACAAAAAATTGGAATAAATGGTAACAAAATGGTAATGAAACAAACAAAAACAAAAATGAATTTTTTGCAAAAATTTGCAAAAAACGGAAATGAACTGAAACGGACCCTCTAAATGACAAACGACAAACGAAACACAATTTTTTCGATTCGTGCCCATCTCTACCTACAAATGATGGCACTCCCTTGACTGTAGATTACAAAACGCATCTAGTCCACCTCCAAGGGGGAAGCCATCACTTGTGAGCCAAGCAAGATGGGTTGCTTAGTCCAGAGTCAAGGGAGAGCCATCCCACATGAGCACAGCAAGATGGGTTATCTAGTCCACAATCCAGGGAAAGGCAACCTTCGTAAGCACAGCAAGATGGGTTCATAAGCGCAATAAGACAGCTGTTACGAGAGATAGCTCTCCCTTGACTGTGGACTCAGTAACCCATGTTGCTAGGCTTACAAAGGTTGACTCTCCCTTGATTGTGGACTAGGTAACCCATCTTGCTGGGCTTACGAATGTTGACTCTCCCTTGATTGTGGACTAGATAACTCATCTTGCTGTGCTCATGAGGGATAGCTCTCCCTTGACTGTGGACTAGGTAACCCACGTTGCTGGGCTTACAAAGGTCAACTCTCCCTTGATTGTGGACAGGATAATACCAAAGATAAGTTGCACATAATGAGGGAAAGCACAGGGATATAGTATTACTGTCCCCACAAGAATTGTCACTGTTACAGCTTAGCAACAAAAGAAGGACAAAACAAATTTCCAGGCTGCCTTGACTCTTGTTCTGCTGAAGTTGCTCTATTGTCTCTTTGTCTCTCTTTTAACGCATACCCTGGTCCTTTGAAGATACATTAGAGAGACAAATGCCTGTTCCAGTAGTGCCCAGAACTGGTAAAATCAGTTACTAATGCAAATGCCAGACACATTTTGGTAAATGTAGAATAAGATCACATAAGAAAAGAGATCCCATTTTGGACCACATGTGGAGAGGGCCACTGTGATTTCTTTGCCAGAGGTCACAAGATATTTGGAGAACTGTGTCCAGCCAAGCCAGAGTGTTTGTCCAAGAGGAACTATTTTGGTCCAGCTACAGGGCTACTTTTTCTTAAGGATGGGCTGGAGTGAGTCCTCTTCTGGCATTAGGGTCACTTAAAAATATATCACTCCCTGCAAATTGACTCTTTCCAGTGCAATCTGATACACATATTTCCTGCTGCCCAATTCCTCTAGCGATACTGTAAGCCTCAGAGACAAAAGATGACAAAAGATGATATCTTTGCTGATCCAAGGCTCTCTGTTCTTATCTTTATTTGGTTTTTATGGAGCAAAGGAAAATGTGGTTGTATGGAGGGCATGTCATATGCAAGTATAATATATCACAATGCAGAATATATTTTATTTCCCAATCTATAAGACTCCCCAATGACCTCCACAGTCAAGTGGAGATGAGCTCCACTTTCCCAACCCAGAATAACAGTTTCACAACCACAGAGTTTTCTCATTGCCTTGCTTCAATGTATGACAACTAAATTTTTAATCTGTTTTAGACAAAAATGTACTTATACATGGCAAAATGCTGTAATTTCTCATCACAAGACATGTCTTGTGAGGTATTAGCATATGCTTTCAATTTCCTATTTTTTTTTGGAGTTTGAGCCAGGTTGAGATTGTTGTAACAGTGGGTCAATGGAAAGAGGTGAGATCCATAGGAATGTTGGAAATATGATAAGGAAATTGGTATATATATTCATATGCAGTGGGAATGTGAAAAGATACAACATAAGAACATAAGAACATAAGAACATAAGAACATAAGAAGAGCTATGCTGGATCAGGCCAAAGGCCCATTTAGTCCAGCTTCCTGTATCTCACAGCGGCCCCACCAGATGTGTTTGGGAGTGCATGAGACTAGATATCTGTCTCCTGATACCACTCTCCTGCATCTGGCCCTTGAAGTACCCTGGTTTAAACCCTGGAGGTTACACATCTCCATCATGGTTTGTAACCTGTGATGGACTTTTCCTCCAGGAATCTGTCCAATCCCCTTTTGAAGGCATCCAGGTCAGATGCCATCACCACATTGTGTGGCAGGGAGTTCCATAGACTTACAACGCGCTGGGTGAAAAAATATTTTCTTTTGTCAGTTCTTACTCTCCCGGCCCTCAATTTGAGTGTATGTCCCCTAGTTCTGGTATTTTGGGAGAGAGAGAAGAGCTTCCCTCTATCCACTTTACTCATACCCTGCATTATTTTGTATGTCTCAATCATATCCCCCCTCAAGCGCCTTTTTTCCAGACTAAAGAGGCCCAAATGTTTTAGCCTTTCTTCATAAGGGAGGTGCCCCAGCCCAGTAATCATTTTAGTCGCTCTCTTCTGCACCTTTTCCAGTACCACTATGTCTTTCTTGAGATGCGGTGACCAGAATTGTACACAATACTCCAGGTGGGGCCTTACTATTGTTTTGTATAATGGCATTATAATGTTGGCTGTTTTATTTTCAATCCCCTTTTTGATAATCCCTAGCATGGAATTGGCCTTCTTCACGGCTGCCACACATTGGGGAGACACCTTCATGGAGCTGTCCACCAACACACCAAGATCTCTTTCCTGATCCGTCACGGATAACTCAGAGCCCATGATTTGATAGATGAAGTTTGGATTTTTTGCCCCAATATGCATTACTTTACATTTGGTTACATTAAAACGCATTTGCCATTTCTCAGCCCATTCCCCCCAGTTTGGAGAGATCCTTCTGGAGCTCTTCACAATCTTCTCTGGTTTTTACCACACGGAAAAGTTTTGTGTCATCAGCAAACTTGGCCACCTCACTGTTTATCCCTGTCTCCAGGTCATTTATGAACAGATTGAAAAGCCCTGGGGCACACCGCTTTTCACTTCTCTCCATTGTGAAAATTTCCCATTGACACCTACTCTTTGTTTCCTGGATCTCAACCAGTTCTCAATCCATAAGAGGACCTGCCGTCTTATCCCCTGACTGTGCAATTTTCTCAGCAGCCTTTGGTGAGGGACTGTGTCAAAAGCCTTTTGAAAATCCAGATAGACTATATCAACAGGTTCACCCAAATCCACGTGCCTGTTGACCTTTTCAAAAAATTCTAAGAGGTTTGTAAGACAAGATTTACCCTTACAGAAGCCATGCTGATTTTCTCTCAGCAAGGTTTGTTCTTTTATGTGTTTTAAGATTTTCTCTTGGATGAGGCTTTCCACCATCTTCCCTGGGACAGATGTAAGGCTAACCGGCCTGTAGTTTCCTGGGTCCCCCCTCCTTCCTTTTTTAAAAATTGGTGTGACATCTGCTATCCTCCAGTCCTCCGGCACTGTGGCCATTTTAAGAGACAAGTTGCATATAACCGTTAAGAGATCTGCAATTTCATTTCTCAGTTCCCTAGTAACCCTTGGGTGGATGCCATCAGGGCCAGGTGACTTGTTAATCCTCAATTTATCAATTAGTCCTAAAACCTCCTCTCTTTTAACCTGTATTTGATTTAATTCTTTAGTCAAGAGGGGCGGCTCAGGCAGCGGAATCCGCTCAAGGTCCTCTGTCGTGAAGACAGACGCAAAGAACTCATTCAATTTCTCTGCAATGTCCAAGTCTTCCTTAACCTCCCCTTTTCCTCCCTCACCATCCAGAGGGCCAACTGGTTCTCTGGCAGGTTTTCTACTTCTAACATATTTAAAGAAGCTTTTATTATTACCCTTTATATTGCTAGCCATTCGTTCCTCAAAGTCTTTCTTTGCCTCCCTTATCATCTTCTTACATTTCTTTTGCCAGAGTTTGTGATCCTTTTTATTTTCTTCATTTGGCGAGGATTTCCATTTACAGAAGGACCTCTCCTTGCGCTTTAGAGCCTCTCTAACTCCACTCGTTAACCATGCCGGTGTCCTCTTGGACTTAAATGAGCTCTTCTTTATTTGTGGTATGCACTTGTGCTGGGCCTCTATTATTGTTGTTTTAAACAGGCTCCATGCACTCTGAAGAGATTGGATTCTTCTAACCTTCCCCTTCAGTTTCTCTCTAACTAGTTTCCTCATCTGAGGGAAGTTTGCCCTTCGAAAATCAAGGGTTTTTATGTCTGATTTGGTTGACACTCTTCCTCCGACATGCATGGCAAGGGTAATAGCAGCATGATCACTGTTCCCCAGAGGCTCAGTGACATTCACACCTCTGACCAGGTCCTGAGTATCACACAATATTAGATCCAGAGTTGCCTGTTCTCGGGTGGGCTCCGTGACAAGTTGCTCTATGGCACAGTCATTCAGCAAGTCGAGAAACCCAGTTTCTCTTTCTTGCCCGGAGCTCGCATTGGCCCAGTCAATGTGGGGATAATTGAAGTCCCCCATGATTACTATCCTATCCCTTTTAGCCACTTCCATGGTTTCTCTCCTCATTTCAAGGTCCCCCTCAAGTTTCTGATCTGGTGGACGATAGAATACTCCAACGATCACATCACTCCTTGGACCTGGTAGTTTAACCCACAGTGATTCTATGGTGGAGTCAGACCCTCTGTCAATCTCCATTCTGCTGGATTTTACCCCTTCTTTGACATAGATGGCCACTCCTCCTCCAACTCCTCCAACTATCTGTTTTTAAAGAATTGAGTGATATATTTCAAAGGAATATAGAGTCCAATTTAGAAATTACTTTGTTATCAATATTTGTTAAAATTGATTAGTTGATCATTAGTGAGTTGATCACTAATTTAGGTTTTTTTTAATTCTTATTTTAGGAGGAAGTCCCGCCCACCAAGACATGCCGGCAGCCTGATCTTAGAGCTCTGTGCCGTGATCTAAAAAGAGCTTTAAAACTACTGTTTAAATGCCGTGGTGCCGTGAGTAATGCATCAATAAATTACTCGGGTGTCAGGAGAAGCAATATATGTGTTTTTCTAGAGCAGTTAACTTGATTTATAAGCAAAAGGAGCTACTTTCGGTTTTGCCTGCTTTATTCTGCTGGCCGCTGGCTGCTTAGAAAACTGCATCCCGGCTGCTTGGAAGTTACCAGATGATTACAAACAGTTAGACTTTCTGATGCCTGTCTTTTGACTAATTATATGCCGGGCAAGAGAGCAAAAAAGAAACTCCAGCCAATAGGTTGGACTAGGAAATTATCTGATACAGCACACAATCGCCCAGCTCTACAGCATATCGAGCAGCCCCCAGACGACGGAGGGGTAAAAATGGCGTCAGGATCTGAGAAGGGAAGGAGGGAGACTACTCCTCCCCCCACAGATCAAGACTTCATGAAGGAACTGCGTTTAATGAGGACGGAGCTAGCTAGCATCATGAGTGTTAATCAACAGGACGTGATACGTAGAATGGATAGCCTTTCAAAGGACCTTCAAAGCACTAAACAAGATTTATCACATGAAATAAAGTTAAATGGCCAGCGGCTTGATAATTTGGCAGGAGAATTTAAAAATCTGGAGATACGTGTAACGGAAAACGAAACTCAAATTAACTCTCAGAAGCAGGCTTTACTCAAAACTAATAAAAAACTGACTTATATTGAAGATTATTCCTGCAGGCAGAACGCCAAACTGATTAATTTTGTTATTCAAAAGAAAGGGGCATCATTAAAACAGGAAGTTTTAACCTGGTTTAACTCCTTTCTGCCCAAACAACTAGAGGACGAAGATTTAGAGAGAGTTCATTATTTGGGCAAGTCAAGAGATGGGGCCCCAAAACCAGTGATAGTAAGATTTGCTTCTTATGTAAATAAAGAGCGTCTTATGTCTTCAATTAGAGCCAATCCTAATATTCTTAAGAAAGGAGATGCAACTGTGCAAGTTTTTCAAGATTTTTCTAAAGAAACTGCTGATTGGCGTAAATCGATGAGACCAGTCACAATCATATTAAGGAAGAACAATTATCGCTATTCTTGGGGCCACCCCCTATTTTTGAAAGTTTGGAAAGGCTCTGTTCAACACACTATTCACTCTCTAGAAGAAGGCCAGCATCTTCTTGAAGCATGGAACATACAAGACGACTCAGGTTCTGCCTGTCCTCCCCCGGGAACTTCAGTGGCAACATCAGGACAGTGAATTTCTCTCCTTTTACTCCGACTCCAGGAATCTTCGATGAAGATGAAGAATATTTGAAACTCATTTAACTTACTCCTCTCTCTTTCCCCCTCTCTCACCTCCTATCATCCCCTTTGTTTTACTTTTTTTTACTCTTCTCCCCCTTTTCCCTTCCACTTCCCTCCCCCCCTCTCCCCCCTCCTTTTTTTTAATTTTAATTTTTGTTTTTGGGGTGTTTTTTTTCTTTTTTATTATCCCTTTTCTTCCCTTCCCCCCTCCTCTCCCCCCTTCCCTTTTTTGTTTTGTTTGTTTGTTTGTTTGTTTGTTTTGAGGGGGTGGTGGTGGTGAGAGGGTGGTTTAGAGGGCGGTAGAATAAACTTATAGAATTTACAGTAACACGCTACTTAAGAGCTAATGAGATCTAGGCTGGCTAATGTCTGTGGACGACCTCCTCCCTCCCATCCCCTTGAAGCACATGCTAAACAGTATGATAGCTGGTGGGGTGGGAGAAAAGAATAGTTTTTTAAGGTGGAGGATTAGATTTATTTTAGTTTATTTTTTATTAATTGATGGTGTTTTTACTTTTGTATGCACAACGGGACCATTCCAGAATATTGAAACCAAAAGAAATAGGTTATGGGAAAGTTTATAAAATTAGCAACGTTGAATGTAAAAGGTCTAGGGTCATTTTCGAAGAGAAATAGAATCGAAGCGATGATCAAAAGGCACAAAATAGATATTGCCTTTTTGCAAGAGACTCATCAAATAAGAGATGGTATTAATGAATTAAAAATTCCAAATGTTGATATTTATGAAAAAAGCTTTGGCACATCTAAAGCAAGAGGGGTTGCCATTATAATCTCAAGGAATTGTGAATGTGTTGTTGAAAATGTGGTAAAAGATTTAGAAGGTAGATATATAATATTGCAAGTTCTAATGGGGAAAGATCATTACACTTTGGTTAATCTGTATGCACCAAACGTTAACCAAGGCCGCTTTTATAATCTCCTTTGGGATCAGATTGAATTGGTTTAAAAAAGGGGTATTTAATAATGGCAGGGGATTTTAATATGGTCTTAGATAAAATTAAAGATAAATCGGTATGTAAAAAGGAAGAGTGGAGGACAAGACACACAACTCTAGCAAAGTTTATAAATACAACAGGATTGAAGGATGTCTGGAGAGAACTGAAAGGAGATGAAATAAAATACACCTTCTACTCACCAGTGCACAAAACCTATTCTAGGATAGATTTTGTGTTTGTTTCACAAAGCCTAATACCCAAGATAAATAATACCGAAATTGAGATCATAAAAACATCTGATCATGCTTTAATGTCGATTGATTTAGCAACAAATAAAAATTATAGAGAAGCTAAAAGGTGGAGAATGAATTTAAAAATATTTCAACATCCAGAAGTGCTGGAAAAGGTTTAAAAAGATTGGTTGGAAACTTGGGATATAAACGAAAAGGCAGGTAGCCAAACGTCAATCATATGGGACACCCTGAAAGCGGTAGCTAGAGGCCTCATCATAAAAGAAAATATTAAAACTAAAAAACAGGAAGAACTCAATAAAAGAAAATTAGAAAAATTAATAGCAGATTTAGAATCCCAATTCTTTCTTACTAAGGATAATAAGATACTGAGGTTGATTGAAGCAAGGAAAAAAGAGTTAGAAGATCTAGATTTACAACAAACACAAAGGAATCTTCTGTACTTAAAAAGAAATTTTTTTGAATACAGCAACAAGAACTCAAAACTTTTAGCCAGATTAGCACAGAAAAGACAAGACAAGAATACAATAGGGATTATAAAAGACTCCTCAGGTAAGACATGTACACAAATGAAGGAAAAGTTGTTAGCTATACAAGAGTTTTATCAATTGTTATATACTGCAAAAAATTAACCTAAGGAGGATATAGAAAGGTATATCACTAAGAATTTAAAGAGGGTCTTGGAACAGGAAGATATGCTGGAAATGGAA
Source organism: Phrynocephalus guinanensis (assembly GCA_037367245.1). Taxonomy (NCBI): domain Eukaryota; kingdom Metazoa; phylum Chordata; class Lepidosauria; order Squamata; family Agamidae; genus Phrynocephalus; species Phrynocephalus guinanensis. The sequence continues at coordinate 5,175,124 of CM074736.1, forward strand.
AAGCCTATTACAGACCAAGAGATAAGCGAGGTAATAGACAAATTAAAGAATAGTAAAACGCCCGGAGTGGACGCTCTGGGACCTGAATTTTACAAACTTTTTAAAGCAGTATTAATACCTAAATTAAAGAAGCTATATAATGAAATTTTGGATGGAGAACAAATTCCGAGATCTTGGACCCATTCTTTAACTATTTTAATTCCAAAACCTAATAAAAATTTAATGGATATTGGGTCATACAGACCAATATCCTTATTAAATCAAGATGTTAAGATTTTCACAGCAATTTTGGCTAAAAGAATGAATAAATTTATAGCTAAATATATTAAAGAGGATCAATGTGGTTTTATTAAAGGTAGACAAATGGCAACTATTATTAGAAGGAATTTGAATGTTCTTTATGAAATGGGAAAGAGTACTACTAAAGCTGGGATGCTATCTCTAGATCTTTTTAAAGCTTTTGATTGTGTTCAATGGCCTACATTAAAAATATTGTTTAAAAAATGGGGATTTGGGAAATCCTTTTTGGGAGTAATAAATCAACTATATTCAACGGGCACTTCCTCAATAATAGTTAATGACGGATTGACTGAACAAATTACCCTAGGCCGAGGAACTAGACAAGGATGTCCTCTTTCTCCAGTCCTTTTTTGTATTGTTATAGAGCTTCGGGCAAATGCCATAAGGGAAGATAAATCTATTAAAGGTATAGGGAAAGATGGGGCAACTAAAATCAGTTTATTTGCGGACGATGCTCTTTTGACTATTGTAAACCCAATAGAGAATATTCAAAGAGTAAAAACTCATTTAGAAGAATTTGGAGAAATAACAGGATTATGTGTAAACTGGCAAAAATCAGAGAGTTTATTGTTCAATTATGGAAAACATGACTTAAAGATGATTGAAAAATCTGGACTTAAACCGGGAAAAAGCATTAAATATCTAGGATTAGAACTCCATAAAGAATTTACTAAAACTAAAGAAAGAAATATTTCGAAATTAGAAGAAGAGATGAAAAACAAATTATTATCCTACTCTAAACTAAAATTATCATGGTTTGGCAGAATTGCATTGATAAAAATGAAAATACTCCCAAAAATTAACTTTATTTTTAAAATGTTACCGGTTCAGTTTTTAGAAAAGGAAATTAAAACTCTCCAAGACATGATAAATAGGTATTGTAATGCAGGGAAAAAATCAAGAATAAATAAAAGTCTATGGTATAGATCTCAGAAAGAAGGAGGAATAGGTATACCCAATATAAAAAATTATTATATAGCCAACCAACTTAGTTCCTTGGGGGAAATTCTTTTTAAACCACAGAAGCTAATATGGTGGGAGCAAGAGTCTTTGGATATAAAGGGGGAAATAAACACATTTTTATTCACGGAAGTTAAGAACAAAGTAAAGATTGACAACCCCCTATTGAACAGTTTAATTGTTACATGGAGAACATATAGGAAAATCTTGTCTCCGAAGGGGTCCCCACTAGCTTTAGTTACTGACTTGGAAAGCTTTCCAGACAACTTGAAGCATTATTTGGAGTTATTTAAAATTAAGAAAATAGCTAGACTAAAGGATTGGATGCTCAAGATTAAAACAATTCAGGATATAAAAAATATTTTGCAACCCAGTGATTTAACATGGTTAAATTATATTTAACTAGGAAAATGGATGAAGGACTGGGGAAAGAGAAACAATCAAATCAGAGAATGCACAAAATTTGAACATTTCCTACTATCGCTTGAGTCTGAACAGGAAAATTCAGAGAAAGGAATAACACGTAAAATATATAAAATATTAGGGAAATTATCAGAAACGAAGGAGTTAAACACCCTGAGAGAAGTTTGGAACCAAGACCTTAATGTACAGATAGAGAAAGAAGACTGGAAGAAAATTTGGAATATGAGAATTTTGAGATCATTATTGGTCAGGATAAAAGAAAACTACTTCAAATTGGTTTCTAGATGGTATTTAACCCCAGTTAGACTAAATAGAATGAATCCTGCTTACTCTAAGATATGTTGGAAATGTGAAAAAGAGCTTGGTACTTACTTGCATCTTTGGTGGGAATGTGAAATAGTCCAAAGGTTCTGGAAAAAAGTGTTTTTAGAGCTAAGTAATATGATTAAGATAGATATAGATTGTAATCCAGAGATAGCTTTATTATCATTGTTAACAAGTAAAGATTATGATGTTACAACAAAGGAACTAATAGCAAATTTTATGACAGCTGCTAGATTAATTATAGCAAAAAATTGGAAGTCAAAACTAGAATTCAAGATGGAAGACTGGTATAATGAACTTTGGGATATAGCTATAAACGATAAACTGTCCTGCAGTTTAAAGGTTAAACGAGGAGAAATGAAAAAAGACATTTTCTATGATATCTGGGGTAAATTTTTAGATTATGTACTAGTCGAAGGAAAAGGGAAAGAGTCCACGAATATCTCACAACAATTCTGGAGAAGAGAACTTTAAGAAGACCACTAGAAGAATAGAAGATGGAGCAACGAATAAGAATGTATGGATGGCCCCGTGGGATGGGGGTGCACTTATATTGTTTGTTGTAGTTTTTTTTTATTTTCATTTTCTTATGTCGTTGTATGTAGTTTAAAATTTAATAAAAAACATTAAAAAATAAAATAATTCTTATTTTAAAATTTAACACAAACAAAATAATAAAGAAAAAATGCATACATATACTTGTGCTTTCCACCCACCCTCCCCTGGGACCATCTGGAGATCTTCTTCTTCTTCTTCTTCTTCTTCTTCTTCTTCTTCTTCTTCTTCTTCTTCTTCTTCAAGTATTTAAAGTTTTCTTTTCCATAAATGTATAGAGTCATTATTAGGTTATATCCCTTTCCCTCATATTAAAACATATTCAATAAATTTTGTCCATATATCATAGAAATATTTTTCGTAATTTCCCCTCTTTCTCCTCCTCCCATGCCTCCACACTATTCTATATAGTGTGTGCCTTGGGGGGGAGGGGGTACGACACTTACCCCTGTCAAACCCCCAGCCAGTCCCTCGACTAGTACATATATTTTAGCTTACTATGTCTCACTATTTTTTTCATTTTTTTCTTTATTCCTTTCTCCCTCTTTTCACTCCCTTCTCCTTTCTCCTTCTTTCCTTCCCTCATTATATTGCACCCCTACCTCCTTTACCCCCTCTACCTCCCCCTCCCAAAAATATTTTTAAAAAATAAAAAGGGGGGATGAGTTTCATTGACATCCTCCAGTCTGTCATTTCTTTTGAAAAGTCCAGATAGACCTGAATACATTGCACTCTATAAGTCAGTGAACCTGATTTTTTCCCTTATGGCTTCCATAAATTGCTCTTTTTTTTAGCATAACTGTGAAATGTCACCATTACTAGTCTTGTATATTTACTTCCTGGATTTCCCAAGAAATGCATTATTTCAATACCTTCTAAGTTAATATGCTGAGAGCACATCATCTCATTAATGCAGGTTATCACCTCTTGTTTCAATTCTGTAGTTTTGCGAACATTAAAGTTAATCAATTTAATGTCAGTGCATCTTAAACTATCTTCCATGTATAGTGATTTCTTCTGGATCCCTTCAACATGTTGTTGTTGAGAGTTGATTTTAGTTTCCAAAGTAGAAACCTGTCTCAAATCCAGCCCCATTTTTTGAGATCTGAATTAGTTTTACGGATGTGAGATTGAATGTTTTGAAAGCTTTCCCGTAATTCGTTGTTTTGCTTCACCACAACTTCAAATTTCTTATCAAGCTGCTGTGTTAAATCATTCACTGCATCTCTCAGGAGTCTGGGAAAACTCTTCTTTTAGTTGCTTTAACTGCTTCATATTTGGCTGGTTTGCCAGGGAGGATCCAGACCTTTCTCCCTCCTCTCCCAGGAGGAGACATAGACCTCAATGTCTCTGAAGAGACACCCATTCAAATCTTTTATCTGAAGCCTTCCTAAACCAGGAGATTTGCTGTTTCATTTTGCCTTTGTCTCTCTTCCCTAGCATAAGCAAAATTAAACACAGTGAAAAATAGCAAAAGTCTCACTTCTCTCCATTTAAAGCTCTGTCGGCCTCCTCTGGAAAGTGAAAGTAGTAGATTTTGTCTTAAATGGAAGCTTTTTTTCACTTTGCAAGCTGGCTGGCCTATCCCTATCTCAGATATTCCAAAAAAGATAAGAGTTGTTAATTACTCACATTATTAGCTTTGAAGAAGGGCTTAACTTATTATGTTCATGTCAAGCTGCAATGCCGAGGAAACTAGCCAAACTTCATGTGGGTGGGAGTGACATCTGATCACTAATTTAGTGACAGTGGCTAGACTAATAATAGCTAAGAATTGGAAATCCAAACATGAATTAAATATGGACAAATGGTATAATGAAGTATGGAATATTGCCATAAATGATAAATTGACATGTAATTTAAAGATCAAGAAAGGAGAGTTAAAATGATATTTGGGGTAGATTTATTGAATATATGCTTGTAAGAGATAAAGGTAAAGTTCCAGCACAACAATCAGTTCTTTTCTGGATGGGAAGATTTCTTAACTGGTCCCACTGGTGGAGTGGAGTACTGTTGATTTGTACTCTGTATCTTTGTATTTTGTTTTAAGATTGTTTTTGTATTAAATATTAAATGTAATTAAATATTAAATTTATGTAAAAAAGGAAAGAGGTGAGATCTGTAGTGGAAGACTGCTACTGACTGTACAGGAGGAGAGATACTAAGGGGAACCAGATGGTATTGGACACTATATTTTTATTGTAGTTCCTGTGATACATCATTGCACAGAACCTGCAGAATAATATTAATCCCACTGCACTCTGGTGTATTTTTGTTCTAGATTATGTAGTGTTTGACCATTCACACATTTCCAAGTAGAATGACAAATCTATTACAAATTCGGGTGGGCATTGTATGAAAAATGGCACACTTTTCTCATTTTGTAATCTTTTGAACCATTTCAAAATGAAATGAAATGGCAGACAGTGTGTTCTCCTGAAATGAAACAAAAGGATGTTTTCAGTTCGGGAGGAACCAAACCAGAGATCCTCCAGCAGTTTCTCTACTCGGTTCTTTCCACCACTGCCTCCCAGTTGGTTTTGACAGCTTGAGCTGTCAAAATATCCCAGGTGGGAGGCAGGTAGCTAGAGAGCAGCCAGGCAGCAGTAAATTTGCTGGCTTACTGCTCCTTTCTCCCCTGTCACCCCCTCCTCCTGTGTGTGTGTGTTTTTGGACAGGCAGCACTCCCTGTTCAATCACCCCCTGGGAGGAGGAGGTGGCATTGGAGAAAGGAGCAGAGGTGGTGGCTGGAGGCTTTTGAATCTCCCGCTGCCACAGTGAGTGCACTGGAACTTGAGAGACTTTAGAAAGCCTCCAGCCTACCATCCTTGTGGTGGACTAGAGACTTTATTAAATGTCCCAGCACCAGTGCTCTTACTGGGGTGGTGGGACATTAAAAAAGTCTCTTGTGGTCAGCTATAGGCTTTTTAAAATGTTCCACCACCCCTGCGAGAGCACTGGCACTGGGACATTTTTTTAAAGACTCTAGTCCACTACAAAGGGACCAGCGATCTCACCCGAACCCTTTGTGGTGGACTAGAGCCTTTTCTCAATGTCCTGCCAACAGCACTCTCACCCCAGCACTCTCGCTGGTGACGGGACATTTTTAAAAACCTCTAGCTAACTACAAACGGTGGGCAGCTAGACGCCATTTTAAATGTCCTGCTGCATCAGTGAGATGACTGTTGTGTCAGGAGATTCAAAAAAGCCTCTAGCCCACCAACCTTCTCTTGATCTTTGGAGCCTAGCTCTGAAGAGAAAGGATGGTGGGGTATAGGCTTTTGAATCCCCTGCAGCACCAGCGGCCTTGCTGTTGTGGCAGGGGATTCATTTTGTTTCTCATTTCATAGAAACATAGAATCATAGAGTTGAAAGAGACCTCAAGGGCCATCCAGTCCAACTCCCTGCCATGCAGCAACCCCCATCACAATATTTCTGACAGATGGCCATCGAGCCTCTGCTTAAAAACCTCCAAAGAAGGAGACTCCACCACCCTCCATGGCAGGATATTCCACTGCCAAACAACTCTAACTGTCATGAAGTTCTTCCTAATGTTCAAGCCATGGGGGAAAAACCTGCTCCCTCTTCAATATGACATCCTTTCAAATATTTAAACATAGCTATTATATCCCCTCTCAGTCTTCTTTTTGAAAGGCTAAACATTCCCAGTTCCCTTAGCCATTGCGCGTAAGACATTTCTTCCAGACCTTCACCCATCCTGGTCACCCTCCTCTGTACCCGTTCAAGGTTGTCAACATCCTTTTTTAATTGAGGCGCACAGAACTGGACACAGTAAAATTTTGTTATGAAATTTCTTTTTAAAAAATTCATTATTTATGAAATGAAACAAAACAGAATGAGCAACCTTTGTCAGCCCCCCTCAACAGGTCATCTTGCAATGCGACTAGGGGTGTCTAGGTCCTATGTTGCAGCCTGAACCCAGACTGGAATGGATCCAGGACACAATCTTGCTCTAGGAATGACTGGAGCCTAACCACGGCAACCCACTCGATCATCTTGTCCAGGAAGGGAACATTGGCTACAGGACAATAGTCAAATAAATCATCCACAGCCAGGCCAGATCTTTTGAGGATGAGCCAGTTCACAGTCCCCTTCATGTGAATGGGTAAATTTATGTCCCTGAAGGAAGTGGACACATTTGCAGTTACCCATTCCAGCATGTTCCCTCCAGTGATCTTGATCAGCCAAGATGGGCAAGGGTCAAACAACGAAGCCACTGGCTGGCAATGAGCCAGTGCCCTGAAGGCCTCAACTGGTGTCACAGGCCCAAACTCAACAAATCAGGGAGACTAAGGGGGCGTGGCACAAGCAATTCTCTGTGGCAGATTGGTGGAACCTGAGTCCGGATCGGACCAGATAGCCTCTAACTTAGATTTAAAATGGGCTGCGAAAGACTCACTAGTGAAATCACTAGGAGGAGGCATTTGCTGACCAATATCTGAGAGGTCCCAAACTACCCTAACCAACTCTGCCTGGCAGTTTGAGGCCTCCCCAATTCTCAGGAAGGTGTGAGGTATTTTAGCCTCCCTGATTGCCCTGACATAGTGCCTGGTCAGCATTTTAACCACCGTCCTATTACTTTCTGTCCATCTGCTCTCAAGCCTCCTCCTTTCTTGCTTCATTGCACACAAGTCCACCATAAACAATGGCGAAGAGCAGGCCCAGCATCGGATGAGGCGCTTGGGGGTGATCCAGTTGACAGACTTTGTGGCATCACCGTACCATCTATCCACCAAGTTGTTGACAGGATGGTTGACCATACCATCCAGAAAGTCCCCAAAGGCCACCAAGAACCGAACCAGGTCCAGAAGCCTATGGGGGTGGGTCCAAACAAAAGGCAAATCCCTCTGTGAAGAGGGGTGGCCATTGCAAGGGAGAAAGTCAGCAAATTATGATCTGACCATGACATGGGTTGCAGCCAAGGTTCCCAACATTCAGGCTATAATCCACAGACATGGAGGAAAACACCTGGTACAAGTTATGCCCAGACCTATGGGTGGGACAGATGACATGTTGAGAAAGGATCATGGATGCCATAGACTCCATGAAATTCAGAGCCACTCCTGAGAGCTCAGGCCCAGTGTGCACATTGAAGTCACCCACCAAGGCAGGGGGACCTCAACAGATCTTCCAAGACGAACTCAGAGAGCTCTTGGAGGGATGATGCTGGGTCATGGTACACCAGCACAATCCCAAACCTCTCCCACTGTTCCATCAATAGGTGCAGGCATTCCAACCCAGGATGCACCAATGTCATGGCCCTGCTGATGTAAAAAGACTACCTGTAAACAATGGCCTCCCCTCCCCCCTACCCTCTGATCTGCCTGCATGCTAGTAAAAAAACCATCCCCTCCCAACAGACCCCAAACACAAATACCCCCCATGAAATACAAATAAAAAAATCCTACCCCATCAATAAATACAAATCGTAAACGATAATAATAATAATAATAATAATAATAATAATAATAATAATAATAATAATAATAATAATAATAATAATAATAATAATAATGATGATGATGATGATGATGATGATGATGATGATGACGACGACGATGACGACGACGACGACGACATGCCAATCCACAGCCAACTAGCCATCAAATAACAAGGAAATAAATTGGCAGGAAGATGGAAATATGGGGAAAGGGCCTCCTCCCCTACTGGCAGATCAAGTCCAATCTAGGCAGACAGATGGAGATCAAGTATCTCTGTAGCACCCCTGGCATCCCAATATGAACCAAGGAGGCACAAGTCAGCGGCACAACTAAGATGCCCTGGCCGCTACAGGTGGCAAGCAAGGTCTATAGTCCCCCATGGCAGGCAGTCCCATTGGCAGCTCCCTTCCACCACTCCACCGTAGCAGGTGACATGATCCATAAAGCTGAGATGAGACCCGCTGCACCAGCAAGAACACCAGAGTGCTGCCACCATTCTTGCCATCCTCCTCCTCACCACTGCCCTCTCGCCACCACCTCCAGCCTTAAGTCACCTCCAAGAGCCCCCAGCCTTGAGCCACTTCCAAGAGCTGCCAAACTTCAAGACATCAGGATTCGCCTCTGCCACCGCCTTTCATGCTGCCAAGACCAGAGGTACACTGCCACTATGATCCCCAAAGCTCAAAGCATGGTACCATTTGATTCATTTACTCGGAGTGATTTACTTGGTATGGTTCATTTTCTGCTTTTTATACAGCTGTCAGTAACTACTTGAGAAGAGGGTGGTTGATAAATATAATTTTGGGGATGTCTTGGAACTATAACATTAGAAATAACTTTCTAAGATCTCATTGGACAGGTCTGAAATTTACTTCTGAAACGGTATTGCTCCAAGACATCACAAACATAGGTCCAACCCCCCCCCGCCCCCCCCCCAATTCCATCCTCAGGAAGTTATTGGCAAATCTATTATGTAATTCAGTTCATCTTAGTTACAGCATCCTGGACTAAGAAAAAATACTCTGCTCTTTTGATCTGGAAAGACAAGGCCAGTTGGCCTTAAATTAGGAAAGATCTATAAATGTGTATCTTCTTACCTTGGTGCCAGACTAAAGTCTTCCAAGAGTTTTAGAGGCCTACATACAAATTATATGAAATACTTGTAATTTTTGTAATGCAATGAGGAAAAATTGGAAAGTTGTTTACAATATCAGAAGTAACTAATCAATTTTAGATAGTCTTTCTAAAAAATTCTGCATGCTATATACTGCTGACTTGTGGTGGGAAAAATATTTTCCCACCATATGCCTTTTGGTGCCCTAAACAGCCCAAACAGTACCTACAGGTGCATAAGGCATATACAAGCAATGATCCACATTATGTTTCTCTTCTACCTTTTGGTTAGGCTAAAGATAGTAGAAACCTTTTGGCACAATGATTAAATTGTAGAACTGCAGTCAATACTCTACTCATGACCTGAGTTCATACTCAGATAGCTGGCTTAATGACTCAGTTTCCCTGCCTTCCAAAATTGGTAAATTGAGTACCCAGCTCATCTGGGGGGGAGGGAGTGGAGTATGCATTAGAGATGGGCACGACCAGGAAAAATGACGTTTCGAGTTGTCGTGTGTTGGAGCCGGCCCGTTTCAGCTCGTTTCCGTTTGTCGTGAAATTTTTCAAAAATTTGTCATTTCGTTTGTCGTCTGTCGTTAGTACTGGTTTAGGGGGGGTAGGGTAGTGGGCTCCTGGAGGCACCTCTCTGGGGTGGATGCCTCCTCTGGCCCACTATGAAGGGAAAAGGAAGAGTACATGACCGTGTAGCCATTGCGTACCAAGTGGCACTGACAGAGGCACCTCTCTTTTGGGTGCCTCTAGCTCACTAAGAAGGACAGCATACTGGCATACAGGTTTGGAGTTTTTTGGAACTTTGGATTGTGAGCGAGGTGAGAGAAGAATGCCTCTGCTGGGTGCCCTCTGGCTCACTAAGAAGGGAAGTGTACTTGCGTGTAGTGCAGTGAGAGTACAGATCTGGCTTAGGGTTGGGGTTAGGGCAAGGGCTAGGCTTAGGGTTATTACGGGTAAGGTTAGGGTGAGTTAGTGGGCTGCACCTCTGGGTGCCTCTGACCCACTAAGAAGGACATTGTACTGGCGTATGGGTTAGAGTTAGGGTTAGGGTTAGGGCTAGGGTTATAGTGGGCTTTTTATGCCTGACTGGCACATCCCAGAAGTCTCAGTCAAAACCTGGCCAAGTGGCCATGCGATTGGTGGAATGGCTCCAAAAATTTGCATGGTCCCATCACATGGCCAGCCCATCATTGCGCAGGTGTAAAAAAATAAAAATAAAAATAAAATAAAATAAAATCAATGGGATTGGAGACAGACGTTTATTGCAAGAAAAACCCACTGCTGCTACTGTAAAAATTCAGGCAGTTAAAATACCTAATTTTCGCATGTTTCTGTGTGGTGCTTTGGTGGGTTTTTGGACCACGATTTCAAAAAAAAATTGTGGTCGCCATTTTGGATCCCCCCGCACCGCATGGCATGGTGAGACGACGAGGATGCCCCCCACCAGAGCAGCACAGGAGAGGAGAGGGGGGGAGGCCAGCCCCCCCCCGAAACCACCCCTCTGGTAGGCGCCCTCACTTAGGCAGGCATATTTTCGCCTGCTGTTTTGGCCGGGAATCAGGTTTGGTTTTTTTAAACTTTTTTTCTGTGCCGCTTGGCATCGCGCGATCGCCGCGATGCCATGAACGACAACGACAAATCAGACCCAATTTTTCTTTTATCAGTTCGAGTTCGAGTTCTGATGGCTTAATTGTTGTTACCGTTTCCATTGCGTAATGGAAACGAGGAACGGAAACGGAAACGAGAATTTCGCCAAGTCGTGCCCATGTCTAGTATGCATATTGAATTGTAAACTGCTGAGAGAGTCCTTTAAGCACTATGGGGCAATATATGAGCAATACATCTGGTTTGCTTTGGCTAGTGCCCTGTAAATGTAAAATTTAATAAGATGTTAGAGTAACAAGACAAAAGGAAATGAGTTAGCATTCATATTGTTGTGATACTACTGAGTACATAAGAGCAAGCAGAACCCTGTGGAAACCCCAGAGAAATACAATGACTCAACACAGCCAAGTTATAAGTAAAACTTTGAACTTAATGTATTAAAGAGTTTAGGCACTCATTGGCAAACAACATAAACACACAGCTTAACAGCATAACATAATATACAGAGAAATACACAGAATGTATATAGAAGCATAACCAGACATACAACAGATCTAGCAGAGTAATAGGGTGAGCAGAGTGACCTGACATAGCATAAGAGTGAACTGATCTACATTAGGCAAAGTCTTCCTTCCAACTACTTCTTGATATACAGACTTCTAGTTCTACCCAATCATGTTACACCTCCACATCAGCTCATATCCTTTGTCCCAGCTGAATTACATCTTGACCTTTATATTGCAACTCTTCATAGACATAGTCAATCAGGACACAAGCTTACAAATTATACAATATTAAATTGTAACACTCAAATACAAATTGTATTGGGAACATAGCTTGACACATATTAAAGCCACCTATGCAACTCAGTTACTCCTTAATTATTGCCAAAGCAAATTTCTGTACTTAACCCTAACTAGTAGCTAACAGATTTACTTCTTCATCACTGTTACACAGCCTGGCTAAATTATTCAAACACAGAACACAGAATCTGAAGAGGAATTTTCATTCATTGATAACTAGAAGTCAATCAATACCAAATACAGTTTAGGGGAATATATATATGTACACATTTGTGAGAAAAAATGGTATCCACGCAATCCTACCAATCCTTGGAGAAAATATGGATAAAGTTTTGAATGATCAGTGATATTTTGCAGTGTAGCATTGATCTCTGCATGCTAAACTGAATTTCTGGGTTTTTTAGAAATAGAATATGATACTGCATTGCTTTCAGTGCTAAGCACCTTGGCACAGACAAATGTAGAAAGAAGTAGATATCTTGCCATGAGGTTAGAATTAGAATCTGTGACTGCATTGCTAATACTGGGTGCAAAGTACACGCGATTGAAGTTGATATCAGGAAAACTCTCATTATGATGAATGGCTATTGATTGCACCCTCTGTAGCCATCAAAGTTAGCAGAGCAGAGAGCTCTCTCGTACCAAGACCTTCCTCCGTCAAAAGAACACTGATTGCAGTGGCTGCACTCTCCTCTCAAATCCACTCATGCCAACCACCTGGCAAACTTTACTTCATGGAACTTACAGAGGGCATTTTGGGTTGCTTCACAGATGATTGTTCATAATGTGCAGCATAACATATTGGCTTGCATATGTAAATAAGACCCCACAGATCTAAAATTACGGATAATAACTTGAACATTTCATACTACAAGGTATCGCCTCAGACATGCTGCATTACACTGAAGCCAGTTACCATATAATCACCATCAACAAGGGCTCTTTTAAACACAAAGAGGCCTTACGCGATATGTCATTACCTCCAGTCATCAGCATTTATCCCCTGTTTCCCAGCAGTAAAAATACAATAATAACAGCGTATATGACATTGCAGTTTGCTATGTTTTTGAAATAGCCATTGTCTGTTGTTTCAAATGGTTGTCTAACTCTGCCTAATGGTGTAATTGGCCATGTTCCCTGCCTTAAGCAAATGCTGGATGGGGAAGCAACCCTTCCTTAAATCCACATTGAATCAATGAGTCCATTCAAGCTGGACTATTAAATAGATTCAGTCTTGTGAGGATAACACACTGATTCCTAGTTGTAGGGTAATATTTACCACAGATAATGTATGGCAACCATTTTGCTGTAAGATAAAAATGTATGAACTTCATGATAAATAAAATGATAGGGTTTGGGAACAATTTAAAGGTAATATGGAAGCAAGCCCCAGAAAGAACTAAAAACAGAAGGCATGCTACATGCAGCCTGTTCTCTATGTGATAATTAATTTGTCGTAAGACTGATAGAACCAGAGTGATAGATAGCATTCGATAAAACAGATGTTTATTTGTCTGGCTCTTTTGTTCTCCACTTGTACCAAAATAGAATTTATCCTCAATGTGTTATTTGCTTCTGTGGAACACTGAATTCTTTTCAGCATTTCTGGCACTCAGCATCACCATGGTCTTTCAAGCAAACAGGCAACAAGAAGCAGATTGATGCTTTGATTTTGTTCCATTATTATAAAACATAACTGTTCAGTCACTAACTGGTTTTTTTAAAAATTAAAAGATAGCTAATTACTTTTAACTAATTGATTAATTGGTGACAAATATACAGAAAACTGCATGTAATAAAATCTTCAAATTAGCTATCTTTTTAAGATTATTGGAGAATGCTAACATTCCTTTCTGAGAAGAAAATGTCAACATTAATGTTGCCTTTTGATTTTCTAATTAGAGTGAATGCATTAAAGCAAAAATTGTGTCAGAAGATAAATATTTTTCCTTCTGTCACATTTTGCTTTTTGAATAATCCATTGATATAATTAATAAAAACATGAATATAGATTGTAAAATGTGTCCTTCAAACCTAAAAATATATATTTTGGCATTATCTAGCCCCAAGACAAAAAAAGTTGTGGCCCTCTAAATGTTGTTGTTCTTCATATAACATATGATCAGATTCAAAGCTTGGAAGGTTACTTATACAATGTAATTCACTCAAATTATTTACTAAAGTGATTGGAATGTAATTCATAGTGATTATTTGGTGCAATGTGAAGGGAGAAAAGGAACCCACTGAGTTATTTGCTGCATTTTTTTACATTTTCATTATTTTACTTTGCTTTATTTTATTTAAAACATTTATAAACCACCCTATATCAAAAGATTGACAGAGCCACATGAAATGATTTAAAAACAAAAGATACTTAACACAACTTAAAACTGAACAATTTAAAACACAAAATTACAAACATTAAACGTATTGCATTACAACTTCTGCAAGTCACAATCTTCAACCCACAAAGGCTCTAAAATGGATATGCTTTGATTTGGTGCCCAAATGAAAGCAATGTCAGGGTTGAGCAAGCTTCTGAAGGAAGGGCATTCCACAAACATGGTACTGTGACTGAGAAAGCCTTCCCTCCTGCTTCCACCTGATCTAAGGAGAAGTGCCCCCCCCCCAAAAAAAAATAGCTGGGTTCTGCATCATTTAGGACTACACCTTTTTGTTGCATTCCCAGCAAAACACATCTTGCCATGCTTGAATGTTTGGTACTTGCTTTGAAGAAGTGAATATTGTCTACAAAAGCTTACATTGATTTATGTTTTATTAGTGGCTTATAAAGGCATCACTTATAGCCTAGCCTGAGTCCTTTTTCATCAGATAACCATTCCTCACTCAAATACTAAGCAATTGTTGGGTCTGAGTGAATGGTGTGATAGATAATAGATTGACCAGATTTGACAAAACTGGCCTAAGTAACTGATACCCAACCGAACATAAGCCATTTCATCCTGTCCTGTATATTCACCCTAGGGGGTGAGAGCTTGCCACCTCCTTTTTGTCAACAAGGTCTACTTCTCTTTGTAGAAGCCGATAGCTCAACAGTCTATCTGTCCTCCACCCAACTTGTTCATTACATTGTCTGAGACTTGAAATTAGTGTTCATGTTTGTGGGATCAGAGAACATCCCCCTGACTATCACAGTGGGTTTTACACCTCTCAAAAATCACGGTTGGGATTCCTTAGCCATAGTTCACCTGCGGACTGGGGCACCTGTGCGGGGGAGTTGGAAAACACTCTGCTATGGTAGGACTTGGATTTAAGGAGAACTGTGCTGCAGTGGGGACCGCCATGGGTTTGGACTGGGGTGTTCAAGGCCCAGGATGTGCTGATGGTACTGGAGATGGCTTGATGGAAGATGCCACTGTGATCACCAGACAGGTTGTTGGTTTGAGTTGCTCATACCACCAGAGGAAACTGCCTGGATCCAGCCAAGTGTAAAGTGGCATGGAGGTTTGAGAGCCAGTATTGAGCTTGTCAACAGCAGGGGAATACTGGCTCTCAAACCTCCATAGCTAGCCTAATGATTAGTGTCCTGAAGGTCAGTCTCTTACCTCTCTGTATCTCAATATCCTGAAGAGGCCAGCGAAGTCTGGGTGAAGTTCAGCGATGCTTCTCAGAAAAACTATAGCACCAATGGAGCAGAAGCTCCTGGTAGGGGCTACTGAGTGATGGTGGGGGAGGGTGCCTTCAGTGCTCACCTCCAAAGACAACTTGCATCCAGCACTCTTGTTGAAGAACCCTGTACCTGGCCCACCTATGTGAAGTTTTAGACCTGGACAAGGAGGTAGAGCTCTGTTCTTCCCAGTACCAGACTGTTGTAATGGGTACTGTCCCAAAGACTGTGGTAGCTAGAGATGGGCACGAATGGAAAAAATGATGTTTCATTTCATTTTGTTTCATTGAGGGGCTTGGTTCGGTTCATTTTTGTTTTTTGTGAATTTTCACAAAAATTATTTCATTGGTTCGTTAATTCATTATTCGTTTTTACCTGCTTTCTGCAATTTTATTTCCGCACACAGGCATCCCCCAATACCCCAGACCAGAGGGAAAACACTAAAAAAAATGATGCTGGCACAGACACAGTATAGACTAGGTACACACGGAGGCTGCAAGGCAACGGCGGGCGTTGCCCAGAGCACAAGGCAGCTGCAGAGTGACTGCGGGGCAGGGGAGGGTACTCACGGAGAGGTACACAGTATTGCATGCAGGGAGGCTGCAAGACTGAAGCCAGAGAGAAATCTTTGGTTTCTCATTGTGATAGGAGAAAGACAATACATTGTGATGGGAGAAAGACCAAAACAAATGTTTTAAGGACCCCAACCCCTCCCCCCCCAGTAGGTATTATTAGGCAGATTAAATAATTATTGCTGCATTTTTATGGATGTCCAGGGCATTTTAATACCCAAGAAATCAATATTAGGCATCTGGCAGCCATTTTGGTTCGATGTCCCCTAACTCCCATTAAAGAAAAAAAAACAACGATATGAGAAAAGACATAAATGCATGTTTTAAGGACCCCAACCCCCCCCCGGTAGGTATTATCAGGCGGAATAAATAATTATCGCTGGGTTTTTATGGATATTCAGGATGTTTTTTAACATTTAAAACAGATCTTTTCATCACACGTTACCATTAACGAAAACGAAATGTAACGAACCTAATTTTCTTGGTTCGGTTCGGTTCATTCCAATTTCCCTGCTAGGTTCATTATTTGTTTCGTTACGTAATGAAACAAATAACGAATAACAGAACAAAAAAATCATTTCGTGCCCATCTCTAGTGGTAGCGCAGCTAATCCCTTAGCACCCTGAGTTAATAGTTATATTATTTTGGCCTTGTTGCCTATTTAAAAGTTTTGTTGCTCTAATAAAGAGCCTGTTCCAGTAGTAACTCTCTGTGTCATTGTGGAAGAGTGTGAGGAGGCCACTCACAAGTATTGTATTCTTTAAATCAGTTATTTTAGGGGGAGGGATAGAAGTTTTCCATTGTTTCTCTGCTTATTAAGTCATGACATAATTGTAGCAATTGTAAAGTAACAGCACCCATTGTTTATATAAAAGGCATATATAATCTCAGCAACAAGTGTACAGGTGACTTCAATCACTGCCGACCTGCTGACCTATTATTTCACCTGTTCATGTGATTGAATACTAACCTCTCAATCCCAAAGCAAAGAAGTTTTTCAGCCAGAGCGTATAGTTCTAAAGCCAATATTGATTGCAACAGGAAAGATCTATTCTAATAGTCACAAAAGCTGGAAAGCAAGCAAGAATTTTCAGCAGAAGTTGAACTGAATAGATTGAACTTGATAAGTTTCAAAAACTAGGTTTAAATCTTGGATGTAGATTTTAATGGCAATGTATGCTTGATGCAGAACTTTAAAAATTAAATTTAGAATATAACTTGTTATGTAAATCATTGGAAAAACCCCAAATATATTAAACAGTTATTATTATACCCCAAAACCATTGCTTTTCATATTACTTATAAATTTCCCATTGCTTTTGAATTCCTTTTTCAATGTAAAAGGTTATTTTTATATTTAGCAATCCATCAAAAATACCCTAGAACTGCATTTAGCCCCCTAAAGTAGAATAAAAAGAGGTCTCATTGTAGACACTAGGAAATAGAAGCAGTATTAACCATTGTTATTTGAACTCTTGTTACTTTAGGGAGGGAGTATTTTATTGGAAGTAACATCACTTTTACAGTATTATTCTAAAGCTCAGGCAAGCTTTTTTGCAAGGACTTTCTTGAATGATGTATTGCAAGCAGCTTTTATCAAAGCAAATGTTTACAGGCAGGTCTTTTCAAAATTCAGGTTATTTTGTAGTGATTGTTATTAAATAAAACATCTGTACAGCCCTTTGATTCAGAATTGTCAAGAGAGTACACAACTAGATTCCCTAACAGGACAATCAGGTGTTCATTCTTGCAGTATTTGTATGCCCTTAAGAAAGCCTAGATTAACCTCTCCCAACTTGTTGTACTTCAGATGTATAAGGGCTATGATCCCCATTACCCTCGAGCAGAACAATCTGGTCCTGATACGTTGTTGTGGTGGGAATTTTTGTCAATATTTAACAGTCTCAGATGTGTTGAGGAAGGCCAGCATAGGGGCATTTTCACACGACCCCTAAGATCCGCTGGTCCCTTAAATTCGGACCAAAGATCTTAGGGGTTCATTGCCCTTCCTTCCTCCCCACCAGAGAAAGAGGGGGGGAAATGCAGCTCACCTGGAGGAGGTTCCCCGGAGCTCCGTTTTCTCTTCCGTTTCTCTTCTGCTTGCTTTTTTTCCTCCCACCTCTTCTCTTAAAGGGGCAGGAGGCAAAAAAAAACACACAAGCAGAAGCCAGGAGAGCCCTGCACTGACCAGATTAATTCCGGACCTGGGGATTTTCACCCACCTCAAGCAGGTACAAGAAAGTGCAGCTGGGTCGCGCTTAGGTGGGCGGGGTCGCACTTAATTGTCTGCAAAGTCCGGAGCTGGTGGGAAAACACTTGTAAGGTCCGGACCTTGCAGCCATTTCCTGCGGAGCTTAGGGGTCGTGTATAAAGGCTCATAGATAATAGAAAACAGGACTTTTAAATGTGGTCTTTCAAGATAGAGCTCGAGAGGCATGCATTCCCAGAGATGCTAACAACATAACACACTAGCTAAAACCATCAATTCCTCTCTCTTATTCTTTTCCTTTCAATATGTAACCTCATTCTGTTTATTTTATCTCTCTGTGTGATGCTGATTGTGTTAGTTTAGTTTAATTTGAACTTATTGAACATCTATGTCTTTATAGGTTTTGGTTTGCTGTAAACCACCCAGAGTGCCAGCTTGTGCTGCCAGATGGGTGGTATAAATTAAAATAAAATAAATAAATAAATAATGATGTTTGCTTCAACCAAACTGCAATACTGATTCTTAAGAAGGGCATTGCGTCATTCATTACTTCACCACAGCAAGGCTGCCAGTATTGTTATCCGTGTTCTTTCTGCAAAAGATATTCATTTTGTTGTGTGTTAGTCATATTTAAACCTTTAACTGTCAACTAAAGAGGACCTGTGCCGTAGCACAAGTGGTAAACCTCTGTAGGTGTTATAACTAACAAAGGGCGTTTATACACGACCCCTAAACTCCGGGGCAAATGGCTCCCAGCTCCGGAGCTTAAAAATGTTTCCCCACCAGCTCCGGAGTTTACAGGAAATTAAGTGCGGCCACGCCCACTTTAGCACGTCCCGGCGCACCTTTCAAGTACCTGCTCTTCCGTGGTGAAAATTGCTTGATGCAGTGTAGTGCGGGGTTCTCCTCGCTTCTGTTTGTTGTTGTTTTGGCTCCTGCCCCTTTAAGAGCTACTTTACAGAGACAGGAATGTTGCCGGCGGCAAGAATGGAGGCAGAACGGAGGTGAGCCACGATCTTTTCTTCCTTTTTTTCTCCCTCCCCTCACGCAGCCAGCAGCCAGGGTGGGGGCACAGGAAGAGCGACAATCCCCTAAGATCTCTGGTCCGAATTTAAGCGGCCAGCGGATCTTAGGGGTCGTGTAAAAGCGCCCAAACAGTTTTAAGAGATTCAAAATGCCTGGGGAAAGATGCAGCCAAACTAGTTAAGCATCCTTCCCTTACTGAATCTCCTTATCCAATGGCAGCCCTCATTTACCTGACTGAGCATTCTAGATGAACCTAAACCTATTTCTAATACATGTTATTTAATTTTATATGAGGGCTTCCAAGCACCTTAAAGGTACGATATAACAGAGGGGCCTACCTGAATTAATATACCACTTAACTACCCGCCACACTAAAGAGACTACAGAGTATGTCTATTTACCCCATCAAGCTGAGTAGCTCGGCCCACAGGCCCTCTTGAAAGTCTCACAGGAAAATCTCAAGGCCCATATGAGATAAATGAACCCCATCAGGCCAAAATAATTTCAGTTTGAGAGCAGTCTTTCCAGGATGCTGGGTAACAGATCCCAGCTGATTACTGTTGAAGTGACTACTTCCCTATTAACCCCCTTCCAGGCTTTATGCATCTTGTGGGGTTCATGAGCTGTGTGCCATACCAAATGGGGTATCATTGCAAACCACACAATCCTGGTCATAGGGAATCTCATAGGGAATCTTTGACCTTGAGTATCAAAGCTTTACCTGACATATGGGTCATATAATGGCCACCAAGGTGGATCCCCATAATGGCTGTTGGACAGTCAGGGGAATATATACTGGAAATGTCTATGAAGCTGTCCCAGAGCATTCCCCATCATCCTCTCCACACCAGCTCGGCCCAAGCTCCTAGGCCAACATCTCAACCTCATCCAGTGTGGGCTGCATATAAAGCTGTGGCCACAAATCACAATTCTGGAATGCAATCCAGGGAGCACACATGTAATGAGAAAAATAGAAGAAACTGGCCTGGACCTACTGGTACATTAGTGGTCTGAAACTGGTGTGATAACCAGTGGTCCATAAGCATGAAACTGATGCTATCTCCATCGTCCAATTCGCTGGATACCAGCTGAATTGATACCCATTGCAGCTGCTGTTGAAGCAGCACCAATATGGAATGAATGAGTTCCAAAATGCCAGCCAGATATACCAAATGCCTGTAATGCATGTAAAGACATGTGCCAAAAGTGGAACTGTGTCAAAGGGGCACAGTTCCTGTGTTGAAACAAAAAACCTTGTGTCCTGCCAATCAGTGCTACATATTGATGCAGGGCCTTCACGGGGAAAATTTGGTGGAGATAACATCTACACAGGTGAATCAAGTGTCCTTTGCCCACTTGATCAGTTTTTGACCTGTAATCACTGCAAGGCAGTCTGTGATAGGTCAGTTTTTGAGTGAGCCACCAACTCACTAACTCTCAGTGCTATGAAGAAGGTGACTAAGGACACCACATGAAATAAGGCAGCCTCAAAGTGGTCAGAACATATTTGACCCCAAACCACGGCCAACTTACGTTAACATCTGGGGCAAAATGGGCATCCCAGAGTCCTCTGCCTGCTCTCTCTCCCTGGACCACCCCTCCAACATTTTTGCAATTCTAAACTAACAGTTTGGTAGCTCATGCCCTTGCACCTTGGCATAATAGTAAAGAGCAGACATTTTTCTTTGAATGGTCCAGGGTGCCGCCAAACACTTAACATACAGATAAACCACACGTTGGACTAATTGATCCACAGAAGCAGGCCAAAAATGCTGGAAGCCTTCTTTTGTGCAAAATCTTGCATACTCAGCACAAGCTGCTGCATAACAATGCCTTATCCTAGGTGCTAAAGCTAATCCCATCACCTGGTTGGCCTCTACCCCTCAAGCCTCCATAATTCTTCCAGCAGGATATTGGGGTCCTGTAATACTTGAGGTTCCAATGATCTGAACCAGCCTTAGTAATCTCATTCTGCACTCCTAGTACATTTGTTGTTCAGTTGTTCAGTCATGTCTGACTCTTCATGACCCCATGGACCAGAGCTCGCCAGGCCTTCCTATCTTCCACTGCCTCCCGGAGTTTTGTCAAATCCATATTGGTTGCATCAATGACACCGTCCAACCATCTCATTTTCTGCCATCCTCTTTTCCTTTTGCCTTCAATCTTTCCCAACATCAGGGACTTTTCCAAGGACTCCTTTCTCCTCATGAGGTGGCCAATGTACTGGAGCCTCAGCTTCAAAATCTGTCCTTCCAGTGAACATTCGGGGTTGATTTCTTTCAGGATGGATAGGTTTGATCTCCTTGCATTCCAGGGGACTCTCAAGACTCTCCTCCAGCACCACAGCTCAAAAGCATCAATTCTGTGGTGATCAGCCTTCTTTATAGTCCAGCTTTCACTTCCATACATCACTACTGGAAAAACCATAGCTTTGACTATCCTGACCTTAGTTGGCAAAGTGATGTCTCTGCTTTTTAGGATGCTATCTAGTAGAGATGGGCACGAAATGAACAATTTTTTGTTTCTGTTTTTGTTTATTTGTTTCATTACACAACAAAATGACAAACAAATTTTGTCTCTAAAACACCAGAAATTTTGTTGTCCGTTTCGTTTTTGTTACGACAATACATTGAACTGCTTTAAATGCTAAAAACAAATCACAAAAAATGAAATAAATGGTAACGAAAGGGTAACAAAATGAACAAAAACAAAAACAATTTTTTGCAAAAATTCGCAAAAAAAGGAAACGAACCAAAACGGACCCCCTAAACGACAAACGACAAACGAAACACCATTTTTTTGTTCGTGCCCATCTCTACTATCTAGGTTTGCCATTGCTTTCCTCCCAAGAAGCAGGTGTCTTTTTATTTCGTTGCTGCAGTCGCCATCTGCAGTGATCAAGGAGCCCAAGAAAATGTTGAGCTTCAGCCCATTTTTTTCGCTCTCCTCTTTCACCCTCATTAAGAGGTTCTTTAATTCCTCCTCACTTTCTGCTATCACAGTAGCATTATCTGCATATCTGAGGTTGTTGATATTTCTTCAGCATGTAGATGCTGAGTGTGAAAAATGATGTTAAACTAATGACATTGGATGGTAGGAGCCCTGACTAATTTTATCATCCTCTTGAAGTTGGATGACAGGGTGTTAATTATATGGACTACCGCTAGGTTATCACACCAGAATCTAACTGCTTAATTAGCCCAAAATTCAGCCCAGAGCCATACAGTACCCACAATTGGAAATAACTCAAGAAACGTTAAGTCATGAATCAGCTCGCTGTCACTCCACTCCTCAGGCCAAGTACCAGCACACCAACATCCTCTAAAGAACAAGTCAAAACCCAAGACACCAGATGCTTCCATTTGGACCTGAAAATAAGCACCCACTATGATCTCGGAATGCCAAAAACAAATTCCATTAACATCAGACAAAATGCAACAATGTCCTAATATCCTCCCTCATTTCACCTGACATATGTCTCTTGTGATGTGGGCACCTCAGTCCTTCCATACTGTCACAGAACCTATGGAGAAAGGCCCTGCCAGGGACCACAACCTTGCAGGAAAAATTAAGGTGTCCAACTATCTGCTGGCATTCCTTCAGAGTCACTTTTTAACTCCAGAGCAATGCAGATAGACGCTTGTCTCAAATCCACAAGTTTCTGCTCAGGGAGTCTGATAGACTGACTAATTGTATCTAACTCAATGCTCCAAAAGGTCAACACAGTGGTGGATCCTTCCATCTGGTCATTTGCCAAAGGCAAACCAAGCTCCCTTGCAATAGATTGGAAGGCTGCCGTAAGGGGTTCGAACTGTTGCATGCTGGCCTCCCCAGCAAATAAGTAATCATTTAAATAATGGACCACATGATCACTACCTGTCTGAGTGTGAACCACACTCTTGCTTAGAGAAGGAATATGCCAGGAACTACCCAAGCCTAACCCTCCTGCAGATTAACTGGCATTAATATGCCCCCAGAAAGCCCATGCACCCTTAAACCAACACCTCAGTTAGGGAGAGAAAGTAACCCCATTAAATGGCACAGATTGCTCTGAATTAAATTAACGAAGGCTAATTACTCACACCCACAAACACAAAAGCAGTAACAATCTAAACACACACACACTGTAGGAAAGCCAGGAACAGCTAAAACGAACAAAAATTACAGAAATTCAAATTAATATTAATTTCCCTGATCTATCCCCCCCCCCCAGCCAGGCAGTCTCAGAAGAGCCTGGCCTGGTGCCTTCCCCCCTCCTTGCTAAACCCCTTTCCAAAAATACTCAATTAAATAATAAGTAAAGAAAAGGGATTGCCCGAAGTCCCAAACCATGCGGCTCAGGCTAGAGCTGAATCCAGGTGGCAGCAGCAGCAAGAGGGAGCTCAGCCGCTGCGGCGCGATCTTGCCACACAAACGGGCTGAAATGGCAAGAGGCAAGGAGCATGCTGGGGCTGCCTTAACTAGGTACACTCCCTGCCAAGGCAGCCACCATCACGTCATCCATACTTTCGCGCCTCTTCAGTCAGGTGGCAAAGAAGCTCCACCCAAAAACAGGTCCCAGGCAGAGTGGCCATTATCAGAACTCTCAGATTCTCTCTAGTGGCCATTCGGCTATTACACCTTGACATATATTTTTTTTTGAAAAATACAAAAGGCTGAACAAAAAACAATACTTTGCTGCATAGAATAGAACAGAGCTCCCCAAAATGCTAATAAAAGCCTTCATATGCTCCTTAACAGTAACTTCTGAAAGACTGTTTGAAAAAGACTAGCAAGTGTTACTCTTCTTACTTTTTTTAACAAAAGCATTGTAACTGCTTGTTAAATTCCTTTTGAAAGGTAACTTGTTACATGCTGCCAAGTCAGCAACTAATGAGTTGGTGACCTCTAAAAGCTCCTATCATTAAGGGCTTGCAAACTAAAAGTTCTTTAATTGAGTCAATCCTCTTTATGCTAACGCTTCCTGTTTTTCCTGCTGCTTTCAAATTTTTCCAGCATAATTGGCTTTTCCAACAAATCCTACCTTCTCACAATATGTCCAAAGTATAATATTCTCA
The DNA here is from genome assembly GCA_037367245.1 of Phrynocephalus guinanensis. Lineage (NCBI taxonomy): Eukaryota > Metazoa > Chordata > Lepidosauria > Squamata > Agamidae > Phrynocephalus > Phrynocephalus guinanensis. The sequence continues at coordinate 5,199,173 of CM074736.1, forward strand.
GTTTAGTCACTTTAGCTTCTAGTATGAATGCAGATGTGATTTGATGAACAAACTTACTCATTTGTCTTCCTGACATATATTCCATGGTATATATAAAATTGTTCTCTAAACACAGTTCAAATAAATATTTTCCCAACTTTCTTTGTTATCCAGCTCTTGCATATCTACATTGTAATTAAGAATACTGTAATATAAGTGATCTTGATCTTGATGTTTAATCCTAATCAGGGTACAGTGCAGTGGTAATTCACACACACACTTCAAGCTTATTAGTCAGCATTTTGGAATTAATGAACTGCAGAGGTCCAAAGACCATTTCCTTGCTCCAGGATTCTCTTGAGGCCACCTTATCAAACTAGTCAAATTTGTGATTTAAAATGACAGTGATGAAAATTTCTGCTGTTTCAATGAAAAAAAGGTATAGAAAACACCTTGATATTAAAAAATCATGTGGGAAATTGTTTGCAAGAATGCTTGCAGAATTAAAGTACTGTATCTTCATCTTGGACATAGGACCAAAAATATTTAATTTTTTGTTGTTATTTGAAATTGTATAGAAGTGGTTGAGGATTGCAACAGAAATAAATACTCATGCCAGTAAAATTTCAACCACCATCTTCTACTTAATAATTTGGGAGTAAAACACCTTGAACTTATTGGGGTGCATATTGGACTGTGCTTGCCATGTTTTTTACTGGCTAGGGCAACCAAAGTGACTTCCAGTCCCAAATCCAACCCCAAAGTTTTCAGTAAGGGAACAATTTTGATGGTATTTCACACTTACTCTGCAGCCTATGCTTAAACCCATAATCAAGTTTAAATATGTTTATGAGTATGTTAAAGTCCATTCCAGGTTATAAGTCATTATGGGGATAGGTGTTATATCCAGGGTTAAAAGGAGGGTGCCTCAAAATGCCAGACACAAGGGATTGGCATCAGGAAACAGGTATCTAGTTGTCTCATTCACCCACGGTGGGGCCACTGTGAAATACAATAAGCTCGACTACATGGTCCCTTGCCCTGATCCAGCAGGGCTCTTCTCGTGTTCTTATGAGCAATGCTTCCCTTCTCCCCAAATTACTCATAATCATGTCCATAAACACTTATGAAGTTCAAACATGTGGTGCCAAAACAATATGATATCATAAAAAAATCAGGTCCTAACAGCAATTGTGCTTTGTGCAGATTGTGATTAGATTTGTGAAGCATTTCCCCCCCCCCCCATTTAGATAGCATGGTGTCTGAAATTCAGAGTTGTTGTTGTGGTTCGTCTGCAGAACACACAACACACACACACACACACACACACACAGAGAGAGAGAGAGAGAGAGAGAGAGAGAGAGAGAGAGAGAGAGAGAGAGAGAGAGAGCTCTTGATAGTTTTCATTTATGCTTAAGCCATGTGACTTGCACTGAATGCTGCCTGATTGACAATGACATTTGTTGACAGTCTTATAAAAAAGTTTAAATGGTATGGAAACTCTCCAGCACAATAAACAACTTGTGTTTCCTAGAGCTTCATTGTTTTCGTTTGGCCTTGAAAAAGGAATCAGCAGTTCTATTTCAGTGCACCAGGCAAAAGGATTTGATGCAGTTGGGGGGGGGGAGTGTGTGTGATAGCTCTCTGCCACTCACAAATCACCCACTCATGTCAGAGCAAAGAGAAACTCAGCTATGAGGAAACTATAAAGGTATTAGAACAAGAGGGAACATACTCAGTTTGAGTAAAGATGAGTGAACACAGAATACATTATAGTCCACCACTCCCACAAAGGCATCTACTTACACTTTTCTTCTTCTTTGACTAAACAACTGTAACCCAGAATTGCACAGACAGTATATCAATACTGGAATAATATAGACAGAAATTAAAACCAAAACCAGTTTTATAGCTTTATCCTCTACTGTTAGTAAGAAACAAAACTATTGCCTTTTCATTGTGCTGCACATCACTGCAATATTAATAAACAGTTATTTGAGAAATGGAAAGGAACATTCAGAATGAACTCTCATTTTGTTTTTTTTCTTCTGTATATCAACAGTAATTTTGAATATGTACATCATTTTGACCATAATCCAGCAGGCGCTTTGTCTGAAGGTCCTCCTGCAATGTTGGCATTCAGAAATGATGCATACTACAATGTGGTAACTGGAGGAGTCCTCACTTTTAGTAGTGGGCCACAAAAGATAAAACCATTTGAATCTCAATTTCTAGACAATGATCAAAACCTTCTTCTGAAGAAAAGGGAGATATCTTAAATGGGGCAGACTGAATAATATTTTGCAATTCTCTAACCATCTAATGATATAATTGTAAAAGTGTGGGTTTAGTGATTTTAGCAAGTGATTTCAGCTGTGTGACATAGTAGGCTGGAGGGACTGGGGAGAGGGAGCTACATTTATAGGAACGAGGACAGGCTAGGAAAAGATACATTTTGGAGGGAAGAATTACAAGCAATCACAAAGCTGCCTTTTGGCAGAAACCAATAGGATTGAGGATCCAAATGCAGCAACTAGAAATAACCAATAGGCCTGTTCCCTTTGGAACAGGAAGGCAGTTACTTCAACATAAGCAATTACAGATAATAGGAATACAGATCAATATACAACACCCCTTCCCCCCTGGTGGGCACAGCACACGTAATCCTTTGGATATTGTGGGGCCCTGCGACTTCTAATTGATCTCCTGACTGCTGGTGTTGCAGGGGCTTGAGCAGGCAGTGTCTGTGGTGGAGAGCCTACTGTAATAGCTTCGTCTGACACGGAGGGGGTTTCAGACAACTCAGTGTCCCTGATCTGTTCCTCAGCACCATGAGGACTTGCAGGAGCAGATTCATTTGCGGAAGCCACTGGTACCTGCACTCCTGGGGCATCTCCGCTCTGGTCCTGCAGCTGTGACTCATTAATGGGGGTGGTGTCACTCTCAGACTGCAATTCTCCCACTTCTGTACCAACTCTACTGAGCACTCTGCACCTCAGTTGGTCCACGTGCCTACGCCAGACCCTGCCATCTTCAATGGTGACGTAATAAGAGACTGGCCCAGATGCTCTGGTGATCACCACTGGCACCCACAGGGGACCTCTGGCATAATTTCTCACCCAGACCAAATCTTCAGGAGCAAAATACCTTGTAGAGTCGCTCTCTGCCTGTGGAGGTGCTCTACCATTGCGGTTTGGCATTTTGTCTGGGTGGACATAATCCAGCACTGTTACAAGCCTTCTACCTAGGAGCAGCTCTGCTGGCAACGTATCCGTAGTAGTACACAGCGTCGCATGCTGCAAAAACAATATTCGGGCAATGCGCGTTGACCAGTCACCCCCCATCAAGCGTGCAATAGATCCTTTGGCTGTCTGCACCATGCGCTCAGCCTGCCCATTGGATGAGGGATGAAAAGGAGCTGAGGTGACCCCTCTTATGAAATTATCAGCCAAGAATGCCCTGAATTCTTGGGATACAAAGGCTGCTCCATTGTCTGACACAATGGTCTCGGGCAACCCGTGGGTTGCAAACAGCTGTCTCAACACTTTGATGACTGCAGCTGACGACATGCTGGGAACCATAGCTACCTCTAACCATTTAGAATACTCATCAATGAAAACCAAAAAAACCTTTCCTTGGAATGGCCCAGCAAAATCTAAGTGCAGCCGGCTCCAGGGAGTCCAGGTCTGCTCCCACCAGTGGACTGGTGCCCTGGCCACTTCTGGGCGCACTTCCTGACATGCCTTGCACGTCCGTACCCATTGTTCAACATCTTGGTCCATCCCAGGCCACCACATATAGCACCGGGCTAGCGACTTCATCCTGACCATTCCCGGATGCCCCATGTGAAGCATATCCAGAACCCTGTTTCTCAGTGGCGCTGGGATGATCACCCTGTCTCCCCACAGGAGACAGCCCTTATGCAGGGATAGCTCATGTTGCCTTGTTGCGTATGGTCTAATTTTTTCTTCATGCGGGCCACGTGGCCATCCCCTCCCCACCCAAGTGAGCACACGGGAGAGAGCGGTGTCTTTCCTCGTTCTCTCAGTTATTTCAGTGGCCACTGGGGCAGGATCCGCATCACTCACACCAGGAAGGGGCAAGCGACTGAGTGCATCAGCGTGGCACAACCTTTTCCCTGGAACATGGGTCAGAGTGTACTGGAACCCATTCAGGAATATAGACCATCGCAACATTCTGGGGGAAAGAATCTGCGGTGTCTGCTTGTTCGGGTTGAACAATCCTAACAATGGCTTGTGGTCGGTTTCAAGGAAGAAGTGGCAACCGTATAAATAGTCATGGAACTTTTTAATCCCTGCCACTATTGCCAGCGCTTCTTTGTCAATTTGTGCGTAGTTGCGATCCGTTGGCGACAACGTACGAGAATAGAATGAGATGGGCTTTTCTGACCCATCTGCTTCCCTATGGCTCAGCACAGCTCCCAGCCCATACTGAGAGGCATCACATGCCAGGACAAGAGGTTTCGACTTGTCATAATGAGCAAGGACGCTCCTGCTAGTCAGCATGCCCCGCAAGGTGTCAAAAGCCTTCTGCTGTGCCTGAACCCAATGCCACACATGCTTTTTTTTCAATAGTCTATGCAACGGTTCTGCTATTGAAGCTTTCTGAGGTAGGAATGAATGGTAAAAGTTAATAAGTCCCAGGAATGACTGTAACTCCGTCTTGTTCTGTGGGCGTGGAGCCTCAGTAATGGCTTTAATTTTAGAGTCAGTGGGGTGGATGCCTCTTGCATCAATTTTAAACCCCAAGAAATCCACAGATGGTACCCCAAAACTGCATTTTTCCTTTTTAAGCTGCAGCCCCACCTCTTTAAATTTGAGTAACACAGAACGGATACGCCCAACTAGTTCCTGTGGGTCTTTCCAAGCAATCAGAACATCATCAAAAAATGGCAAGACCCCTGGCAGACCCCTTAACAGGCGCTCCATTAGACCTTGAAAAATCCCTGGGGCCACACAAACTCCAAACTGTAACCTGTTTACTCTGAAAGCCCCTTTGTGTGTTACAATAGTCTGTGCTTCCGCAGATTGCGGAGTCACTGGCAGCTGCTGGTAAGCTTGTGCCAGGTCAAGTTTGGTGAAATTTTTTTCCCCAGCTAGTTTTGCCAAAAGCTGTGAGACGACTGGAATGGGGTATGAATTTCCCCTGAGTGCCTTGTTGATAGTACATTTGTAGTCTGCGCAAATTCTCACTTCCCGATTTGCCTTAAGGGGTGTGACGATAGGAGTCTCCCACTTAGAAGAGTCCACAGGTGAAAGAATTCCCTGTTTGACCAATTTGTCCAGTTCCGCCTGAATCTTGGGTTGCAGCGCAAATGGCACTCGCCTTGGCTTGAGTCGGATTGGAGCCACCCTGGGGTCCAGCTCAAAGTCAATTGGAGGCCCTGTATAACAACCCAGCTTTCCACTGAAGAGTTCGGCAAATTCCTGGCCTACAGCCTTGCCCAACTCTGGGGACGTTTGGACTGAGTGGAGCCCTGATATACTCAGTACCAAGGCGGGAAACCAGTCAGTACCCAGGAGACTGGGGCGACTTCCCTTTGCAATCACCAATTTAAGCATGGCCTGTTTCTTCCGGAATTGTACCCTCACAGCACGCATTCCTAGAATGTGGATGCGGCCAGCCGTGTATGATTGCAAGGTTGCTGGGAATGGTTCCAGAGAGGAGAACTTACCCCCAGGGAAGAGCCCCCTTGCAGTCTGGTCTGAGACAATGGTGAATCCCGATCCGGAATCCACCTCCATGTCACACGGTTGACCTTCAATCATCACTCTGACGGATGTTTTGCCTTGCGCCGGAAACTGCACAGTCTCTCCGTTGATCTCTGTGAGATAATTGCAGTCATCCAGGAGATGAGTCGTGGTGAATGATCTGCGACGCGTTGATCCAGGTGATCCCGTTGTTCCAGCTGCCACCGACCCACAGACCCTGGCGATGTGTCCTGTCTTTCTGCATGCCCTGCACGTAGCATCACGAAAACGGCAGCTTTTCCGCTCATGGTTTCCGCCACAGCCTGGGCAAGCACCTCGGCGATCTTTGGCCCGTGCATCAGCCTGATGCACCAACTTGACACCACGGACTGGGCTCTGGCTTGGACTAGCCTCTGGTTCATCCATGGCATGGGCAGCCTCTACCCGCAGTTTTGTGGCCTTGCAACTGACATTGAGCTCTTCCTGCTCATAATTCTCTGTGGCGGTGGCCTCTTTCAAGGTGGAGGCAAGGGTGACATCTTCCTTTGCCACAATGTGCCTTCAGGCTTTTTTGCTGCTGAGTCCCCCAACAAATTTATCCAAGAGAGTGTCTTCAAGATTTGGAAAGCCACAGTGCTGAGCAAGCTCCCAGAGTCCTGCCAGGAAAGCAGCCACAGATTCTCCGGCTTGCTGCTGCCTTTTCTGAAACTCCATTCGCCAAGCCATCTTGGTTTTAGTAGGTGCCAAGTGGCTTGTCAGCCGGGCGAAAATGTCTTTGAGTGATGTCTCACTCAGCTTTGCTGGGGCGAGCAGTGCCTTGGCCAACAAGAAGGTCTCACACCCACAGCAACTCAGGAATGTGGCCCTTTTTTGCTATCATCAGTGATTTCTTGAGCCACCACAAAGAACTCGAAGCGTTCAACATAGTCCTCCCAAGTGTGGGGCTCCGATGGCTGGAAGGACTCCAATACCCGTGGACTTTCCATTCTCCCGGCGGGAAGGGTCGTCTTCTAAGCCGGCTGGTGAGTCTTGTTCTTCCCTGTGATCTGGACTCTGAGTCAGCGTGATGATCCTCTGCTTCTCAGCATTCCGGATCCCATCCTCGTCAGCAGTGTAAAAGCGTGGGGTTTAGTGATTTCAGCAAGTGATTTCAGCTGTGTGACATAGTAGGCTGGAGACAGCTTCTATTGTAACAGCTCTTTATTCAGGGAGAGAACAAGACTGGGGACTGGAGAGAGGGAGCTACATTTATAGGAACGAGGACAGGCTAGGAAAAGATACATTTTGGAGGGAAGAATTACAAGCAATCACAAAGCTGCCTTTTGGCGGAAACCAATAGGATTGAGGATCCAAATGCAGCAACTAGAAATAACAATAGGCCTGCCTGTTCCCTTTGGAACAGGAAGGCAGTTACTTCAACATAAGCAATTACAGATAATAGGAATACAGATCAATACACAACAATAATCAAGAGCTGCCTAGATGCCCTAAGCACATCCGATCTCGCCTGATTTCAGAAGCTAAGCAGGGTCAGCCCTGGTTAGTACTTGGATGGGAGACCACCAGGGAATACCAGGTGCTGCAAACATCTAGAGTAAGAACTGGCAAACCACTCCAGTATTCCTGCCAAGAAAACTCTATGGGCATGGAGTCACGAAGAGTCAGTCATGACTGTGACGACACAACACACACACACACAATGATATAATCAACATGGTTTATAGATCTGGGAGAGCTTAATAAAGTATTGGGGAAGAAACAAGATTTTGAAACACAGAGAGAAGAGAGATTACTTCCACCCTCCCATCACTAGCAGTTGGAAATTATCGTAACAAGAATTACCACAATTTGCACACTGATTATTATTAATAATCATATTTAGAATTTCTTTTAATGTCACCAGCATATCATACATATGCAATGAAATCACAAATGGGTAACCCTTGCCCCTCAAGATGCTTTGGTTTGTATCTTCCTCAAATTGTGCATGAATTACTGGCAATTCATTTATGTATTTATTTATTTTGAATATTTTTACCCCACCTTTCTTTTTGGAAAAGGACCCAAGGTGGCTTATAATAATGAGGGAAAATATAACATAATATTCAAAACATATTCAAGTTAATAACAGGGAATTAGAAGAGGCATCGTACAACATTAAAAAGTAACATTAAAGCTACCAAGAAAACACAAACATTCCATTATGAGGGATAGAAACTAGCATGGAAAACATTGGTGTTCTTATGAAATCAGTCAATGCAATCATGAATGGTAATCCATTTAAAGGCCCATAATAGGCAGTCCATCATTCAGGAAAAGCTTCCTTGAAGAAGAAGGTTTTTGCCTGTTTCCGGAAATACAGCAGAAATGGGGCAGTCCTGGCCTCCAGAGGGAGGGAGCTCCAAAGTCTGGGAGCAGCAACAGAGAAGGCCCTTTCATGTGTTCTTATGAGATGCACTTGTGCAGGTGGTGGGATGGAGAGAAAGGCCTCTTCTGATGACCTGAGCATCCGAACCGGTTCATAATGCGAGATTCAATCTCTGAGGTAGCTTGTGCTTTGTAAGTTAAAACCAGCACTTTGAACTGTGCCCGACAACTGATTGGTAGCCATTGGATCTGCTTTGCAGGGGTGTAATGTGATCTCTGTAATCTTCCCAGTCAGCAATCTGGCCGCTGCAATTTGGACCCATTGACGTTTTCTGAGACGTTCCATCAGCAACCCCAGATAGAGCGCATTACCATAGTCCAGCCAAGATGTCACTAGGGCAATGGCCACTGTAGCCAGAGCTACAGGTTTCTCAAGAAATGGGCATAACTGGCATGCCAGTCTTAATTGTGCAAATGCACTCCTGGCCACAGCTGTGGATTATGGGAATTATGGGAAGTTTTATCCAAATATCTGAAGGGCCAAATATTATACATCTCTTCTGTTACTATACCTTATAACAACCTTTTGACATAGATCTAATTTTTGTTTCACTGGAGCGTATTGAGGGAGTAGAGTGGTTGAGAGACATATTTGCCAAATATTGGTGAGGGAGCTTTGCCCACCCGTCCTGAAATAAACACGGGATTTCATAGGGCTTAAACAAGGGCCACAATTTATTAATATTAAATCTTTTTAGCTGCAATGAACCTGAAGTCAGGGGGGCTGAACATAGGTGCAACCAGGCGAGGGTTTTATAATAATTACTTTAAGCCCCCTGTAACTGAAAATGTTTAATGAGTCCAGAAGCCCCTGCCACCTGCTTGGCTTCCTCCAGACTCCAATCATATACCTAATTAAAGGCAGCCCTCCTTCTGGTACTTAACGATTCTGTTTAACAACCTGTCTTTCTCACCTTATTTTTGCCAATATTAAATTCTATCAGAAGGGCTGCATCCTAACTCAAAAAAAGCATCCTAGCAAAACAGTTTCAGTTTTTTACTGGTTGCACTACCTGTATTTTGACCGTGAAATATTTACCCACTGACTACCCAGAAGCAAGAATGGGGTGGGCGAAATCTCACCACCAATCAAGGCCAATCCGACTGATAGTCAAAAATTCCCATCCAGCCAAAATTGCAACCAAGTACCATCACTCTCTCTTCAATAAATTAGGAGGGTGGATGGGGGAGTGGCAACCCATGCAGGGTGCAGGGTTAAATGACTTCCCTGTCCCTGCCAGGAAACCCTGAGGTTCAGGTGCTTTGGTGCCAGGGATTCAGGTGTTCGGGATGGAGCCAGCATTCAGAAGAGGCAGCACTTAAACTGGGAACATCATTATCCATAACAGACTAATTTAGTAACTATCCTGCAGGATCCCTTCTTTGAATTTGTTAAAGGTGTCAGCTACTCTGGATCAGTAACTGTGATCTCTGTGGCGTCTCTATAAACCCAATAATATAAACTCTAAAACAGGACAAGGAGTGACAGGTCAGCATACTGTCACATAGGTAGGCACAGTTAATAGATTGTTGGGAACTAAGCCAATGTCATGGTGTTTGGGTGGGAAGTGTTTCAAAGTCAGTAAGATAGGGCTATATTTAATACATCAGAGGCCAAACCTATATTGGGAGTAGAGGAGAGATGCAAGCTTAATACGCCATTGGAGCTGCATACAATTTGCAGCCACTGACATTGGGAGCTTGTCTCAGTACCAATGTTTGTTTAATTTCTATTATCAGCATTCCCAAGAGGAACCAGATATTTCACAGACCTCATCCACACAATAACTAAGATCAGCAAACAAGGGAAAGGGTAAGGTAGGGCAATTGGATTTTGGCAGGCAGCATCTCAAGGACATATGGCAGGCGAGTGACGGTAAAAAAGAACCACAGAGTAATCAATATCAAGAAGCTAGGTGCTGCTTTCTTTGACCTGTAATGGATGTTAATATACTGGAATTTCATACCTAGGAAATGGCACTTAAAGGAATAAAATTATTTAGATTGAACCGAAAGGAATGTTTACCTTTATGCTTTGTGATTGTTCACTTGGTACCCTCAATCTGCAATATTTCATACTGATGTTCTGCTGCTCTTTATGGGCAGATTGTTTGACTTATTAAAGCCTATGATACTAAGGAACTAGAGCCTTGACAAGATTTCCTTTAAAATGGTATTTATAACCCTAACATCTGACTTAGATATTGGAGTTAATACAGGTCATGTAGATACAACGATAGCTTTTGCTTGTCCTATATTGATAGATATGTTTCACGTTTTCCAGCCTGATGATGGGGAGAGTGCCCTTGGAAAAGTGAACCCTACCACTTGTCTTCTAGACCCTTGCCCGCCCTGGCTGCCAGAGAGAGAGTAGCCAAGTGGGTCCAAGGAGTAGTGAATGGTTCCTTTCAGCAGGCCAAGATCCTAGCTTGCTTAAAGGAGGCATTATTGAGACCATTATTGAAAAAGCCCTCCTTGGACCGCCGCCATACTGGATAATTACTGTCCAGTCTCTAATATCTCATTCTTGGGCAAGGTACTAGGAGCAGGTTGTGGCTTCTCAGCTCCAGGGGTTCCTGCATGAGATGGATTATCTAGATCCATTTCAATGCAGACTCAGGCCTGTTTATGTGATGGATACTGCTTTGGTCACCTTGGTGGATGACATACACTGGGGACTGGACAGGGGAGTGTGTTGGTTCTTTTGGACCTCTCAGCAGCTTTTGATACCATCAATCATGATATTTTTCTGGGCCATCTCTCTGGAATGAGACTTGGAGGCACTGCTTTACATGGCTCCAGTCCTTCTTGGAGGGGAGAACTCAGAGGGTTGTGCTGGGGTATTCTTGTTTGACACCCTTGCTATTGGTGCATGATGTTCCTAGGGCAATGTTGGTGAACCTATGGCACGGGTGCCAAAGGTGGCACTTGGAGCCCTTTCTATGGGCACCCACCATCACCCCTTCACAGCCACCTGTATTCAGGTTAAATTGCTGTATTGGCTCTTTACGAAAAATTAGTAGGTTTTGAAACGCAGTTTGGGCACTCAGTCTCTAAAAGGTTCGCCATCACTGTTCTCTTTTGTCCTCTACGCTATTTTCCATGTAAATGAAACTTCTGGGAGGTTCTCTGGATATTAGGAGTTCAGTGTCACCATTACACAGATTACACCCAACTCATTTTCTCCTTTTCATCTAAATCCAAAGAATTTCTTTCAGTTCTAAATTGGTTTCTGGTGTTAGTAATGGACTGGGCAAGGAAAAATACACAGAATGTTGACAAGACAGAGGTGCTTCTATTCAGTTAAAAACATATGATGGAATATTGAAGTGCTTGATACATTCTCCCCTGAAAATACAGCCACACAACTTCAGGTGCTTCTGGGTTCATCCCTAAACTTAGATGTCTTGGTTTTAGCAGTGGCCAGGAGTATTTATTTATTAAATTTATTATTTATTTATTAAATTTATACACCGCTCCATCTAGCTACATGGCTACTCTGGGTGGTATCTTTAACAGTTAAAAATGAATGTCAGCTGCACCTATTTCTTGAGAGGTCTGATCCAGCCATAGTGACCTATGTGGTGGTACTTCAGTTTATGAGCACAATGCCTTGATTTGCAAGTGTTTTACAAAATGAACAAAAGTTTTAATAAATTTTTGCTTCACTCTGCTAGCAATGTCTTGCAAAATGAGCACCAGATGTGCTTGTTTTGCAGTCATGGCCTGGGTCACCTCCTCCTCTTGCTCCTCCTTCTCCTCCTTCTCCTCCTCCTCCTCCTCTCCTCCTCCTCCTCCTGTCTGGTGCTGACTGGAAGTTACTTCTGGCAAACCGGAAGTGACCTCCAGCAGAACGGGAGTGGCCTCTGGGGCTCTCCTTGGGTCCAGTGCTGTCTGTTTACGGCCTCCGGAGATCATCCCAGGTCTGGTGCCACTTATCCATGGCCTCCAGAGCACACTCTGGGCAGCTCTGGGCCCAGGGCAAGCTTCAGAGGCCACTACAACTCCTCACCAATGCAAATTTCTCCATAGGAAATAATGGAAACTGGGTCCCCAGAACAAATCTGATAAGTTTCCATTATTTACTGAGGGGACATTTGCTATGATATACGGGTATTTTGGTTTGTGTGCATGCTTCCAGAACAGATTATGCTTGTACACCAAGATACCACTGTACTACTAATATATCTTCTCCTCTAGGGAGAGTGACACTGAAGAAAGAACTAACTTTATCACTTGTATTTTCTCAATTCCAGTAGTTGTTGGCATAGTATGGGACCATATCATTTTGCCATTTTTTAGTCCTGTTCATGCCTACATTTGAATTTTAAAAGCACTCGGGCCAATATCTTGTTGCATGATGATAATGGACAGACAATCATGTAGCCATTGGCCCTGCTCCAACAGACTCCTCTTTATATGCTTGGTCTCACATTGCCTGTGTGATTAGCTGTGCAACAGGGCACTCACTGGAGTGTGGAAATGCTTATACAACTACTCTCATGCTGGATACAAGAAACTGGCTGTTTAATTTAAGTGTGCATTTTCTTTAGACAATTTATATATCTATGTAAGTATAAAATAACCGGTTCCCAAAATTCATATTCTTAGAGAGTTTTCCAAAATCACAGCATATTTCCATGCCAGTTGGAAAAGGTGGAAAGTTGCTGTGAAATCATAGAATCATAGAATCATAGAGTTGGAAGAGACCTCAAGGACCATCTAGTCCAACCCCCTGCCATGCAGGAACCCCCATCACAATATTTCCGACAGATGGCCATTCAGCCTCTGCTTAAAAACCTCCAAAGAAGGAGACTCCACCACCCTCCGCAGCAGCATATTCCACTGCCGAATAGCTCTAACTGTCATGAAGTTCTCCAGTTGTGATTCTGTAGACCAAGATAGATAAAATGTCATTCATGCCTGTCATTCATGCAGTCAAATAATGGTTTTGTTTTTTTTAATATTGAAAAGCAAATTGCAGTGGGTGCAAGGAACCCATCCTGATCTGGGCCTTGATACAACCTATAAATGGCTTTAACAGTTTTCTTACTGCTGGGATCAAAGTTTGGCTTGTCCACTACCTGATACTTGCAAGGGGAAAAGGATTCATATGTTGATGTACATAGATTCTTTGTAAGCCAGCACTGTTTAGGGCCCTTGGCCTTTGGGCTAAGATCAAGTGCAGCATTCAACAACACCTACTCTTGTGACATTCATCACTGACAGAAGAGCTCTTGAGACCTAGGGTGTTTTTTTTTGGGGGGGGGGGGTTTTGGAAGCTGAGATAAGTCGAAAGCAGATTTATCAGTCCTCTGCACCTGTGAATCTTAAAACCCTGCTTTAAGAGTGGTGTGTACATGAAACTTGTGCACCAGAAGATGGTATTAAAGATGGTTATGGAATCAGATCAGTTCAAAGGGGAGAAAATTGAAAGGACTGCAAGAAAATGATTAAATCCCATCTGCAGAATTATGCAAATGTAAAATCACTTTAAGGATTCATCTAGTTTTGACAAGTATTTAAAATAATACAATATTTAAACCTACAGAGGATTCTTTTCTACAGGTACATCTGCAATCTTTTTTTTAAAAAATATGATTCTTTATTTATAAAATGTAATTAATAGTTCAGAGAGAAAATTAATCTAGAAAGCCTGACTTATGCTAGATGATCATAGTTGTTTGGCCAGTGATGAGTCTTCTGTTAATTTTGAATATTAAACATGTAGACAATGTATTGTGATACTTAGCAGGAAATTTCATTCTTTAAAAGTCACACCTTACTCCTAGGTAGTTCTGTAGCAAAGAACGTCTATTTTTTAACATTTTCTATTTATTTTCTACGCTAAATTACATAAAACAAATATATTGCTTGTCTCCTGTCGTGTTATCAATTCCATCCCAGTTTTTCCCAACATAGAGCTCAATATAATTCATATCTCCTTTCCCAGCTTAAATAAGCATACTTTCATACTTAATTTCCTTACTACCTCGTCCATATTCTATCTATCTTTACTTATATCTATTTTAATACAAAGTATATAGCCTATCTGACTCAGCAATCTATTCAATCTTGCTGTTTAGCTCTTTAATATTAAGCAATTTGGGATAGATTTGACTAACTATCTTCTATATATCATCCATAGTATATTTACCTATTCTTCCAATGAGTCCCTAATTTCAGCTATCGTTTCTAATTCAAGTTAATACTTTATGGGCTATTATAAAAGAACTACCTCCTGGTCTATATGTTTCACGTTATGCATATAAATTCTTATCTATACCTAACTGCCACTATTCTTTTAATTCCCTCTATTTAAAAAAAAACTAACAGATTAACATTTATTTATGTATCAGGTTTGTCTTCACATTTCCATTTTTCATTTGCCGTATCATACCAATTAACTAGTAGCCTTAGACAAAATCAAAATACAGAAAGTATTTTTATGTAATAAATTCACTAAGCCAAAAATTCTATTTTTCAGTTTTCCCTTTTCCTGCCAAGCCCCTTATCTCCACAGGTTGCTTTCCCCTTGTCAAATCCACTAACTTCATGGGTTGCTGTGTTATCTTGATAGCAATCTTGATGACCACTCTGCTACTGAAAAATTCCCATCTTTTCCTCTTTTGGGCACCCATATTGAGTAAAACAGATGCACTTGTCATATTCTGTGGACTTGACACATCTAAGGGCTTAGCCTTCACCATTCTTGTCAAATTTGTCTTCATGTTGAGATTTGCCCTTTGTCCTGATATAATCTCTTGATTCAAGCTAATTTCAGTTTTTCCCCAGGATTCAATGTTATCCAAGAGTTCATGTTGGGGTCTAGTTTGGATATAGCCTGCTGTTGTCATTTGTAGATTGACAACTACTCTACTTCTATTACATTATCAGGATTGGAAATTTCTGTATCTTTAGAGGTTGGATCCAAGATATCTATTATTCTTTGTAATCTGAATAAAAATATATTTGTGAATTCTTCTTCTGAAATATTTTTCCAATCCATTATGTTTTATGGCTCACAACAAAAAGTTAAAGTTGCTTGTAATTATAGTTTCTGCCATTTAATTACAAAAAGGAGGGGTATAGAAGGAGATGACTGAATTAAAGTCCTAGAGACATGGAACAGCTATCTTTCAGCCTTTGTTTTCAAAACATGAGATTATCTCAAGATGAAAAATTATTCTTTAACAAGCAGCTTCTCCAACACTGCTCTTAAAACTGTGTCATTAAGTCTAGCAGATACCAAAAGTACAAAAAGCATAAAGTAATTTCCTTTAAGGTGCATTTTAGAGTCACCACATAGCAAAGAGCAGAAAAACATAATCCTAATTTCCTCAAAAGAAAAGCAATGAAGCAGAAGGGCAACAATGTAGTATGAAAATGATCATTTCTATACATTTTTTCAAAATATTTATCCCTTTGCTAAGTGCCACTTCTAGAAGAGGGGGATTGTTTATGTTTATTTGAAGAAGGTTTTCTAAAGCCAAGGAGAAGCTTTGTGTAGATAAATGGAGGGGGAAAGCAGATCTATTCATGACATGGCAAATATAAACAGCTTGCTCACAGCATCTAGCACCGACAGCTGTGCCTTCATCAGAATGGCATTGGTCTTCCCCCAGTGGGTGGTAAGACATCTTTCTGCTTCTGCCAAAGTTCACTGCCAATCCCTTCATATCTGCAGGTGCTGCCTTTTTTCATTTTCCCTCCAGGGAAACTTACCCCCTTAGGGACCCCTTTATCTGGAGCAATTCAACGTGATAAGCTGGAGCACTTACCAAGTTGTGTTGCTGAGGTGTAGCAGGAACCAGAAATCCCCAAGAACATGTGATGGAGGTGTTATTTACTGTGCTGTAATCTCTCTTCTAACCTGACAAAACACTTAGTGTATGTAGCCAGAGGTGGAAGTCTCTTTGGACAAATACAGCTTTAATGAGTAATTCCTTCCTCCACCTCTCCACCCTTGAACGGCTTCCAAAGGCATTAGTCAAATTCATGAAATAGAAAAAAATCAATTGTTACTAGTCATGGTGGCTGTATATTACCTCCAGGATCAGACCCAAGTGGGGGAAGGGGGCCCTACTGGGTCAGTATTCTATCATTGGCTTCTCATAGAAAAGTGCTTGGTTACGCTAGAAAATAACAAAGGACAAGAGAAGCTTTTGGTTCTATCCATCATGGATTTTCTCATGTTCTGTACAGCTTGGTACAAATGAACCAGATGACAATTCTGTAGTTCAACAGCATCTAAATTAAGGTACAAGATTTATACTAAATTATATTTCTAGGAGAAAAATATAAAAACTACACCACTTTACCATTTGATTTTTATTACATCAGCCATGCACTTGTGATGTCAAAACTCATCTGTTCTTTTTTATTCCATTACAGTTGGGGGGGGGGGGAGCCCAGAACATAATGATAATGAATTCCAACTTGCCCTAATGCATTTTCAGTCAATTATCCTACTGTCGTCATTCATTCCTACACTCACATCCAAGAGTTTTTTCCCCTCAGTAAATATTTCAAGATCCAGCTTTAAATCAATAGGTCAGCTCTTTATAAATCAATACCCTCATTGGCTGCAAAAGGAATCACCCTGCCCTTAATACAAAGACACTATCAGCCATTAATCATAGAATTGTCTGCTTGGAAGTCATCCAGAGGTCATCCAATGTAGCCAGCTCCAGTCAGCAGTATAAGCTTTATATATTCACCTGATACTTTTTGGCTACACACAGACAAGAAATATGGGGAAAGTGTATTCAGTATAATGAAAAGGTTTAATAAATTGCACCAAGGTGGTTGAAATAGGAAGAGCATGTTACATGGGACATGGAGGATGGAGGTAGCAGATAGAATTGTCAACTTAAATAGGGCAGGTCACAAATGCAAATGCCATTGTTGAGTCTTTCACGGTTGAATATTTTCACAGCCTCCCTTCATTGCATGTGAACTAGATGACTCAGGAAAAAATTCTATGCCTACTAACTTGGGACTATGTCACGAAACTCAGCAGGACTTTCTTTCAATGCATGTTACAAAGGACTAAACAGTATCATCTGACCCTCCCCTTACAGATTTCCTAAACCACATAAAGCAGTTATGCTCCAGAGAGACAAGGAGGTGAAAGCTATTATTATTTGAAAATATATCTCTTTCTGTATAGAAAAAAAAGCATGCCATGATCAGAGCACTGTTTGAGAAAATAGATGATTATTCTTTTGAAAAAGCAAGTTTTCTATTCTAAATTGTTAGCTTTTTCATTAGTTACATATTAGTCTCCATCTTGACAACTGGGTGCTTTGTCTAGTTCTCACGGAAAAGCATGCCATTTTGTGCATAGCATATATGCCTAGCAAAGCGTATTGAATAAGTTTTTAAATCCAGATTTCTGACTTTAAGAGCAACTGCTGTCCATCTGGTGCAACTAATAATGGACAAACTCTTTTCTTTCATAGGTTCTTAATAGGTCAACTCCGAGCAGCCAAGCCCTTAAATCTGATGGTAAGAGATTGTGGCATTCTAATTGAAAATGTCTGGTGTTCTTTTCTCCTGTTCTCAAGATGACTGGATTAAGAAATAGGCCTCTAGCCAGTAGGACAAATCGTTTTGTTTCTGAAACAAAAAAAAAAATGGCATTCCATTTCATTTCTTGATGAAATGCTATCTGCCATTTCATTTCATTTCAAAACATTTTGTAGCCTTACGAAACAATTAAACACCATGCCGTTTTTTGTTTTGTGCCCATCACTATTGGCAACCCTATGTCTTGACCACCAATCCAGTATCTTGTCCAGTAGAACCATAGAATCATAGAGTTGGAAGATACCTCAAGGGCCATCCAGTCCAACCTCATGTCATGCGGGAACCCTCATCAAAGTACTCTCGACAGATAGACATCTAGCCTCTGCTAAAAAACCTCCAAAGAAGGAGACTCCACCACCCTCAGTGGCAGCATATTCCACTGCCGAACAGCTCTAACTGTCATCAGGTTCTTCTGAATGTTCAAATGGAATCTCTTTTCCTGTAGTTTTAAACCATTGCTGTGAGTCCAAGTCTCTGAAGCCACGGAAAACAAACCTGTTTCCTCTTCAAAATGACATCCTTTGGCTATCAATCCTCTCTCAAAGTTTAAGGGTAAATTTTCCCAGCTCCCTAAGCCGCTCCTCATAACACATTTTTTCCAGACCTTTAACCATCCTGGTTGCTCCTTTGGACCAATTCAATGTTGTCAGCACCCTTTTTAAATTGAGGTGGGCAGAACTGGACACAGTACTCCAGGTGGGGTCTGACCAGAGCAGAATAGAGTGGCACTATCACTTCCCTTGATCTAGACACTATGCTTCTGTTGATGCAACCAAGAACCACATTGGCTTTCTTGGCTGCCATGTCACACTGCTGATGCATGTTCAATTTGTGGTCCACCCAGACTCACAGATCCCTTTCACATGTACTATTCTCCAAGTGTCTCTCATTCTATATCTGTGCAATTCATTTTTTCTGCCTAGATGCAGGACCCTACATTTCTCTCTGTTGAAACTTTAGCTTTGGCCCAGCACTCTAATATGTAAAGGTCATTTTGGATTTTTGTCCTATCCTCTTAGGGAGTTGTGGCAAACCTTTGGCACTCCAGATGTTTTGGACCACAACTCCCACAGTCCTTTGTCATTGGCAAACTAGGCTCAGAATTCTGGGAGTCATAGTCCAAAACATCTGGAGTGCTGAATGTTCGCCACCACTTCTCTAGGGAATTAGCAACCCCTCATAATTTGGTATCATTACAAATTGAATCAGTATACTCTCTATTCCTTCACTGAAGTCATTAATAAAGATATTGAATAACACTGGACTCAGAACAGAACCCCTGGAGACCCCACTAGTCAATTCTCTCAATGCTTAGTAGAAGCTATTTATGATCACCCTTTGGGTACGATCAGTCTATCAATTACAAATCCACCTAACAGTAGCACTATCCCATATTCTACTGTTTTACAAGTATACAATGAGGAACCTTATCAAAGGCCTTACTAAAATAAAAGATAAGCAACATCCACAGGGCTGTCTTTTCATTTGTATACATCTGAATATGAAGAAGGGACAACTTCAGGATATATAAAAATATAACATATTTTTACTATTTAAAAATGATCAACATGTTACTGACATCTGTGAAGATTCTCAGTCATCCAGGTTCGTTTAACTGGGAGTTGAGTCATGGCTACTGGACTTCTTTTTTGAGAGATAGAAACATTTCACTGTTCATCCAAACAGCTTCATCGGTCTGAATACAGCTAGTGCAAGAGACCTTCTTATAGTCAGCTTGACCTCTTGTCCCCTGGTCTGATTGGCTCATAAGATGAACAAAGCCTGAATAGGCTCGTTAGGGAGACATTAGTGTCCATGGCCTTAAGGTAAACAATGGCCTAAGGTGCTGAAACCCATCAAGGATGGGTCGTTAGCTGTGACCTGGTGGTGAAGGCTCCTTGATTTGCCTGGGTAGTTTGGAAAGTACAGCCTGTTAAGTAGCAGATAGACTATGCCGGAGCCCACCACCTCTGTTGAGGGAGGGATTTTCAATGCTAACATGAATGGCTTCCCTTACTCCTCTCTCAAACCACCTCTCTTCTTTGTCTAATATGTGTACATCCTCATCTTTGAAAGAGTGGCCTTTTTCCTTCAAATGGAGGTGTACTGCTGATTCTGGTCCTGAGCTGTTACCTCTCCTATGTTGGGCCATTCTTCTGTTTAATGGCTGTTTAGTTTCTCCAATGTAGAGGTCTGAACACTCTTCACTGCATTGGACTGCATATACTATATTGCTCCTTTTATGGTTTGGTATCGGATCCTTTGGGTGGACAAGTCTCTGCCTTAGTGTGTTCATGGGTTTGAAATAAACAGGAATGTGGTGTTTGCCAAAAATCCTTTTAAGCTTCTTCGACACTCCCGCCATGTAGGGAATGACCAGGTTCTTCCGTCGGGTCTGGGTCTCAGACTGATCCCTTGTTCTTCTGGGATGGCCCACTGCTTTGTTGATGGCGACCGCAATATTTTTTTTGAAATCCTTGCCCAAAACCCCACCAAAGCACCACAGAAACATGCGAAAGTTACCTATTTTAAATGCTTGATTTTTTACAGTAGCAGCAGTGGGTTTGTATTGCCAAAATACGTCTCCATTGATTTTATTTTATTTTTTTCTTAATTTATTTTTTTACACCTGCGCAACGATGGGCTGGCCATGGGACGGGACCATGCAAATTTTCGGAGCCATTCCACCAATCGCATGGACAGGTTTTGACTGACACTTCTGGATGTGCCAGAGGGCATAAAAAGCCGAGGCAGTTCCAGTCCGTCACAGTCTGGGCTTGGATCTTGTGGAGGGTGGTCAGGGCTGGATTGCTGCACTCAGTCTAGCTTCGATTTCACGGTCGCGTTCTCGGTCTCGCTAGGCAGGGAGGGAATTGAATTGATTTTAATTCGCAAAACATAATAATTTCTTTTATTCCCTGTGGGGAATAGCAACACAGTGTTTATTCTTTTTTGTTTTCTGCATTTTTGAGGAAGAGTTCCGTTTTTTATTTGCTTTTATATTTGCTTCAAGGGGGAGGGAAGATTTGAGTGGGAGCGGTAGGGGAGGGGAGGTGCTGCGGATTTATTTTGAAAATATATTATTTTACACTACCATACCATTTCTTTTGTATCCCAATTTCCCACCAAGTTCATTTACTTGGGCAAGGTCCTTTTACCCTGCGCCTACAGCTTTTTTGCTGCTGTTGCGATTGGGGTTTTGGAAGGGAATCCAGCAAACCTATCCTACCCTAGTAGCAGCTTATAGTTTTATTCCATTTATTTTCTATTCTACAGTTTATTAGCAAGTGGCAAGCAACAGCCAAGGTCCAGTACTAGTGCTTAGAAGGGGAGGATGGAGGCTGTGGATTAAATTATTTTAAAATTATTATACAGAGTACAGACTGAGTAGGCAGAGTCTCCCTCGCCAACCAGTGCACTCAAATTTCTCAAACACATTTGTTGGCAACAAGGCTAGGGCACCTTCCTCTGTAAAACATTTTACAATTTCATTTTACTTAACACTTATAGATATTCTTTCACTTGTCCAACACCTCATTCATTTTTCTGCAGTCAGGCACTCAAACAAACATTTGTTGAAGGGCAGGCACCCAGCCACCTCTATAGAACTTTTTCTTCAATTACATCTTTGAAGAAGTTACATTCATCTTAGTTATTGTGCATTATTTGTGAAAGTTGGGTGCTGCCAGATTTTGCAAACCCCTTGCTTCTATTAGCTTGGTTTTTGTGCAGTTGTAACTTACATCTGTGAAGAAGTTAAGTTACAGTTCTCCTAACCTAATTATACTTGCCCTGTGCATTGTGAAACTTGTTTGCCAGGATTGGCAAACCCCTTGCTTCTACTAGCTTGGTTTTTGTGCTGTTTTTGTGAGTCAACCTCACTCATTTACTCGCCAGTTTGCCACCAGTCTACATACACAATTACATTTTTGAAGAAGTTACATTTCTCTTTGTTACACTTGCCCTGTGCTGTGCATTGAGAAACTTGTTTGCCAGGATTGGCAAACCCCTTGCTCCTATTTCCTTGTTTGTTGTGCTGCTGTTGTGAGTCCATCATACTCATTTACTTACAGTCTACATACACAATCCAATTACAACTGTGAAGAAGTTACAGTTCTCCTAATTACAGTTGCCCTGTGCAGGGCATAGAGAGACTTGGGTGCCAGGATTGGCAAGAACTACTCAGGATAAAAGTATCTGCTGCATTATCCAGTGCTCAACCACCACCATCCAACCTCACCAGCCAAGAGAGAAGTGCTGTGACATCCCTCAGCAGGGATGAGAGCATCACAATTCTGCCTGCGGACAAAGGAAGGTGCACTGTCGTCCTCAATACGGTGGACTACCACGAGAAGGTTATCACACTTTTAGATGATCAGCATACATATGAAAAACTAAGAAGAGACCCCACCAGCAATTACAAGAAGAAAGTAATAGAATGCTTAAAACTCTTGGAGCAGGAAAACGCAATTGACAGGGTGACCTACCACCGGTTATATCCCGGAGAGACAGTCCCCTGCTTTTATGGACTTCCCAAGATCCACAAGCAAGGAATCCCCCTCAGACCTATTGTCAGCAGTATAAATTCAGTGACTTATAACATCGCAAAATACCTGGCAACTATCCTAGCCCCACTGGTTGGACACACGGACCACCACGTACACAACTCAGAAGAGTTTGTTTCTAAAGTCAGGGAGCTCAAACTGGATACAGAGGAAACCATGGTATCCTTTGATGTTACATCACTCTTTACCAGCATACCCACCACTGATGCGCTAATAATGGTAAAGAGAAGATTAAGAGAAGACAGCACCCTCACCTCCAGAAGCCACCTCAACCCAGACCAGATAGGCCTGCTCCTGGACCTGTGTCTGAACACCACATATTTCATGTACAGAGGGGACTTCTACAGACAGAAGCATGGCTGTGCCATGGGTTCCCCAGTGTCACCAATTGTAGCAAACCTATACATGGAACTAATGGAGAAGAAGGCACTCAACACCTTCCCAGGGACAACACCATCCCATTGGTTCAGGTATGTAGATGATACCTGGGTTAAAATAAAGAAGCAGGAAGTACAGGCCTTTACAGACCACATCAACGCAGTGGATCCTAATATTAAGTTCACTAGGGAAGACACCCAAGACAACAGGCTGGCTTTTCTGGATTGTGCAGTCATCATCAGACCTGACCGTGGCCTAGGAGTAGAAGTTTACAGGAAACCCACCCACACAGATCAATACTTACTGTTTGACTCCCACCATCCATTACAACACAAACTAGGAGTCATCAGGACCCTAAGCCACAGAGCAGAGAGCATCCCCACCTCCTCAGAAGCCAAGAAGAAGGAAGACAGGCACCTGAAGACAGCACTTAAGGCCTGTGGATATCCAAGGTGGGCCTTCAACAAAGCAGTGGGCCATCCCAGAAGAACAAGGGATCAGTCTGAGACCCAGACCCGACGGAAGAACCTGGTCATTCCCTACATGGCGGGAGTGTCGGAGAAGCTTAAAAGGATTTTTGGCAAACACCACATTCCTGTTTATTTCAAACCCATGAACACACTAAGGCAGAGACTTGTCCACCCAAAGGATCCGATACCAAACCATAAAAGGAGCAATATAGTATATGCAGTCCAATGCAGTGAAGAGTGTTCAGACCTCTACATTGGAGAAACTAAACAGCCATTAAACAGAAGAATGGCCCAACATAGGAGAGGTAACAGCTGAGGACCAGAATCAGCAATACACCTCCATTTGAAGGAAAAAGGCCACTCTTTCAAAGATGAGGATGTACACATATTAGACAAAGAAGAGAGGTGGTTTGAGAGAGGAGTAAGGGAAGCCATTCATGTCAGCATTGAAAATCCCTCCCTCAACAGAGGTGGGGGGCTCCGGCATAGTCTAGCTGCTACTTACCAGGCTGTACTTTCCACAGTACCCAGGCAAATCAAGGAGCCTTCACCACCAGGTCACAGCTAACGACCCATTCTTGACAGCTAACGACCCATTCTTGATGGGTTTCAGCACCTTAGGCCATTGTTTACCTTAAGGCCATGGACACTAATGTCTCCCTAACGAGCCTATTCAGGCTTTGTTCATCTTATGAGCCAATCAGACAAGGGGACAAGAGGTCAAGCTGACTATAAGAAGGTATCTTGCACTAGCTGTATTCAGACCGATGAAGCTGTTTGGATGAACAGCGAAACGTTTCTATCTCTCAAAAAAGAAGTCCAGTAGCCATGACTCAACTCCCAGATAAACGCACCTGGATGACTGAGAATCTTCACAGACTTGTTTGTTGAGCTGCTGTTGTGAGTCCATCTCACTCATTTACTTACAGTCTACATACACAATCCAATTACAACTGTGAAGAAGTTACAGTTCTCCTAATTACAGTTGCCCTGTGCAGGGCATAGAGAGACTTGGGTGCCAGGATTGGCAAACCCCTTGCTGCTATTACCTTGTTTGTTGAGCTGCTGTTGTGAGTCCATCTCTTTTTTTAATGTTTTTTAATTAAATTTTAAACTACATACAACGACATAAGAAAATGAAAATAAAAAAAACTACAACAAACAATATAAGTGCACCCCCATCCCACGGGGCCATCCATACATTCTTATTCGTTGCTCCATCTTCTATTCTTCTAGTAGTCTTCTTAAAGTTCTCTTCTCCAGAATTCTTGTGAGATATTCGTGGACTCTTTCCCTTTTCCTTCGACTAGTACATAATCTAAAAATTTACCCCAGATATCGTAGAAAATGTCTTTTTTCATTTCTCCTCGTTTAACCTTTAAACTGCAGGACAGTTTATCGTTTATAGCTATATCCCAAAGTTCATTATACCAGTCTTCCATCTTGAATTCTAGTTTTGACTTCCAATTTTTTGCTATAATTAATCTAGCAGCTGTCATAAAATTTGCTATTAGTTCCTTTGTTGTAACAACATAATCTTTACTTGTTAACAATGATAATAATGCTATCTCTGGATTACAATCTATATCCATCTTAATCATATTACTTAGCTCAAAAAACACTTTTTTCCAGAACCTTTGGACTATTTCACATTCCCACCAAAGATGCAAATAAGTACCAAGCTCTTTTTCACATTTCCAACATATCTTATAGTAAGCAGGATTCATTCTGTTTAGTCTTACTGGGGTTAAATACCAGCTAGAAACCAATTTGAAGTAGTTTTCTTTTATCCTGACCGATAATGATCTCAAAATTCTCATATTCCAAATTTTCTTCCAGTCTTCTTTCTCTATCTGTACATTAAGGTCTTGATTCCAAACTTCTCTCAAGGTGTTTAACTCCTTCATTTCTGATAATTCCCCTAGTATTTTATATATTTTACGTGTTATTCCTTTCTCTGAATTTTCCTGCTCAGACTCAAGCGATAGTAGGAAATGTTCAAATTTTGTGCATTCTCTGATTTGATTGTTTCTCTTTCCCCAGTCCTTCATCCATTTTCCTAGTTGAATATAATTTAACCATGTTAAATCACTGGGTTACAAAATATTTTTTATATCCTGAATTGTTTTAATCTTGAGCATCCAATCCTTTAGTCTAGCTATTTTCTTAATTTTAAATAACTCCAAATAATGCTTCAAGTTGACTGGAAAGCTTTCCAAGTCAGTAACTAAAGCCAGTGGGGATCCCTTCGGAGACAAGATTTTCCTATATGTTCTCCATGTGACAATTAAACTATTCAATAGGGGGTTGTCAATCTTTACTTTGTTTTTAACTTCCGTGAATAAAAATGTGTTTATTTCCCCCTTTATATCCAAAGACTCTTGCTCCCACCATATTAGCTTCTGTGGTTTAAAAAGAATTTCCCCCAAAGAACTGAGTTGATTGGCTATATAATAATTTTTTATATTGGGTATACCTATTCCTCCTTCTTTCTGAGATCTATACCATAGACTTTTATTTATTCTTGATTTTTTCCCTGCATTACAATACCTATTTATCATGTCTTGGAGAGTTTTAATTTCCTTTTCTAAAAACTGAACTGGTAACATTTTAAAAATAAAGTTAATTTTTGGAAGTATTTTCATTTTTATCAATGCAATTCTGCCAAACCACGATAATTTTAGTTTAGACTAGGATAATAATTTGTTTTTCATCTCTTCTTCTAATTTCGAAATATTTCTTTCTTTAGTTTTAGTAAATTCTTTATGGAGTTCTAATCCTAGATATTTAATGCTTTTTCCCGGTTTAAGTCCAGATTTTTCAATCATCTTTAAGTCATGTTTTCCATAACTGAACAATAAACTCTCTGATTTTTGCCAGTTTACACATAATCCTGTTATTTCTCCAAATTCTTCTAAATGAGTTTTTACTCTTTGAATATACTCTATTGGGTTTACAATAGTCAAAAGAGCATCGTCCGCGAATAAACTGATTTTAGTTGCCCCATCTTTCCCTATACCTTTAATAGATTTATCGTCCCTTATGGCATTTGCCCGAAGCTCTATAACAATACAAAAAAGGATTGGAGAAAGAGGACATCCTTGTCTAGTTCCTCGGCCTAGGGTAATTTGTTCAGTCAATCCATCATTAACTATTATTGAGGAAGTGCCCGTTGAATATAGTTGATTTATTACTCCCAAAAAGGATTTCCCAAATCCCCATTTTTTAACAATATTTTTAATGTGGGCCATTGAACACAATCAAAAGCTTTAAAAAGATCTAGAGATAACATCCCAGCTTTAGTAGTACTCTTTCCCATTTCATAAAGAACATTCAAATTCCTTCTAATAATATTTGCCATTTGACTACCTTTAATAAAACCACATTGATCCTCTTTAATATATTTAGCTATAAATTTATTCATTCTTTTAGCCAAAATTGCTGTGAAAATCTTAGCATCTTGATTTAATAAGGATATTGGTCTGTATGACCCAATATCCATTAAATTTTTATTAGGTTTTGGAATTAAAATAGTTAAAGAATGGGTCCAAGATCTCGGAATTTGTTCTCCATCCAAAATTTCATTATATAGCTTCTTTAATTTAGGTATTAATACTGCTTTAAAAAGTTTGTAAAATTCAGGTCCCAGAGCATCCACTCCGGGCGTTTTATTATTCTTTAATTTGTCTATTACCTCGCTTATCTCTTGGTCTGTAATAGGCTTTTCCATTTCCAGCATATCTTCCTGTTCCAAGACCCTCTTTAAATTCTTAGTGATGTACCTTTCTATATCCTCCTTAGGTTTATTTTTTGCAGTATATAACAACTGATAAAACTCTTGTATAGCTAACAACTTTTCCTTCATTTGTGTGCATGTCTTACCTGAGGAGTCTTTTATAATCCCTATTGTATTCTTGTCTTGTCTTTTCTGTGCTAATCTGGCTAAAAGTTTTGAGTTCTTGTTGCTGTATTCAAAAAAATTTCTTTTTAGGTACAGAATATTCCTTTGTGTTTGTTGTAAATCTAGATCTTCTAACTCTTTTTTCCTTGCTTCAATCAACCTCAGTATCTTATTATCCTTAGTAAGAAAGAATTGGGATTCTAAATCTGCTATTAATTTTTCTAATTTTCTTTTATTGAGTTCTTCCTGTTTTTTAGTTTTAATATTTTCTTTTATGGTAAGGCCTCTAGCTACCGCTTTCAGGGTGTCCCATATGATTGACGTTTGGCTACCTGCCTTTTCGTTTATATCCCAAGTTTCCAACCAATCTTTTTAAACCTTTTCCAGCACTTCTGGATGTTGAAATATTTTTAAATTCATTCTCCACCTTTTAGCTTCTCTATAATTTTTATTTGTTGCTAAATCAATCAACATTAAAGCATGATCAGATGTTTTTATGATCTCAATTTCGGTTTTATTTATCTTGGGTATTAGGCTTTGTAAAACAAACACAAAATCTATCCTAGAATAGGTTTTGTGCACTGGTGAGTAGAAGGTGTATTTTATTTCATCTCCTTTCAGTTCTCTCCAGACATCCTTCAATCCTGTTATATTTATAAACTTTGCTAGAGTTGTGTGTCTTGTCCTCCACTCTTCCTTTTTACATACCGATTTATCTTTAATTTTATCTAAGACCATATTAAAATCCCCTGCCATTATTAAATACCCCTTTTTAACCAATTCAATCTGATCCCAAAGGAGATTGTAAAAGCGGCCTTGGTTAACGTTTGGTGCATACAGATTTACCAAAGTGTAATGATCTTTCCCCATTAGAACTTGCAATATTATATATCTACCTTCTGAATCTTTTACCACATTTTCAACAACACATTCACAATTCCTTGAGATTATAATGGCAACCCCTCTTGCTTTAGATGTGCCAAAGCTTTTTTCATAAATATCAACATTTGGAATTTTTAATTCATTAATACCATCTCTTATTTGATGAGTCTCTTGCAAAAAGGCAATATCTATTTTGTGCCTTTTGATCATCGCTTCAATTCTGTTTCTCTTCGAAAATGACCCCAGACCGTTTACATTCAACGTTGCTAATTTTATAAACTTTCCCATAACCTATTTCTTTTGGTTTCAATATTCTGGAATGGTCCCGTTGTGCATACAAAAGTAAAAACACCATCAATTAATAAAAAATAAACTAAAATAAATCTAATCCTCCACCCTAAAAAACTATTCTTTTCTCCCAACCCACCAGCTATCATACTGTTTAGCATGTGCATCAAGGGGATGGGAGGGAGGAGGTCGTCCACAGACATTAGCCAGCCTAGATCTCATTAGCTCTTAAGTAGCGTGTTACTGTAAATTCTATAAGTTTATTCTACCCCCCTCTAAACCACCCTCTCACCACCACCACCACCCTCAAAAAAAAAAAAAAAAAACAAAAAAACAAAAAAGGGAAGGGGGGAGAGGAGGGGGGAAGGGAAGAAAAGGGATAATGAAAAAGAAAAAAGAAAAAAAACACCCCAAAAACAAATATTAAAATTGGGAAAAAAGGGGGGGGAAGAGGGGGGGAGGGAAGTGGAAGGGAAAAGAGGGAGAAGAGTAAAAGAAGAAAAACAAAGGGGATGATAGGAGGTGAGAGAGGGGGAAAGAGAGAGGAGTAAGTTAAATGAGTTTCAAATATTCTTCATCTTCATCGAAGATTCCTGGAGCCGGGGTAAAAAGAGAGAAATTCACTGTCCTGATGTTGCCACTGAAGTTCACGGGGGAGGACAGGCAGAACCTGAGTCGTCTTGTATGTTCCATGCTTCAAGAAGATGCTGGCCTTCTTCTAGAGAGTGAATAGTGTGTTGAACAGAGCCTTTCCAAACATTCAAAAATAGGGGGTGGCCCCAAGAATAGCGATAGTTGTTCTTCCTTAATATGATTGTGACTGGTCTCATCGATTTACGCCAATCAGCAGTTTCTTTAGAAAAATCTTGAAAAACTTGCACAGTTGAAGAAGTTACAGTTCTCCTAATTACAGTTGCCCTGTGCAGGGCATAGAGAGACTTGGGTGCCAGGATTGGCAAACCCCTTGCTCCTATTACCTTGTTTGTTGAGCTGCTGTTGTGAGTCCATCTCACTCATTTACTTACAGTCTACATACACAATCCAATTACAACTGTGAAGAAGTTACAGTTCTCCTAATTACAGTTGCCCTGTGCAGGGCATAGAGAGACTTGGGTGCCAGGATTGGCAAACCCCTTGCTCCTATTACTTTGTTTGTTGAGCTGCTGTTGTGAGTCCATCTCACTCATTTACTTACAGTCTACATACACAATCCAATTACAACTGTGAAGAAGTTACAGTTCTCTTTGTTACACTTGCCTTGTGCAGGGCATTGAGAGACTTGGGTGCCAGGATTGGCAAACCCCTTGCTCCTATTACCTTGTTTGTTGAGCTGCTGTTGTGAGTCCATCTCACTCATTTACTTACAGTCTACATACACAATCCAATTACAACTGTGAAGAAGTTACAGTTCTCCTAATTACAGTTGCCCTGTGCAGGGCATAGAGAGACTTGGGTGCCAGGATTGGCAAACCCCTTGCTCCTATTACCTTGTTTGTTGTGCTGCTGCTGTGTGAGTCCATCTCACTCATTTATTTGCCACCACAGTCTACATACACAATCCAATTACAACTGTGAAGAAGTTACAGTTCTCTTTGTTACACTTGCCCTGTGCAGGGCATTGAGAGACTTGGGTGCCAGGATTGGCAAACCCCTTGCTCCTATTACCTTGTTTGTTGTGCTGCTGTTGTGAGTCCATCTCACTCATTTACTTGTCACCACAGTCTACATACACAATCCAATTACAACTGTGAAGAAGTAACAGTTCTCCTAGTTACACTTGCCCTGTATAGGAAATAGAGAGACTTGGGTGCCAGGATTGGCAAACCCCTTGCTCCTATTACCTTGTTTTGTTGTGTTGCTGTTGTGAGTCCATCTCACTCATTTACTTGCCACCACAGTCTACATACACAATCCAATTACAACTGTGAAGAAGTTACAGTTCTTTTTGTTACACTTGCCCTGTGCTGTGAATTGAGAAACTTGTTTGCCAGGATTGGCAAATCCCTTGCTCCTATTTCCTTGTTTGTTGTGCTGCTGTAACTTGTGAGTCCATCTCACTCATTTACTTGCCACCACAGTCTACATACACAATCCAATTACAACTGTGAAGAAGTTACAGTTCTCCTAATTACACTTGCCCTGTGCAGGGCATTGAGAGACTTGTTTGCCAGGATTGGCAAACCCCTTGCTCCTATTACCTTGTTTTGTTGTGTTGCTGTTGTGAGTCCATCTCACTCATTTACTTGCCACCACAGTCTACATACACAATCCAATTACAACTGTGAAGAAGTAACAGTTCTCCTAGTTACACTTGCCCTGTATAGGAAATAGAGAGACTTGGGTGCCAGGATTGGCAAACCCCTTGCTCCTATTACCTTGTTTTGTTGTGTTGCTGTTGTGAGTCCATCTCACTCATTTACTTGCCACCACAGTCTACATACACAATCCAATTACAACTGTGAAGAAGTTACAGTTCTTTTTGTTACACTTGCCCTGTGCTGTGAATTGAGAAACCTGTTTGCCAGGATTGGCAAATCCCTTGCTCCTATTTCCTTGTTTGTTGTGCTGCTGTAACTTGTGAGTCCATCTCACTCATTTATTTGCCACCACAGTCTACATACACAATCCAATTACAACTGTGAAGAAGTTACAGTTCTCTTTGTTACACTTGCCCTGTGCAGGGCATTGAGAGACTTGGGTGCCAGGATTGGCAAACCCCTTGCTCCTATTACCTTGTTTGTTGTGCTGCTGTTGTGAGTCCATCTCACTCATTTACTTGTCACCACAGTCTACATACACAATCCAATTACAACTGTGAAGAAGTAACAGTTCTCCTAGTTACACTTGCCCTGTATAGGAAATAGAGAGACTTGGGTGCCAGGATTGGCAAACCCCTTGCTCCTATTACCTTGTTTTGTTGTGTTGCTGTTGTGAGTCCATCTCACTCATTTACTTGCCACCACAGTCTACATATACAATCCAATTACAACTGTGAAGAAGTTACAGTTCTTTTTGTTACACTTGCCCTGTGCTGTGAATTGAGAAACCTGTTTGCCAGGATTGGCAAATCCCTTGCTCCTATTTCCTTGTTTGTTGTGCTGCTGTAACTTGTGAGTCCATCTCACTCATTTATTTGCCACCACAGTCTACATACACAATCCAATTACAACTGTGAAGAAGTTACAGTTCTCTTTGTTACACTTGCCCTGTGCAGGGCATTGAGAGACTTGGGTGCCAGGATTGGCAAACCCCTTGCTCCTATTACCTTGTTTGTTGTGCTGCTGTTGTGAGTCCATCTCACTCATTTACTTGCCACCACAGTCTACATACACAATCCAATTACAACTGTGAAGAAGTAACAGTTCTCCTAGTTACACTTGCCCTGTATAGGAAATAGAGAGACTTGGGTGCCAGGATTGGCAAACCCCTTGCTCCTATTACCTTGTTTTGTTGTGTTGCTGTTGTGAGTCCATCTCACTCATTTACTTGCCACCACAGTCTACATATACAATCCAATTACAACTGTGAAGAAGTTACAGTTCTTTTTGTTACACTTGCCCTGTGCTGTGAATTGAGAAACTTGTTTGCCAGGATTGGCAAATCCCTTGCTCCTATTTCCTTGTTTGTTGTGCTGCTGTAACTTGTGAGTCCATCTCACTCATTTACTTGCCACCACAGTCTACATACACAATCCAATTACAACTGTGAAGAAGTTACAGTTCTCCTAATTACACTTGCCCTGTGCAGGGCATTGAGAGACTTGTTTGCCAGGATTGGCAAACCCCTTGCTCCTATTACCTTGTTTTGTTGTGTTGCTGTTGTGAGTCCATCTCACTCATTTACTTGCCACCACAGTCTACATACACAATCCAATTACAACTGTGAAGAAGTAACAGTTCTCCTAGTTACACTTGCCCTGTATAGGAAATAGAGAGACTTGGGTGCCAGGATTGGCAAACCCCTTGCTCCTATTACCTTGTTTTGTTGTGTTGCTGTTGTGAGTCCATCTCACTCATTTACTTGCCACCACAGTCTACATACACAATCCAATTACAACTGTGAAGAAGTTACAGTTCTTTTTGTTACACTTGCCCTGTGCTGTGAATTGAGAAACTTGTTTGCCAGGATTGGCAAATCCCTTGCTCCTATTTCCTTGTTTGTTGTGCTGCTGTAACTTGTGAGTCCATCTCACTCATTTACTTGCCACCACAGTCTACATACACAATCCAATTACAACTGTGAAGAAGTTACAGTTCTCCTAATTACACTTGCCCTGTGCAGGGCATTGAGAGACTTGTTTGCCAGGATTGGCAAACCCCTTGCTCCTATTACCTTGTTTTGTTGTGTTGCTGTTGTGAGTCCATCTCACTCATTTACTTGCCACCACAGTCTACATACACAATCCAATTACAACTGTGAAGAAGTTACAGTTCTCTTTGTTACACTTGCCCTGTGCTCTGCATTGAGAAACTTGTTTGCCAGGATTGGCAAACCCCTTGCTCCTATTTCCTTGTTTGTTGTGCTGCTGTAACTTGTGAGTCCATCTCACTCATTTACTTGCCACCACAGTCTACATACACAATCCAATTACAACTGTGAAGAAGTTACAGTTCTCCTAATTACTTGCCCTGTGCTGTGCATTGAGAAACTTGCCCTGTGCAGGGCATTGAGAGACTTGTTTGCCAGGATTGGCAAACCCCTAGCTCCTATTTCCTTGTTTGTTGTGTTGCTGTTGTGTGAGTCCATCTCACTCATTTACTTGCACAGTTCCTTGGTGCTTTTCTTTACTATCACATTATACATTCCCTGGCCTGAGCCACAAGAAGTGAGAAAAATGAGGAGGGGTCGCACAGCTAGAGGGCAGGGGAGGGGGACACCTACTAAGATAAATAGGGGCATGTTTCTGAGGGAAGGGACTGGAAGTAGTACAGAAAGTGATACTGGTGCAACTCCCTCCCCGAGTAGCAGTGCCAGTGGCACAAGCAGCACTGTGCCATCGTCTGTCACTGAGGGAGGCATGGATGAGGCGTACCAAATCCCATCTCCGTTACCTGACAGCCCCACCCTTGATCAGCAAGAAGACAAGGGCTCTGATTCTGAAATGGCATCAGAATCAGAATCGGGCTCCTTGTATCTAAACATGCCAGATTCTGAAGACCTGTTGGCAGGGACAGACTTAAGGCAGGCTCCAGGCAGTGACAGAAGGAGCAGCCCTCTTTCCACCCAGAGTACCACCAGTGAGAGCACTAGTACTAATCTACTTTCCCGGCAGGGCAGAGGCCACACCAGCACCACAGCAGCGGCAGCGGCAGGCAATAACAGAGGGGGCGTTACTTTCTGTAAGCCACGAGGGTGTCTCTGGGAGCATTTTGAGAACAGCCCCCAAGACGCAAGGATGGCGGTGTGCAAGATATGCGGGGTGGTCTTGCGCAGGGGGAATGACCCCAAACACCTCTCCTCAAGTGGGTTGCGCAGCCATCTGATGAGGAAGCACCCTGGGACTCTGCCTGGAACCCTGTCAGGCCCTTGCTCTTCAGGGAGGAAGAGAGGGGAAGAAGGGTTAGAGAACGAAAAACACAGCTCCGCTAGTGAGAGTGGGAAGAGGCAGGCCACACTGCAGGAAGTGGGGCTGTTGGGTGGGACTTTTGTCAGCCCGCGAAATAGGGCCAAAGCACAGGAGACCACCACTCGAGTGGTGGGTGAAATGGTGGCCATGAACGGGTTGCCCCTCTCCTTTGTGGAGTCATCAGGCTTCAGGCACCTGATGAAGCAAGTGGCACCATGGTACGAGACTCCATCACTGCGTACCTTCTGCAGGCGGGTGATTCCCTCCCTTTATGAGTCTGTCAGGGACAGGATCCGGGCCCTGCTGCAGGCGGCCAGAGGGAGGAAGATCCACTTCACTTCCGACCTCTGGACCGGTGGGCACCACGGATACCTCTCACTGACGGCTCATTGGTGGCAACCCAAGGAGGTCCTGGAGCCCCGGTCAGCCCATGAGCAGGCAGCACCCCAAGAGGGTATAGGGTGGTGCTTCTCCAGGCACAAAGCATGGAGGACAACGCCACAGGGATCAACATTGCTGACATTCTCAAGACAGCAATGCGAGAATGGGGATTGGGGACAGAGGGACAGGTCAATCGTGGAGTCATGGTTACAGATGCGGGCCGTAACATGACCAACGTGGTTCTTGGGGCAGGGTTCCAGGGCATCATGTGCGCAGCACACAAACTGCATCTAGTGGTGGGCGATGCCATGGGTGCACCAAAGGACTCCTGGAGTGAGGGGACCAGGGAGACCAGGGCCTTGCTGGACAAGTGTCGGAAGATCGTGGGGCACTTCGCTCGCAGCGTCAAGGCAGCCAGGATGATGCGTGAGAGGCAGGCGGAGACGGGCCGATCGGAGCACATCCTGATCCAGGACGTGACCACCCGGTGGAACTCCACCCACGAAATGGTCAAGCGTCTGGTGGAGCAGAAGGAAGTGGTGGAATACATCATGTCAACCACCCCAGTCCTGCATGAGGGGAGGGAATTGGACCTTGGTGCTACCGAGTGGCTCGCCCTCTCCCAGATGGCGGGTATCCTGCAGCCTTTTGAGGAGACCACCCACGTCCTCAGCAGCTACAACGCCAGCCTGGGCCACGTTCTCCCCCTGGTCAATGCCCTTCGCCAACGCCTAGAGACCAGTATCCGGGAAGAAGGCAATCTTCTCCCTAAGAGCAGGGCATTGGCAGACAGGCTGTTGACCGGCGTGGATACCCGCCTTGGCCCACTAAGAAGGGAAAAGGTGTACCAGATGGCCTGCCTGTGCGACCCTCGCGTCAAGGGTTCCCTGGCGGCCAGCACTGCCGAACTGAAATCCTGGAAGACAGAGCTATGCTGTCAAGTCAGGGCTGTCTCCGATGAGGGCCAGGCGTTTCAGAGGGCGCATGGAAGCCAGAGCGATGCTGAGGAGGAGTCCTCTCAAGGATCCACATCCCTCTGTACTCCAGGAGCGTTCACCCAGAGACCAGGTTCCGTTCCAGCAGCCAACTACCTGGCCTCTGCCCTAACCATGGCAGTTTCCTCCTCAGTGGAGGCCAGGGAGGAAGAAGTAGCAGACCCCGCTCAGACCATGGTGAAGGAGTACATGGCCGAGCCCCTCCAACCCCTCAGCTCGGACCCACTGCACTACTGGGCCAGAAAGGGAGACCTCTGGCCCGCTCTTTCAACTCTGGCGTTGGACCTCTTGTCTATCCCACCCACCAGTGTCCAGAGAGCGTGTCTTCTCCCACATGGGAGATGTCCTGAGGCCGCGCCGCTGTCGCCTGGGCCCGGAGACGGTGGAAAGGTTGACTTTCATCCACTTCAACCTTTCCACCTTGGGATTACCCCAACACTCCAAGAACTAAGTTGCTGCCTGTAACCTAACCTCCTGCCTGTAATCCTCCATGCCCGCCTGCAAGCCTGCCTGCCTCCCCTTGGCCCTACGAGCCTGCCTGCCTTCCTGCCTGCCTGACCCTGTGACTACCTGCCGACTCCAGTGCCTAATGCCTGCAAAACTGCCTGCTTGACTGCCTGCCTGCCTGCCTGCCTGCCTACCTGTATTCTCTCACACACACAATTGAAGGGTACTATTAGTGGCCCAATTTTTCTAGCCCTGGCCTGTCTCCAAACCAGGCAGGGCCACTGAAAGTGTCATTGGAAAGGGTCTGTCTGTATTGGCCCAATGTTTCCCCTTTTGCCATGGCTGGTCTGAGAGAGACCCTAATACCTGCCTTCCTTGGTGCTTCACACCGTTCCCTGGGTTTTAGGCGCCAATCTGCTAACAAAGTGGTGAGGAAACACTTTACAACAACCTACCTCAAAGACTGAGTATCAGGGGGCAAGCTCCCCTCCTTACAGCCTTAAAGAAATAGACCCACCCAGTTCTCCTGCTTCCACTCTGTCTCCTTGGTTGCCTAAACCCAGTCTCCTGGAGTGGCGATAGAAACTCTGCCTGCCAAGGCGGAAACAATCCTCCCTACTGGCACTTTGGCTTAGTGCCTTCCCAATCCCTAGCCTTGGAGGATGGTATCCTCTAAGCATGCGCCTAGTCTACACACACATACCTGTAAGCCAGACTAGATGCTTCCCTGCCTGCCCGGCCCTCTGCCAACCTGCCTGCCTGTCAGACTCCACCAGTCCCGGCTTTGAGCATGCCTTCAAGTTGCTTCTCATTCAACCTCCTCCAGTCTGCCCTTCTGGCCTCCCAGTCTCATACTTTGTCGTCTGGGCTGGGCTGTGAACCACTAAGAAGGGCTGTGGAAAGGGAAAGACAGGAGCTCCGCTTCTAGTGGGAAGAGGCAGGCCTCTCTGCAGGAAGTGTTGCCGCTGTGTGGGAGTTTTGTCCGCCTCCGCTACTGCTAATTTTCACTCTGAGCTGCAATGCACTGTGAAGAGAGGGACAAGGAAGCCTCCAGGCTTGGTGCTTGGTGGATACTCTGACGCACACTGACTGTGTGAGTCTGTAATTCACACAGACCTAGCTCTGTCTCCTCCGCCACTCTTTCCACTGGGCTGCCAGCTGTGGCTCACAAAGAAGGGAAACATCCTTGTTGTGTGTGCGTACTCCTGTCCGAAAGTCCCCTGTGTGGATCTTGGTGCTGTGCTGTGTGACTCATTGTGCGCACACTCGGTGCTTAAACATTTTTTAATCATTTCTGCCCTACCCCCGGAACAAAGGCTGCCGGACAAGAAAAGTTACTGGTTGCAAATCTAGGTTGTGATTGATGATGATGATTGAGTTATGGGAACACTCTTCAGGAACAGCTGGTGGTGGTCTTAGGGTTAGGGTTAAGGGGGATGTTTAGGCCTCCGCTACTCTGTCCTCTGGGCTGCACCACACTGTGTCTCACTAAGAAGGGCTGGAGTGGAATGTACGTGCGCGTACCACAGTTCAGCACAATAATCGTTTGTTTCTTAGAAATAGAAGAGCCTTTCAGGAGGAAGTTCCAGGCTTGGCTCTTGGAGTTGTGGAACTGCTGTGATTCACTACGAAGGGCATGGAGATGGAATGCCAGCACGGCAGTTAGGAGCAGTCTACCAGCACACAGCTGGGAAAGAAAGTCAGAAAGCTTGGCTTGCTGTCCTTTTGGAAGCCTGTGTGGTCAAAGACTCAGACTCTGTGTCTTCTCCCTGCCTGCCTGTCAGGCTCCCCCCACTTCCGGCTTAGAGGAGGCCTTCCAGCCGCTTCTCCTTCACCCTAACATCATGGTCCGGTTAGTGCTTCAAGTTCAGCCCTGTCGCCACTGCCCTCAACTTGCCCATGCAGCAACCACGGCTGCGCCCGCCTCTTGGCGGAAAACCACTTGAAGACCAACTGTAACAGTGCATTCACTCATCAACTATTTTGTTTAGAAGAAGTGGTGGACTCTGTCATCTCACATTGGGGGGGGTTCTTCACGCAGTCTAGGTTGGGAAATCCCTTGGCTGAGGGAGGGGCGATTCGGTGGTTCTCCTTCAACCCCCTCTAGTCTGGCCTTCTGGCCTCCCCTACCCTTCACTCTGGGTTGCACACACTGTGCCTCACAGAGAAGGGCATTGTGCATGTGTGCTAGAAAACAGCCATGGGGTGGGCCCATGATTAGGCAGAACTCATGCGAAAGCACCCTTGGACTCTGCCTGGGACAGTGACAGGACTCTGCAGGAAGGAGTGCCGCAGTGTGGGAGTGTTGTCAGTCTCCGGACCGCCAATTAGTCTTCAGTGGGCTGCTATTGCCATACACTGTGGCTCACAAAGAAGGACAACTTACTGCCGTGCTGGTGGCCCTCTGTCACCGTTACAAACAGGACAGTTTATCAGAAAGTTCAAGGCTTGGCTCTTAGAGTTGTGGGGAATGTGATTCACTTCAAAGGGCATGCCACTGGGATGCAATGCACTGACTGTGGCTCTCTGTGAAGGGAGGGAGCAAGGAAGCCTCCAGGCTTGGTTCTTTGTGGGTACTCTGACTCACACAGACAGTGAGCCTGTGGTTCTCAGGCCTACTGTCTTCCGTGGACTGCAAAGCTATGTCACTCACTGAGAAGGGAACATGGCTGTGCTGGCCTGCTAGGAGTTTACCGGGAAAGCAGCACACAGCTATGTAGGAAGACCCTCTGGCTTGCAGTCCTTTTTTCAGAGTGGTCTCAGGCCTCAGAGTCAGACACCATGTGGACTCTGCTTTTCCACTGGGCTGCCAACTGTGGCTCACCAAGAAGGGAAGCCTGCGTAGGCGTACATAACAGATTGTCGGAAAGGTGCAGCCTGGCCCTTGTTGGTGGATGGATACTTGGAGTCACTGACTGTGAGTCTGTGAGGGAAGGGCGACTGTGTTCCATTTGCTGCAACCCACTGTGGCTCACGAAGAAGGGCATTTTCCTGGCGTCCTCCTCAGGCCATTCAGCTACGCTGGGGTGCTGGAGCTTCCTGGCAATGATCCTGCCCTACGGAGGCCCTGTGGCCTCAGACTCAGGCTATGTGGCCTCCTCCAGCCACTCTTTCCTCTTGGATGCAAAACACTGTGGCTCACTAAGAAGGGAAGAGTAGTTGTGTGCAGTACGCACTCCAGTAGTTTCTCGGACAGTTCCAGGCTTGGAGTGGTGTTGGAGCTGGGATTCACTACAAAGGGCATGGTAGTAGTTTGCGGGGAGTTTGTAATTCACACAGACCTAGCTCTGTCTCCTCCTCCACTCTTTCCACTGGGCTGCCAGCTGTGGCTCATAAAGAAGGGAAAAATGTACCAGTTGCGTGGTGGTGGCACCACCATTTATAAATAGAACAGTTTTCCGAAAGTTCAAGGCTTGGATGTTGGAGTTGTAGGAGCTGGGATTCACAACGAAGGCCATGGTCGTGGATTGCTGGCCCAGCATTCAATTACTCCAGCTTGTGGCCTCCACCACTCTTTCCTCTGGGATGCAAGACACTGTGGCTCACTAAGAAGGGAAGAGTAGTTGGGTGCCAGCACTCCAGTAGTTTCTCTGACAGTTCCAGGCTTGGCTGTTGGAGTTGTAGGAGCTGGGATTCACAACGAAGGCCATGGTCGTGGATTGCTGGCCCAGCATTCAATTACTCCATCTTGTGGCCTCCGCCACTCTTTCCTCTGGGATGCAAGACACTGTGCCTCACAAGGAAGGGAAGAGGACATGGGTGCCAGCACTCCATTAGTTTATTGCAAAGTTGCAGGCTTGGCTCTTGGAGTTGTGTGGGAACCAACTGTGATTCACAAAGAAGGGCATGGTAGTAGACTGCCGGGCCGGCAGTTAGCAAGTCTACCAGCACACAGCTGGGGACTTGGGGAGGAAGAGTCAGACTCAGAATGTGGCTTGCTGTCCTTTTTGCAGGCAGTGTGGTGCCAGACCAAACTCAAGGTGATTGGCCTCCTCCGCCAGTCTTTCCTCTGGGCTGCAAGACGCCGTGTTTCACACTGAAGGGGGTCCCTGATTTGAACAGTGTTTGTACGTACAGCACCACCAAGACATAGTGAAAAAGTGACATGTGGTGGACGGTGGTGCATCGCAGGCAGTGTGGTGCCAGACCAAACTCAAGGTGATTGGCCTCCTCCTCCAGTCTTTCCTCTGGGCTGCAAGACGCCGTGTTTCACACAGAAGGGGGGTACTGATTTGAACAGCGTTCGTACTACGTACAGCACCACCCAAGAGTTTGTCAGAAAGTGCCATGTTTTGCATCGCAGGCAGTGTGGTGCCAGACCAGACTCAAGGTGATTGGCCTCCTCCACAACTCAGTCCTCTGGGCTGCAAGACAGAAAGTGCCATGTTTTGCATCGCAGGCAGTGTGGTGCCAGACCAGACTCAAGGTGATTGGCCTCCTCCACAACTCAGTCCTCTGGGCTGCAAGACACTGTGACCCAAGGCCAGTGGCATTTAATTTCCTGTCATGCCATTCAGCTCCATCCTTTTTATACTGGAGCTGGCAATGAGCCTGCCGCACTCTGGCTCTGTGCTGTGGTGCTCTCATACTCTGCCTTGTGGCCTGGCCGGAGTGGCCGCCCTTACTCTGGCCTTATGGACGCGTCGACCAGAGATAGTCCTCCTCCTTTTATAGCCTAGTGGGCTGGGCTGTGGGCTGTAAAACTTAAGTCAGAGCAACCCAGAGCCCTATCCCATTCCCATCCCTACCAAAACTATTCCTGGCTGTAGCTACTAGCTAGGTACGTAGCTTAACCACCTCAGGCTCTAACTGCTAATGTTTTTGTTGACCATGACGAAAAGCAGGGTTGCATTGGCTTTGGCTTTATTGCTTGTCCTTTAAGTGTGTGTGACTTTGACTGTGTCCTTTGTGTGTGACTTTGCTTGTCCTTTAAGTGTGTGTGACTTTTCACGCCCCCCCCATTCCATCTCTAATATCCCTGTACCCTAACTTCTGGCCCCCGGGGGGTTTCCCCTTCTATGTCTGTCTTTTGCCCCTCCGTTTTCCCCCCTCCCTCCCTCCCTCTTTCCCCCGTCGTTCTCCATCTGCGCCCTGGCTATGCTGCCCTTTATTTTATTCTATTGTACTTTATTTTGTCTAGCTTCTTTATTTTATTTTGTTATTGTTGTCCTGTTTTATTTGCTATTATTTTGTTCGGTTTGTTTTAATTTGCTAGTTCAGGATTTGTTAGGCTCTGCCAGGCTGTAGCTAATAGATGTGTCCTTGGCACTAATTAGCTCAGCCCAGGATCACCTGGCTATTTCTCCCCCAGGTGTGTTACATCTCCCCTGGCAGCAGTTATCTATGTTTTGTTAATTCTGTATCATTATCTGTAATTTGCTTGCTTTGAGTTTAGTTTTTTCTGAGTTCAGCTTGAGTTGTTGTATTTTATTTGTTATTTTTTTTCCTCCCCTCCCCGCTAGGTCACCATGTTGGCAGGGGCTCACATACCAACCGTGTTGGGCCGTGGACGATACGCTCGGAGTCAGGGGGTTAGTCAGTTAAGAAGAACTAGGGTCAGGCATCTTGCGCCTGTCCCGCGTTCTGACCCCCTGACTCACCGCCACGTGCCTGGGAGCCAGTCCACCAGTGCCTCCAACCTGTCCTGCCTCCTTCTCAATGCCAGGTCGGTCCGTAACAAGACCGCTGTCATTTTTGATACCATCACTGACGGCAGGGCCGACCTGGCCTGTATCACGGAGACCTGGGTGGGCTCAGAGGGGGGGGCCTCCCTTACCCAGCTGTGCCCTCCTGGGTTCCTGGTTCATGGAGTGGGCAGGTTGG
Source organism: Phrynocephalus guinanensis (assembly GCA_037367245.1). Classification (NCBI taxonomy): domain Eukaryota; kingdom Metazoa; phylum Chordata; class Lepidosauria; order Squamata; family Agamidae; genus Phrynocephalus; species Phrynocephalus guinanensis. The sequence continues at coordinate 5,240,577 of CM074736.1, forward strand.
AGGGCCAGAAGGGGGGAGGAGTCGCCATTGTATACAGGGAATCGCTTCAAGTGACCAGGGCCTCGACACTGGTGATTCCGGGGTTAGAATGCCTCCACCTGTTGGTAGGGCAGCGGGATAGATTTGGCATTGTGCTGGGCTACCGTGCTCCCCGCAACCCAGCACAATCCCTGCCAGAGCTCGCGGAGTTCATCGCCGCTGCGCTGTTGAAGTCCCCCCGGCTTTTGGTCGTCGGGGACTTCAACGTGCATGCTGGCGGTGAGCTCGTCGGCGCAGCCCTGGAATTCATGGAATCCATGACGTCCATGAGCCTATCCCAGCATGTTGTTTGTCCCACCCACAGGAGTGGGCATACCCTGGATCTGGTATTTACCTCCATGTCGGGGGATTCTCATCTGGAGGTGCGGGACATTGTTCCCACACCTGTGTCATGGTCAGACCATTACCTGTTGTCTTTTTCCCTGTCCATGGCGGCCCCTCCTCGCGGGGACCAACGGCCCCTTGTGTGGGCCCGCCCCCGAAGGCTTCTCGATCCAGTTCGGTTCCGGGAAGCCTTCGGTGAGCTTGCTGGTGGTCTGGCTGACGATTCGGCCGAGGCCTTGGCCAACCAATGGTTTGAGTCAGCTGCCGATGCCGTCGACCGAATCGCCCCCAAGCGTCTCCTCCGTGGCAGAGCTTGAACTTCGCCGTGGTTCACGGCAGAGCTAAGAGCGATGAAGCAGGAACGGAGGAGACTGGAGAGCATCTGGAGACAGAGCCGGACGGAGAACAATAAGACTGCTGTTGTGATCCAGACTAGGCGCTACTCGCGAGCGATCAGGGAGGCTAGAAGATCTTATTACTCCCTGAGAATTGGTGAGGCCTCAAACCGCCAGGCAGAACTCTTCCGGGTGGTTCGGGACCTCACCAATCCTAGTCTGGCCGACTAACGACAACTCGAAAAAAATTTTTTCAAGTCGTGCTCATCTCTACTCATCAATTCAGAACAGTATTTGCCTGCAATGTTGGTGAGCCAAAAAGCAGAAAAGGCAGAGACACAGTTGGTAGACATTGTGTCCAGAGACGCCCTTTTCTGTTATTTCATGCAAAGTAGGAATTAATGCTGCAACTCATAACAATTAAGAGCCTCATGGCATAGTAGTTAAGCTGCTGTTCTGCAGCTCTAAATGTGCTCCTGACCTGGGGTTCAATCCCAGGTAGCAGTCTCAAGGTTCACTCAGCTTTCCATCCTTCCAGGGTCAGTAAAGTGAGCACCAAGCTTACTGCAGGGCAGTGTTTACCATGCATAAATAAATTATAACCAACACTACCCCCCAAGTGCTTTAAAGTATATAAAGTATATATGCAGCACATTTGCTTTGCTTTTCTACAAGCTCCAGCTGCAGGGAAGAGCTTGCAAAATCTCCTCAGGTGCCATGTGTGCTGTGGGTAAATGTGCATGAAATATTAGCTCCATAGTAATGGTGGTGCCAATCATATACCTGCTGTGTTTTATGGCCTGTCCAATCATCCAAAATGATCCACCCCACCCCTTCATCTCTGAATTGCTATATTACTTGATTAGCATGTTTTCACAATCAGATGTTTGGAAGCAGTTCCACACGCATTTCAACCCCTGCCTTTGCTGCCTTGGCTAAATGACAAGGAGCTTCCCGTGGCATTATAAGCACCTGCCCTAGGTGTCAGTTTTCAGTCATGCAATCTTAAGGAATGTGATGCTGCTCATGGTACAGTGGTTAAATGCCTGAACTGCAGCTAAACTATGCTCATGATCTGAGATTCAATCCCAGGTAGCCGGCTCGTGGTTGAGTCAGCCTTCCAAACTCCTGAGGTTAGTAAAATGAGTACACAGCTTGCTGGGAAAGGGGAAAGGTGTAGCTGACATAATTAAATTGTAAACTTCCCAAAGAGTTCTTGAAGCACTATGGGGTGGTATATAAGCAGAACACGTTGTTTTTGCATTTGTTGGCATGTTAGTCTTACAAGCATGACCAGAAGAATTTACAGAGTTACAAAGCTGTCAGCTAAAAATGATGAAGCTTCTAATGCCAAGTTAGGCATTGCAAAACAAAATCTGAAGAACAGTCTCCTACTTTTTCAAAATGGAGAAAGCAGAAGGTGACAACATTCTGAGGAGGAGGAGGAGGAGGAGGGAAAAGCTGCTTAATCCTTCTCTGTTAAATGGTTTTCTTTTCAAAATTAGATCAGGACTTGTACCCCTTCCCCTCTGGATTGAGATGGAGAGAAGGGGGTTAATTATTGTGACAACACCCTGGAAACAGGAGTAATGAATATACAAATCATCAGCCAATCCCAGTAGGAGGGCGGGGGATGGTATGATATAAAAAGGGTGGAGCCTAGTCGGTTGAGGCAGTTCAGTGAGTTCAGTTAAGTTGAAGGTTTTGAGAGTGAGTGCTGGGATAGAGCACTGCTCTGTTGGAGTTCTGTCAGGCAGTGAGGGCTTTACTGTTAAAACAGGGGGGGGCGGAAGAGTTGATGAAATCTATTATATGTTAAAGGCAACGCATACCATCCTCAGATATTGTTATATTTATTATTTTCTCAATAAACTTTGTTATTATTTTTATATTATACATCTGAGTCTGTCCCAATTCATGAGGCGACGATTTTAAAAAGGTGGCAGCATTACCAAGTGAATAAAAGGTGGCAGCATTACCATTTCCAACACAATTACACGTGTAAAAGGGAGGTGTTGTCACAATTTAGTGGCACAGCAGTGGGATGTCAAAATAAACCCGATTGTACCTTTGAAAACCCAGTCTGTGAAAGTGTGACGTCACAATTAGCTTTGAAATAACTGAGAGAAACAAGGCCAGGTACTCACTGTCATCCCTGTGATTTTAGACCCAGATCCCTGCTTCTGGAATTGATTAATTGTTGCTTCTTGTTAGAAAAAAGTATTGGGAGACCTCTTCCATGTAACATCTAATTTGGCCTACAGATGAAAGGAAATCCATGACATGAAGTCTTCTTGGCAGAAGTACAAAAAAGTGCTGTTAATTGGATTTGTGCTTTTTTGTTTCACAGAGAACATTATCTGAATTTCCGACAAACCTTTAATATTAGAAACCCTTTCCTTTTCTTCTTGGGTTATGATTCCAGAAAATAAAGGTGAAAGTGTCTTCAAGACAGTTTATAACTTAAGCAGCCAAAACAGCTCACACTGAGTTCTGCCTTGCCAGAGAATTTGATGGAATACATAGGGATTTTATGCAATTCTTCCAGATGAAGAGCGGGTCTATGTCAGTCAGGTCCAAAGTCCAGCCTATGGGCTGGATCTGGCACATCAGGCCATTTTGATTGGCCCTCAGCTGACTGGCCTGCTCCCTACCTCCCCCTCTACCACCTTTGTTGCTGCTGCCGCTAGCCTACTCGCCCGACCATCTTAGGTGGTGGCCTGCATTCCATCTGGCAGCTGGTAAAGAGAGTGAGGAGATGTGGAAGGGGAGGCCAAGAGTGAGCCACCTGGACCATTCACTCATGCCTGTTTTAGTTTTTCCCATGGGTGTGGGGCAGGGGGCAGGGACGTGATCCGCACTGGGTCTCCCAACTGGCATGCTTCTCTCCTCTGTGGCAATGTTGCCCTTTCCTGAGGGGCAGGCATGGAAGGAAGAGCTTGGTGCTCAGTGGCTTCAGCAGTGTGGTGGTGGTGGCAGCAGCTGGGAGGACTTAAAAGGAACAGCTTACCTTGGGCGCTTCCTCTCTCCCTTTCTTTTTTTTTTATGAAATGAATTTAACTCATTCTTCCCCCAGACCTTCTGATCTTCAGAGTGTTCCAGGAGGACTCACGGTGCTGTGTCCTCCTCCGCTGCTGCCTCGCCGAGGCAGGCAAAGGATTGAGCTTGATCTAGGAGGTGAGCAAGTCCTCCTCCAACACTGTTCTCCACTGCTGCTGCCATTTTAAACAGGCTCCAGCCTAACTGTCAGAGGCTGGAGCCTGTTTAAAATGGCAGCAGCAGCAGAGAAGAGTGTCAGAGGAGGACTCACTTACCTCCTAGTTCAATCCTTTGCCTGTTTACGCAAGGCAGTAGTGGAGGTGGGTGCGGCAGCACGAGACCTCTTCAGACTCTCTGCCTGCTACCGCCTCCCAGCTGGGAGGTGGTGGGCCTCTTACAAGCAGAATGAAATACTTCACTTTAAATAAAAAATGCCATTTTATTTTATTTGTAATGAAATGCTGCTTCTTTGTTTATTTCATTTCATTTCATTATGTAATGAACTGATGAATCAGTGTTTTGTTTTTCGTTGGGTGCCCATCCCTACTTGGGACTCCAAATGGGAATCCTTCATTTATTATTTGTAGGAGATCACTTCACTTTCCCTTTTGAACTCTTCCTCTTCATGCAGTTATCTAGTCACTGAAGAATCTGCTTCTTAATGGTCTTATGAAAAATACCTGTATGTATTTTTCATCAGAAAAAAATCCTTTTCAGCTACATTTTTAAGCACTGGGCTTCATTCAGAAGTTAAAGGTAAAATCAGTATAATCTATTTTTTTAAGTTCAGTTGTTTCAATTCTAAGACTGCAGATTTGATTTTTGTACCAAGTTATCTTTTCTAAATAACTGCTATGCTTGCAGTACAGAGGTTTCACAATAATTCCTGGACTGAAATTTATAGTTTGCAGGGATATATCCATTTATTCAAAGTGATTCATAATTTAAAGAATAATATTCTTCCAATGAACCATGAATCTTTTACTATCTTTCTGTCTGTCTCAAAAGGTACAGGAAAAATTCTTATGTTCTATCAAGTTGTTTCCAATGTATGATGATCCTAGGAATTAATGACTTTCAAAAGATTGTATCATTAACAACTCTGCTCAAGCTTTGCAGCCTAAAGACCATGTCTTCCTTCCCTTCTTTAGGCCTAACCATTGCCTCTTAGGAGTTGTTACAGCTGTGATGGTACATAAATGTAAAGGAAACATCTCATGCCACCCTTAACATTTTCTATAATTTTTGTCTTTTCCATCGAATTCTACCTTCTCATAATATGCTCAAAGTACAATAGTCTCTGTTTAGTCATTTTAGCTTCTAGTGTCTATTTAAGCTTAATTTGAGCTAAACCTCATTTCGCTTTTGGCAGACAATATCCACAACTCTTTCCTGCCACACCACTTTCTATTCAATCATTTTTCCCTGTCAGGTTTCTTTATTTTTCACATTTTGCATCTAGAGATATTAATCAGGAATGCTACAGTCTGAATTAGAGATGTACAAATACTGTCTGATACAATTTGTATCCAAATTCATTCTTTCTTTCTTTCTTTCTTTCTTTCTTTCTTTCTTTCTTTCTTTTATTTGTGCTGCCTATTTGCCAATGAAAGGGAGATCACAAAATAAAAGCAAACCAACTAAAACATGGTACCTGATTGCATAAAAAAGCAATGAGACATTTAATTGTATGAAGACAAATTAGTTAAGAAAGTTAAAAACACATTGATCTTTTATATATGTGTGTATTTAGATGTTGCTTTACCAGAAGGGCAGAAATTGTAGAAAATAAAGGGCCATGACTTGGGATGGATGGCAACATGTATCTCTCTAAACCTTGGAAATATGATGGACTTTCCAGAATAAATAAATCTCTTTCCTGCTTCCTTGCTTCCTTTTGGAATACCCTGTCCTTGAGATAAGATTAGAGAAAATGTGTATGGGCATTTTGGAATTTGTCCCCTTTGTATCCTGTCAACAGTAGAGATGGGCACGAAACAAAAAAATGGTGTTTCGGTTTTTCGTTTGTCGTTGAGAGGCCTGTTTCGGTTCATTTCCGTTTGTCGTGAATTTTTGTTTTTTGTTTTTTCGTTTGTCATTTCTACCCGCTTTTTGTGCGATTTTTAAAGCATTTCCGTGCACAGACATCCCCCAACGCCCCAGACCAGAGGGAAAACACTAAAAAATTTGATGCTGGCAGAGACACACTATAGACTAGGTACACAGGGAGGCTGCAAAGGCAGCGGCAGGCATTGCCCAGGGTGCAAGGCAGCCGCAGAGTGACTGCACTGCGGGGCAAGGGACGCAGCATGCACGCACACAGGGAGGCTGCAGGACTGAAGCTAGAGTCACAGAGACAGCAATCCCACCCTAACTCCCACCAGAGACTGCCAGGAGGACGGGGGCTGCCAGAGCTTTTTATGCCCTCTGTGGCTGCCAGACCTGCCCAGTCTGCAACCTGGGCATGCTATTGGTTGAACATGATCCCATCACATGGCTTGCCTCCATTTTATTTATTTATTTATTTATTTTCAAACTTATATACCGCACCTATTTCCCCAAAGGGGACTCAGGGCAGTTTACACAATACCATAGCAAATACAACAGATAAAAACATTAAAACAATCAACAGCGGTGTCCAGGGTGGCAAGCCAATGTAGGAAGGGCAGCGAAAGGGGGGAAAAAGTTACCCCTGGAAGTTACCAAAGGCGTCCTTAAATAGCCAAACAGACAGGCCAACCACCGAGAAAGCCCGGTTACGAGTGGTTGTCTTACGGGCTTCCCTCGGCGTGGCAATCCGGAGCGAGAGGGCCTGGGAAGAACGGGTGGGTCGGGCCAGATCTGAGCGTCGGGAGATACGCTCTGCCAGATAGACAGGGGCCAAGCCATGGAGGGTTTTGTAAACCAAAACCAACACCTTGAACATTATTCGGGAGGCAACGGGCAACCAGTGCAGGCGAACCAGGATGGGGGTGATGTGATCGAACTTACGTGCACCAACCACCAACCTGGCCGCCGCATTCTGGACCCGCTGCAATCGCCGACTAAGGTTCAAGGGGAGCCCCATGTAGAGAGTGTTACAGTAATCCAACCTCGATATGACCAGCGCCTGAACCACTGTCCTCAGGGAGTCCCCATCGAGGTACGGGCGAATCTGGGCAATAAGCCTAAGATGGTAGTAGGCCGATCTGGTCACGGCAGCCACCTGGGAATCCAGGGACAAATCTGGATCCAGGACAACGCCCAGACTCCTCACTCTTTGCGCCTGCTGGTGGCGACATCCATTTTAAAGGGAAAAGAAAAATACATTGCGATGGGAGAAGACAAAAACAAATGTTTTTAAGGACCCCAACCCCCTGGTAGGTAATAATTTCAAATAATTATCACATTATAGCTGCGTTTTTACAGATGTCCAGGGTGTTTTAATACCCAAGAAATCAATCAATATTAGGCATCTGGGAGCCATTTTGGGTCGATGTCCCCTAACTCCCCTTAAAGGGAAAAAATACAGCGATCTGAGAAAAGACATAAATGCACCTTTTAAGGACCCCAACCCCCCTGGTAGGTATTATCAGACAATATAAATAATTATCACTGCATTTTTACGGATGTCCAGGGCATTTTTTAACATTTAAAACAGCTCATTTCATTGCGCGTCGCCATTAACGGAAACGAAACGTAACGACCACAATTTTCGTGGTTCTGTTCGTTTCATTGCATTTTCATCACAATTTTCGTTTGTCATTTCGTTACATAACGGAACGACAAACGAATAATGGAAACGAAAAAATGTTCGTTCTGTGCCCATCTCTAGTCAACAGTAGAATTTGCCCATAATTTCCTATCCCAAAGCATAGGGCTGCACATTTGGTACCTTTCTTTTCTGGAACATCACAGGGACCCAAAGTAAGGGGGAACCCCCCCTTGTGTTGGTAGTGAAGGGAAGGCTGTTCCCATACCACATAGAAAAAACAGCAGGCAAATCAGTTCAGACAGACATTTCTTCTATGAGCAAAAGTGACTGAGTTTCTACTCTCAGTAACTAAGATGAGAAACTATCAGTGATACAGCTGTCTTCAATGATTTGAGAGCTGAAATGTCCTCTGAGATTTTGGAGAAATTTCTTTGCCCAGATATCTGACTGGAGGGAAATTCAAGGGGGGAGGAGGATTCCTGCAATGTTCCTCTTTGGAAAGAGCCAAAAATAGGTCAATTCATATCCACAAAACACACACACACACACACACAGAGAGAGAGAGAGAGAGAGAGAGAGAGAGAGAGAGAGAGAGAGAGAGAGAGAGAGAGAGAGAGAGAGAGAGAGAGAGAGAGAGAAGGGGGTTTGATTAACCCTCAGTGAAGCTACCTAAAATTAAAGCCAAGTCAGTCTAAGAAGCATTGTATCACCTTCCCATTGTCTTGCCTGCATGAGTAATACCTGTCTGTTAGGGTGAAAAGGTCAGTATGCTGAGTCAGTCTAAGCCCTTCCCTGAGCTCAGTAATCAACGTTTCCTGATTTTGGCCTCTGTTGGGGCTTCAGCTGTCCGTCTTTTTCAGTTTTTGGCCTTGTTTTGCTACATCAATTGATTCCAAGTGCCATTATTCAGATTTCAGCATTTTTACCCCACGAAATGCCAAAGCAAACCTGAATGCTTTGTAGGGTTATCATAACTGACCTCATCCTAAGTGGGACTTCTTCAGCCATCTTGTGTTTCTGAAAAATAAAATATTCATGTTGCAACATTTTCTGATGCTGATGACCATCCCTTGTCTAAATGACCTTGACTTTGATCTTTAGTGATACATTTTTCCTCTTAAGGGTTTTATATAGTTCCCTCAGAATTGTCCCAAGTTTCAACCTTCAACCCTGGTTTTGCACTTTAACTTCCATCAGTGAATTAATTGTTTCAGATCATTGCTGTTTTCTGCCAATAATATAGTATCATCTGCATATGTTAAATTACTGATGTTTCTTTCCTATGTGTTAGTTCCTCCTTCATCTGAATATAATTCTGTTTCCAGAAAAAAAATATGCTCTTCTTATAGAGTGAAACTATTTTGTTTCTCTATAGAATAAGCACCAGGGCTACCAATTGTTGTAAAATATTTTCCAGCTTTTCCTAATCCACAAAGCTAAAATCTGTAATGTGTAAAGCAAAACCTAATTTTTATTTTGGCTCATGATAGGCAATGCATATTTGTAATACATTTTTAGTACTTCCTTCTTTTATAAATCATTAATCCACGCACATTTCTCCCTCCGTTAAATGACATGTCTTTGTAAAACTTGAGTGTTATTTTGTGTTAGAAAATGTTTCCATTGTCTGAATACTTAGTTCATTTATTTATTTTCATTTATGTACAGTAGGATATCTACCATCTGCTCCATCAGGACCTGTGGATTCACTTATATAGTGCCTGAAAATATTAAATATAAACCCCCCAGAAATAGATATCAGATGGTCACTATTTATTTATTTATTTATTTATTTATTTATTTATTTATTTATTTATTTATTTACTACAGAATAAACTTCAAATGTATTAACTTCAACTGACTAAAATCACTTCATTGTTTGGTCTGTTGGCCCCGAGTGCCTTGTACACAGCAGGTGTTCCCTTTGTGGACATATTTATATTTATATTTATATACCACATAATTTTCCCAAAGGAACTCAGGGCAGTGAACAATGTTATATATGCAATTAAGAGAAAAGAAAAAGAAGGAAAGCAGCTCCACAATAGTGTATAAAAACATCAGAAACTAATCAGATAAAAATGCAAATACAAAATACAAAGTTACATGAATGCAAAAATACAAGATGGCAGAAAATAAACAGATGGGAAAGCAAGTTTTAACAGCTTCTTGAAGGCTCCATGGGGCTCAACAATCCTAATTTCACTAGAAAGGCAGTTCCAAAGGGTTGGGCTCATCAGAGAAAAGGCATGCTTCCGGGTAGTGGTCTTACGGGCCTCCTGAGGGGTGGCAAACTAGAGTGAAAGGGACTGCAATGTTCTTTTGTTGTTCAGTCATTCAGTCGTGTCTGACTCTTTGTGACCCCATGGACCAGAGCTTGCCAGGCCTTCCTGTCTTCCACTGCCTCCCGGAGTTTGGTCAAATCCATATTGGTTGCATCAATGACACCGTCCAACCATCTCATTCTCTGCCGTCCTCTTTTCCTTTTGCCTTCAATCTTTCCCAACATCAAGGACTTTTCCAAGGACTCTTCTCTCCTCATGAGGTGGACAAAGTACTGGAGCCTCAGCTTCAAAATCTGTCCTTCCAGTGAACATTTGGGTTGATTTATTTCAAGAGGGATAGGTTTGATCTTGCATTCCAGGGGACTCTCAAGACTCTCCTCCAGCATCACAGCTCAAACACATCAATTATGCAGCAATCAGCCTTCTTTATAGTCCAGCTCTCACTTCCATACATCACTACTGGAAAATACATAGCTTTAACTATCCTGACATTTGTCTCTGCTCTTTAAGATGCTTCCTAGGTTTGCCATCACTTTCATCCCAAGAAGCAACCGTCTTTTAATTTTATTGCTGCAGTAGCCATCTGCAGTGATCAAGGAGCCCAAGAAAATAAATTCTGTGCATAGCATTCACTATTTTTGGCATGGGGGGTGCAGAGGGAAGGCTTGGATCCCTCAAAGATACCATAGATACTTTCCCCCCCCCCAGGACGGCTCACAAGCCAACTGACTAAACCTACAAGCAATTATGATATTAAAACAATGAATTGTACAACTGTAATAGTTAAAACTGCTAAAAACATCTTAAACACGCCCACAAAGTAGTCATGCACACAAGGCCAAACCCACTCAATTAGTTATTAAAAGTCTGCTTTTAAAAAAGAGATGCCTTCACTTGTGTCCAAAAGGGGAAGAGAGAGAGGCAAATTTAACATATCAAGAGAAGGTATTCCACTATCTGGTAGCAGCAACAGAGGAGGGCTTCTCTTGCATTCCAACTAGACACGCCTGTGAAGATGTTGGGGGTGACAGAAGAGCTGAAGGTATTGAGAGTTGAGGAGGTTCATGCAGAGAGCTATAGTTCTTTAGATAGCCTGGATTCAAAACCACATGGGGCATAACAAGCACTTTGAACTAGGCTTAGAATTGGACAAGCAGCTAGTGAATCTCCTGTTGTGAGGAATATGTTCCTTATAACTGGCCGCAGCCAGCAATCCCAGGTTGAAGAGTTTTGAACCAGGTGATCTCTCTGAACTCTCTTCAAAGGAAGCCTCAAATAGAATGTGACAATAATATAAGTAGGATGTAACTTTATAATCATAGCCAAATCAGGCATCTCAAGGAACAAGTGTGACTGAATACCACTGAGACTGGAGCAATCTATAGAACACACGTGGGTTCGTTGTTTAATTGCTATTGCTGTTGTATTTGTTTTGTTTCGTTACCAAGGGTTCTAATTTCCTTTTTTCTAATTCAATTTTACTATATTTCCAGTTGATTTTGGAGTACAAGGTTGAGGGAAAATAATAACACTTACCCTATGTGTAAACTCCAGAAAAAAAAACAACTTCCTTCACAAAGAATTTTCATCAGTGAAACACTATAAAATTGCAGAGCATTCTGCCTATTAGAGATGGGCACGAAATGAGCAATTTTTCGTTTTCATTTTCAGTTTTTTGTTATGTAACATAACGAAAAATGAATTTTGTCTCCAAAATGAAACGAAACGAACCGAAACAACAGAAATTTTGTCGTGCGTTTCATTTTCGTTGCGGCAAATACATTGAACTGTAATGAATGCTAACGAAACAGCAATTTTTTGTTTTTGTTTTTGTTTTTTCATTTTGTTACGTAGCAAAACGAAAATGAATTTTTTTGCAAAAAATTCACAAAAAACGAAAACGGACCGAAACGGACCCCCTAAACGACAAACGAAACACCATTTTTTTGAGTCGTGCCCATCTCTACTGCCTATTAAAAAGTTAATAAAAACAACTGAGATAAAAAAACGGAAGCAATAAACATTTCTTTCTCTTAATAAACATTGCCATTTCTAAGACAGTTTCATTCAGTTATCCTATTTGGCTGTAAAATAGAAGATTAAATTAGCATGAGCCGTGACAGTACTTGAATGTTTGCAGTTTAAAACAAGGGTCCTTGGCCTCTCAGACCTACTTTTCAATAGTGAAGCTCTATTCAGATGACATGTATAAAACATGTACATACCTCACAGAAGGTAATTTGCCAGGTACTTTGTCATTTTTCTTTATGAGCTGAAAAAGAAAATTAAAACCATCTCAGTCTCAAAGCAGTGACCAACATTTTCCTGTGCATCACCAAGAGGTTCAGGTGTACTGTTGTTTTTGTGATTTGTCTCATGCTCCTTTATTCTAGAAACTATATTTCATTCCAGTTTGAAGACTGGCTAAGCAAGCCTTGGGCATCAGCCAGAGCAAGAAGGTTACCATTTACATTTATGGCCTCTAGCCTTATTAAATCTCTTTACTGCAGAAATCACTCCTTTGTCCATCTAATATTTTAAAATATTTTCTTTCCAGGAAAAAATAGAGGAGACAGAGGGGGGAGGTATCTATATCTGTATCTATATATCTATATCTATCTATCTATCTATCAACTTTTGTCCAACACAAGTATTCCAGCTCAGTAACTGGATAAACTAGAGCAATATCGGATTTCTGTGCAACTAATCTCATTTATTATTTCCCTTAATTTTTAATTATTTGTCTTGCCACTTCCATTCAGATGATAATTTCTCTCTCTCCCACTTTCTTTCTTTCTGTTTTCCTTCCTTGCCATTTATTAGTTATTTCACCATTATCTTTGCATGGTCTCTGAATTTAATTTTCACCATTTTCGAGCTTTTGTGGGAAACATCTTGTAATATCCTCATAACTTCAACATAGTAAGAATTGGGGGAAAATCACTACATAATATTTGTAAAATGTGGGAAGAAAGACTATCTTTTGAGGTTCAGCTAGCTAGTATGACAATATCTATCCTAGGGGCATGATAATTCATTAAAGCAATCTGGAAAACACTATGCTTATAAAATGTACAATATCAGATGATGGAAAAACAGCTCTCCAGGTATTTTTTAAAAATTATTATTAATGGTCCCTAATGGATGTCTGATTAATAACAAGATTAATTGTGCCTCAATCAATTAAGCAAATACTCTCATCCTGGGATCTAGAGATGCCGCTCAGGGCCCCCTGCATGAAATGGCTCCCCTATTCTTTAAATTCACCCAGTGAAAATATCCCTGTGGTACTGTCCTCTTGGGAGGTGGGAGGAGTTGTATATGAGATGAATGCATTTCTTTGTGTGTGTGTGTACACAGGAATCAATGGGTGTCTGGGGGATAGATTTTGGTATTTGAGTTAATAATATATGGAGATACAGGAGAGTTGTGCATTTGGTGAGAATATCTGATTCTGATATTTGAATTGCATATGGCTAGTGCTGTGGGCAGAAAGCAGGTGAATACACTGCTGTCAGGTCTGCAGATGAATGATGCTCCTGCTGAATCATGAACCTGATGCTAGTTGTTGCACTTTTGGTCTGACTTTTGTTGCAAAATCCTAATTATATGTTGCCATTATAAAATTCCTACTGATATACCCTGTAACCAGCAATAACAGACCAGAACACAGTAGGAAACTTCCTCAACTACCAACCAACTACCACCAGAATTTGTATCATTCCTTTGTACCAGTACACAGAACATCCTTCAGCAATCTTCCCATTTTCTCCCTTCTGCACTACTTTTTTGTTGCATTTAGAGTTAGTGAATTTGTGGCCACATCAAAGCAGGAACTTTCCAGATCATTTTTGCAGATGACTGATGTAGTCCTAATGCCCGATGATGTATTGTTAAAACTTAGATGGTCCAAAACAGATCAGTGGGGAGGGGTTGAATGTATTAAATTATATACCTGCTATATTAGAGAAAATTGACCAGTAAAAAGCACTTAGTGCTTTTATAGCCCTTAGAGGCAACATTGACAGCTGTTTGTTTCAACATCGGAATGCCAAGCCTCTGACCCATTATCAGTTCTGGAAGATTAGATCTCAAGCTCTGAGCAAAACTGGGTATTGCAGTGGCATTTGAGCAGTCATTCTTTTTTTATATTGGAACGATATCGACAGCAGTTGTGATGGGATATGCCTGTAGTGATATCCAGAACGTGGGGCGTTGGGCCTCCAATAAATGCAAATGTTATGTTAGGCTGTTGCCTAACTGCTAGGTTGTCTGGCCTCTTTATGCTTTCTTGTTAGAGGTCTGCATGGTTACGGCTGACTGTGAGTAGTGATGTGTGGCCACAGTTATATATCCTGGGTGGCCAAGTCTGCTGGGCATTTGGCGTGGGGTCGGAACCTCGGCTTGGGCAAGCACACAATGCTCGAGTGGAAAGGCCAAAGAGGCATGACCTGGGAAGGATTTTTAATCTAGTGTCCCAGAATGCTTGTGAAGCACATGTTGATGTATTGCTGGTGCATTTGGGGGCAATGATTTGACCCGAGTGTCAAGTAAAGCATTAATCCTTAGAGTCATTGCAGACTTGAGGAGAATTAAGAGTTAGTTCCCAGACACACATGTGGTCTGGTCTGTGATGGTGCCACAAATAGTGTGGTGAGATGCTATAGATCCCAGGCATGTAGGCCAAGTATATAAGTGTGTTAACAGAGATGGTGGGAGGAGTTGTATAGCAGTGAGGCAAGGCTCAGGGTCTGTCACAGCACATCCTGAAATCTCAGTATAGCTCCCCAAGTTAAACAGAGAAGATGGCATGCATCTCTCTGATTTGGGCCTGGATATATTTTTGAGGGGCCAGAAAGGGGGCCTCTAGGTCAAAGTGTCTGGCTTGGTGAAGGGCAAGGAGCATACCTAGTAGCCTATTTGTCATGGCAGGTAGAGCAAGATTTTGATTCTAGGGAGTTCATGGTACACGTCCCCTAAGAGTACATGATAGCTTGTAATAGAAAGTCAAGAGCACATGTTCAATTTAGTACGGTGTTAATAAGACAATAGGTTGTGATTCAATTTGTTTAAGGCTGCCTTGAGGGAGTTAGGCTGTTTCTTCACATCCATTTTATTGCTGTAGAAAGTGTGCTGAGTTGCAGAATAAAAAAAATGTTCCCCCATATCTGTTGCACTTCAAGAAAGTGTGACCATGGTTCTAATTCCGGTTTCACCACAGTGAGATGCCTCAATAAGCTCTCCAGCTTATCAGGCTGAATTCTTCCAGATAAACAGGACCTGAAAGGGGGGGGGGGTGAAAAGAGGCAGCATCTGGGGGCTGTGAAGAATTGTGGCGGCAATCTTCATAGCTTCAGAAATCACCTCATCTGTCCTGCTAAGGGGAAGTCCGTCTGTCATCTGCCATGGCTAAGGTTCAAGATTTAAGATACCATTATTTAGAAGCTTTTACATTTATATATTGTTCTACAGATTCATTTTCCCGGCTGGGAGAAGAGAAAAGAAACTATTTGACCTTGGAAGTCTCAATGTTTCCAAAACAAACCTTTTATATAACCAACTTGGATTTTTTTCTCTTTTGCTCCCTCCTGTCCTTGCTCTCCTTTTTACACCCCTCCCTTCTGGAAGTGATTAACCCTTTAAAATGGATTAAAATTGAGTGAAAGCAGAATAATGAGCAGGGAACCGAGGTGAGATGAGCAATTTATGGATATGCTTGATAAAATCCAGAGTCTACCTGACTCTCTTCAATCGGAGCTTTTTCCCAAACTCAGTTCAGAAGTAAATGAGAGTCCTGACTTTAATCTCAATCAGAACACTGAGCTCAATATACAAGTAACAAGAAATATTCCGAAAGAATACTTGGAGAATGCAGAATTTAGCACTGTTTGGGAGACTAAGCTTTCTCTAGAAGAGAAGAAAACTCTTATCTTCAATCCTGATTTGAGCATTAAGCTGGAACAGAGCATTCACTCTAAACTGCAAGCTTATAAAATGTTTGCTTGGGAGACAGAATCCTCTTCCGAAGCAGAGGAGAATCTCAATTTTATCCGTGTTAGGTGGATGGAATTGGAACAGGGCATTTTACCCAATCTACAAATCTCAAGAAATATGCAGGGGAAATTTGCGCTGGAGGTTTTTGCATCATGGGATGGACCAACAGGGAAATAACATATGAATCCCTGGCTTAATGAATCAATAACATAAAAAGCTATTGATGGATTACAATGAAAAAAAAACCAATATGGAAAATGGATAAAAGAAATCTGCAAGCGAGCCCGAAACAAAGCTTTTTTTAATTAGACATAATCATGTGATAGAAAGCTGTTAAAATTATCTACTTATTATGAAAAACACAAATATAACTGGTTGAAGACCAGTTAAGACTACTGCTAACTATTGTTAACTAGACATGCCAGTTTAACATCTTCGTTTATGGAGCATCTAATTAATTGAATACTTGAACATGAAAAATGAAAAATGGAATGTGGAAACCAGCTTGAGATGTCAATTTGTTAGAGCTTTAAATGTTAGCCAGGTAAAGAAAGAGAAGGATTTCCCTTTTAATACAACAAGAAACAGAGAGATCAATATCAATTTTCTTTTAATAACCCATTAAGCATTAATCTTAGACATATAAGGTTTTGAAAACTTGGTAAAATGTATAAGAAAAGATAAAATATAATGAGTTGATGATGTATATTATATATCTGAGGTTGTAGACTAAACAGAGTAGCTTAATGTTGTACTTCACTTCTTGTATTAGACAAAAATAGATGTAAGCATATACCTACTGTATATCGAATTAGTCAAATAAAATCTAAACTGTTTAGTTAAACAAAGAATTAAGTTTTAGGATCAGGAATAACCTAACCCGAAGAGAGAGGAAGAGCTCTAGCAGCGAACGGCAGCTCTAAACACAGCTCCGTTTCCAGGAGAGATTTCCAGAGGCCTGTGAGGCTTCACCTCTTATCCAGGAGAGGAAAAGAGGTCCGAAAAGAAAGGAACAACTGTCGAATTGATAGCACTGTGTGATGCTTGCAGCTTGGAGTTTTCTTCCTGAGGCGAAACTCATCTGGAGCCAGTTTATAATGGTGGAAAGCTGAGCTCTAGGGAGGAGGTGGCACAACAAGATTTAGTAAGTTTGACTCAAGTTGCTTCAGTGGAAAGTGAGTGATACTATGAGAGTTGGCTTCATGTAAGAAAGAAAGAAAGAAAGAAAGAAAGAAAGAAAGAAAGAAAGAAAGAAAGAAAGAAAGAAAGAAAGAAAGAAAGAAAGAAAGAAAGAAATTCTCTTCCCTCCTCTTCATCATTAACGTAAGATAAAAAAGGGAGGTGAAGATTTACATAAATCTCTTTGGGAGTGTCGAAGCCTGGAAGAGAAGGGAGGTGAAAAAGGGGGAGTGAGAAAAGAAATATATCTGAAGCGAAAGGTTATATATGCATGAATGTGTTAAAAAGAAAAGGACAGCAAAAGCCCAGACATAAAATGAGATAGAGAAGAAAAGAAATTTATGGAGAAATTTATGGAGATGGTTAACAGATGGAGTGCTTTGCGGCTAATGGAAGGAAGGAATGAGGAGAATGTGAGGCTAATGGAAGGAAGGAATGAGGAGAATGTGAGACGACGCTGGAGGGGTTTTTTCAGCTTTAATTTGACTGATTTTTGATTGTGGGTGGGAGTAGGTTTCTCTTCTTTGGGGGGAACCTTTATTATTTTGTTACTTTGGGGCTGATTACAAGTCACTCGGGCCTTGTGGGAGGGAAGAGAAGAAGAACAGAGAAAAATGGATACTCATTATCAGCTCACCTGTTTGACTGAGGGATAATAAACTGCATAGTTTGGAGCGAAGAGTAAAGGAGACATAGACATCTGCTGGATTAAGAGAACCATCAGGGGAAGGCTGAGAAGTATATATCTTAAAGAAATAATCTGAGTTTTCCCCTACCGTATAATTTTGGATACTGTTTGTTTTGAGGCTTGTTTCATATATTTGCTGGGTGGGTTTGATCTGAAGTCTCTTGGTAATTTATATTTATTGTGTATGGTTGTTAGTAGTGTTTAATACTTATATACCGTCCATCTTCTATTTGTATTGTTGTCATGGCAACAAGGGCTAAAGGAGGGGTTGGGAGTGGTAAATCCTCACCAGTTCTACAATCCTTGATAGGGAAATTAGTAAACCAAGAATGCCAGGTGATTTCCATGCAGAATATGGTGGAAAAGATGTTGGCTTCAATACGAACTCAACAGAATGTAATGCAAGCACAACAGAATAATTTTTTTGAATGTCAGGAACAACAAAACAAGAAATGGGAGGCTAGACTAGAAAGGCTGTAGAAAAAATGGATGATATGAAACTTGAGTGTATGAATCTGCATGAATATAAGAAAGATATAGAAAAAGAACTTACAGAACTTAAACAAGACATGCAGAAATCACTCTCAGTAACTAAGAAAATGGAAAAGGAAACAGAAAAAACTAAACAAATAATAAGAGATATGGAAAGACAAAAAACAGGAAGATACTGACCTAATGCAGATTCAATTTGAAAATGCAAATTTTCTCTTGAGATTACAAAATGTCCCTGACCAGAAGGGCCAAAATGAGGTAGAAACCGCTGTTGGGATATTAACAGATTGGACAGGTCTGGAGAAAGAAGAAAGAAGTAAAAAGAACATCATCAGCTTTTATTAGGAAAATACAATTTCCTAGAGAATTACAGATTAGGTTCTTAAGATCTGGGTTTAGAGATAAGGTACTGAAGGCAATCCAAGGTAAGACATTTATAAAAGATGGTAAAAATATAAAGGCTTTAAAACATGTACCTTGGAAAATTAGACAGATAAGGAAACAATATGAGAAGTTAATTAACACATTGAGGAGAAAGGATATATTTTACAGATGGCTTTCCCCAGAAGGAGTTACATTTGAATTTGCAGCTCAGAGGCATTATGTAACCTCCAGAATGAAAGCAGAACTGATATTGAAGAGATTATTTGAGGATGAGGACCAGGAAGAAGATGAGGAGGATGAGAAGGATGAGGAGAAGATACAGAGAGAGGAATCAGGAGATGAAGAAGAAGGGGCAGAAACTTTCAAAACTAAAGGAATCCCTGGACAGGGAAGAAAGAAAGGAAGGAAGAATTAAAAATAAAAATAGTAAAAATTTAAATATTAGAGATGGGCACGACCAGGAAAAATTACGTTTCGAGTTGTCGTGTGTCGGACCGGCCCGTTTCGGCTCATTTCCATTTTTCGCAAAATTTTCCAAAAATTTGTCGTTTCATTTGTCGGTTTTTTGTCTGTCGTTAGTACTGGTTTTTGGGGGGGGGCTCCTGGAGGCACCTCTCTGGGGTGGGTGCCTCCTCTGGCCCGCCATGAAGGGAAAGCGGGCTCCTGGAGGCACCTCTCTGGGGTGGGTGCCTCCTCTGGCCTGCTACAAAATGGCATGCATAGCCAACTGGATATGCATACCATTAAGTTGCAGTTGCAGCAGGCAGAGGCACCTCTCTTTCGGGTGCCTCTGTGATTCACTACCTGCAGTGCACTTGGGCTTGGGAACGAAGTGAGAGAGGACCCCTACAGGCGCCCGCTGTGACTCACTAAGAAGGGAAGTGTACTTGCTGTAGTGCAATGCGAGTACACAGATCTGGCTTGGGGTTAGGGGTTAGCGCAAGGGCTAGGTTTAGGGTTACTGGTAAGGTTAGGGTGAGTTACTGGGGTGCACCTCTGGGTGCCTCTCTGACCCACTAAGAAGGTAGTACTTGTGCTATGTTTGTTATCTTGACAGAGCGTGTGCAGAACTAAATCTGCTGCAAGTGCAAGCTGGTAGCGCTATTGGAAGAGAAGGTCCAGCAGCTAGAGGCTCGCATAGTGGACCAGCAACATATTAAGGAGCTTGAGCAGTTCCTGGACAGAGCGGAAGAGACTATCCAGGTCCAAGAAGAGACAGGGCACACTTCAGAGGAGGAAGTCACTCCCCCAACTCAGGAGGTGGATGGGTGGAGGAATGTGACTCAAAGGAGTAGAAGGCCAAGGCATCGCTCAGAGAGTCTCATCTTGCACAATCAATTTGAAGCTCTTTCCCTCAGCACACCTCATGAGGCACACATAGAGGAAGAAGTGGTTCCACCGGAGGATCTCTCCCTCATCACTATTGATGAGATACAAGATCAGGTACATGTTGATGACCAGGCTGCAGGAGAGAAGCTCATTGTGCTAGGGGATTCTATCATTAGAAATACGGAGGGATGGATTTGTGAGGAGCATGATAACCGGATGGTCACTTGCCTGCCGGATGCAAAGGTTGCAGACATCACCAGAAATATAGATAGCTTGTTAGAGAGAACTGGGAAGGAGCCAGTGATCATGGTACACGTCGGTACCAACGATGTCGGGAAGGCCAAGCGGTCAGTCTTGGAAGCCAAATTCAGGTTGCTAGGTAGAAGATTGAAGTCCCGGGCTTCCAAGGTAGCATTTTCAGAAGTGCTACCTGTTCCTCGTGCAGGTCCCGCCAGGCAGGCAGAACTCAGAAGCCTCAATGCGTGGATGAGGCGATGGTGTCGAGAGGAGGGCTTTAGATTTGTCAGGAACTGGAGAACATTTTGGGACAAGCCAAACCTGTTCAGGAGGGATGGGTTGCACTTGAATCATGATGGGACCAGATTGCTGGCACTCAACCTCAAAAAGGCAGCAGAGCAGCTTTTAAACTGATAACTGGGGGAAAGCCGACAGGAGCTGTGTGGCATCCGGTTCGGAACACCTCATCCTCGGGGAATGAGGTTGGAGAGGGTAGAGAATCACATAGAGATGACATAGCAAGTATTAACACTGGCAGAATAGCGGAATGTGACAGTTCGTCTACTGAAAATAAAAGCTGTGGGGGGAGAAGAACAAGGCAGCAGCTGTTGCGGGACCCACTGTACAAGTGCTTCTACGCCAATGCTCGAAGCCTCCGAGCAAAGATGGGAGAACTTGAACATCTGGCAGCTAGGGATAACATTGATATAATAGCCATAACAGAAACCTGGTGGAATGTGGAGAACCAGTGGGACACAGCAATCCCAGGCTATAAACTCTATAGAAGGGATAGAGAGGGGCGGGTTGGAGGAGGAGTGGCCATCTATGTCAAAGAAGGCATAAAATCCAGCAGAATGGAGATTGACAGAGGGTCTGACTCCGCCATAGAATCACTGTGGGTTAAACTACCAGGTCCAAAGAGTGATGTGATAGTTGGAGTATTCTATCGTCCACCAGATCAAAAACTTGAGGGGGACCTTGAAATGAGGAGAGAAATCATGGAGGTGGCTAAGAGGGATAGGATAGTAATCATGGGGGACTTTAATTATCCCCACATTGACTGGGCCAATGCGAGCTCTGGGCAAGAAAGAGAAACTGGGTTTCTCGACTTGCTGAATGACTGTGCCTTAGAGCAACTTGTCATGGAGCCCACCCGAGAACAGGCAACTCTAGATCTATTGTGTGATACTCAGGACCTCGTCAGGGATGTGAATGTCACTGAGCCTCTGGGGAACAGTGACCATGCTGCAATTACCTTTGCCATGCATGTCGGAGGAAGAGTGTCAACCAAATCAGACATAAAAACCCTTGATTTTCGAAGGGCAAACTTCCCTCAGATGAGGAAACTAGTTAGAGAGAAACTGAAGGGGAGGGTTAGAAGAATCCAATCTCTTCAGTGTGCATGGAGCCTGTTTAAAACAACAATAATAGAGGCCCAGCACAAGTGCATACCACAAAGAAAGAAGAGCTCATTTAAGTCCAAGAGGACACCGGCATGGTTAACGAGTGGAGTTAGAGAGGCTCTAAAGCACAAGGAGAGGTCCTTCTGTAAATGGAAATCCTCCCCAAATGAGGAAAATAAAAAGGAACACAAACTCTGGCAAAAGAAATGTAAAAAGATGATAAGGGAGGCAAAGAAAGACTTTGAGGAACGCATGGCTAGCAATATAAAGGGTAATAATAAAAGCTTCTTTAAATATGTTAGAAGTAGAAAACCTGCCAGAGAACCAATTGGGCCTCTGGACGGTGAGGGAGGAAAAGGGGAGGTTAAGGAGGACTTGGACATTGCAGAGAAATTGAACGAGTTCTTTGCGTCTGTCTTCACGACAGAGGACCTTGAGCGGATTCCGCTGCCTGAGCCGCCCCTCTTGACTAAAGAATTAAATCAAATACAGGTTAAAAGAGAGGAGGTTTTAGGACTAATTGATAAATTGAGGATTAACAAGTCACCGGGCCCAGATGGCATCCACGACCCACAGACTCACACACACAGGTGAGTTCAGGCTTTTACTGAAAATTCAGAGCCAAACCCCAATGCAGCAAATCAGAAGTAAATCAGAATCCAGGAAACCTATTGCAAGGTCATGGCTATTCAGAGAGCAAAGCAGAGTCCAAGATAAACAGTCCAGGGGTCAAAGCCAGAATGTCAATGGTAGCTTACGCCAGGTCCACTAAGAGAGAAAGTAAGGAGCTAAGAGAGACGAGGTCCAGGGTCACGCCAAGCAGGAACAAGGATCAAGCAGAGAAGCAGTAGCAAGTTGTCATATCAACGTGTTGCTCCCACAATTTGCCTCAGTCCTGAATGCTTAATTTATGTCTCCAGAGAGGAACATAACTTCCCCAGAAACTAACCCTGTCAAAATTCAGGACTCCCTAAATGTAGATGTTGGTGGCTCAGATAAAGCTTGTCTCTGCTTCTCCTGGTTGTAAGTCTTCGTTGCCTTCGACAAGCAGCCCTCTGTGGGGTGGAGAATCCCCTGAAAATTCTGAGTCTCCTGTGCAGCTGCTGGAGGAACTGATAGCCCTGAAACCCCATCTGGGGCTTCTTCAGGCATTAATTCTTTAGTCTCTGGAATAGGTTCTGGCAAGGCCCTGACACAATGCCACAAAAGAGAACATCCAAGAATTCCTGCTGAGGGCTGCTTGTTTAATTGTTTTGGAACTGAAAAGAAACAGACATCACAGAGCACATAGTCATGGAAACAGCCAGTTGGCAATCTTCAGCTCCCAACTCTCATTTCCCAATTTTTGTTCGAAATAGAAACAACAGAATTCTTCACCTCATACAAAAATAAGATTTACATCACTCTGATTATTCAATTTGTCAGCTATCAGAGTTCAAAACTTTTCTGCTCAAAACACTCTCTGTATTACTTGGTATTACTGGCTCTTAAAGCTTTTTTTCAGACCATTACAACTGGAGTGCATCAAATCAGGTTTGACCGTTTGAACCTCCCTTGCATATATCTGCAATCTTTCTCCACTGAGCATCTAATCTCTAAAAAATACACCTCCTTGTGCTTTCCAGTTTTGTTTCCGCTACTGACCTTCCTGAAGGAAGGATCTAACCCTATGAGTTCATGAGAACTCTAAACATAGATATGTACGATTTCTGCTTCTGGAGGGTATCTCTACTGCTTCGGTGCTGTGAGGACGATCTTGCTGTTTTGTTCCATATGCTTCTTCATTCTATGGGTGTTACCCTATTTAGAATCACGAGCATAAAACCCTCTGTTTTCTTCCCTTATCAAGCCTGGTAGTCATGCAATCAAAAACAAGGCTACAACATCATAGATCAACTTTTTATTCAAATGTTATCTCATTGCATGTTAGTGTGGATTGCTGAACTTCCTATTGAGAACTGGACGGTGATGTGACAAAACCCAATCCACCCCCAAACTATTCTTTTTCTGCTATTATAATTTCTTACATGGGAAGTTCCTGTCGTGAGTCCTCAGGGGGGTGTTAATTTGTTTTGTAACTCAAAGTTAGCAGAGAAGCTGCTACCTAAGAGATCTGGTATTAGGTACTGGCCTATCTTCATCAAGTAACTATCATGTTTGCCAAATAAATCTTCTACCCCAAAAAGTCTCATTTCACCTTTTAATACTTTACATGTACAAAAAATTGATTAATCGAAGCCTTGACTGTCACAAATAGCTCCTTTTTCGTGTTACCAGCAGTTAGGGCCTGTTTTCAGCCATCAGAGCACCAGGAGGAGGGGGACCCACCCTATCACATCTCTGCAATCTCTTTGTGCACTCAGCTCCAAATCAAAAATCAAAATACCAACCCCCTTTAATGTTGGGCTTGATACATGTATTGGCTCTTTAAGCAGTTTTGTTTCCAGCAATTCCCTTTTTAATTGACCTTTGCATTGACCCTATGGGCACAAAAAAGGCAAATATCTCTATAATTTCAGCTTGTTCATGTGGTCTAACCACCTTGCTATATGCAACAACAATATAATTTTTCCTTACACCATGTGCATTAGAAGTGTGTTACCTGGGAAGTCTTTACCAAATTATAATCATGCTGCTCATTCCTAATCAAACCTTGCAATCATGCTACCCCCAAAAGGGACTATAATCTACCTTTAATACTCACAGTAATTGCTAGAATAATCTCCAAAAAACTAGTCCTGGTACTGGCCCATGACTTTCACAAGGGCTATGATCAAGCTGGATCATAACTTTGGAGGCAGAACTTTTTTGAGTGATTATGGTCGCTCCACTCCACCTTGTGTGGAGCAGGGGTGGCTTTGCCAACTGGCTGAAGAGGCGGCGGTTGGGCTGCGCAAGTTGCGTAGCCCATGCAGGGGGGCGCACATCCATAAGGTCCCTGCGCACTCCCCACAGCCTGCCTGTTCAGTTGCCAGTTCCTGTTGGAAGAAGCTGTCGCTTACCTGACAGGCTCCGGCTGTTTCATCGTCGTACCGGCTAAGTTTCCTTCGTCCCGGGAGGGAATTGGGAGCTGGGCGGGGCTGCCCGGTCAGGCTCTCGTGAGCCTACTGGGCACTGTGGGAGGTGGGAGGTTGCCTGGGACAGGGGAGGTGGGGGTTTGCGGTCGTTCCTAGCCCACTAAAGAGTGGCTGCTCCGGGTGCCGCAGGTGCGTGGCTGTGGCAGAGGTGGCCGGGAGCAGTGACAATAGCCACCCTCAGGGCCTGATCCGAGAACTTCTTGGGTAGTTTTGCTGTGTGGCGTGTTCGGCGTGCCCAGGAGCGGGCCCGCTGTGGTTCGCGTGCGGGAGCCTGCTTGGAGCCAAGAAGGGAGGCGGGCTTCACCTCTGGCTTCTTGGGCAGCAGAGCGGGCCCCGCCATTGTGGCGGCTGCCATTTTGTGAGCACCTCCGAGCGGTCCTTAATCACCCTCCATCCCACTCCAGGGGCGGCCATCCACACATGAGCCAGTGTGGTGATGCTCGCGGACATCTGTCTCATGCTCCTGGTGGAAACTTTATTGCCTGGCCACCATCTTTTGAGGGGTCCGGGCCTAGTGGCTATCCACATGGAAGCCCTGCAGTGGTGGCCATTTTGTTTCACATTGTTGGGGTAGGGCAAGGATGCACTGAATCTGGTGCCATCCTGCCCCTTGTTTATCTGTGTTTGGCATACTAATAGGTGTTTACACCCCCTCCCCACCAGCTACCCTTGTGATTGGATATTGACATCCAAGTTTGGATACTGAACGTGTTTTTCATCTTTTACCACCAGCTACCTTCTCCGTCATATATTGCCACCTAAGGAGGCGTATCACCAGTGCTGACACCCCCCCATAGGATAATCTTGTTCTGCTACCTTTGGCTAGCCAAGGTTGCTCTCAGTGGGTTGGCACTTCTAATTTTTAACATGCCACCTAAAAAGGGCCCCAGTAAAGGCAAGGGCAAGGTCCCTGCCAAGAAGAGGCCTTTGCTACCACCTGCCCCAGAGATCTCTTCATCATCAGATGAGGAGTGGCCACAGTTCTCTGCAGCTTGGGATAAATTGTTCCGCTTAGAGGGAGAACATGCGAAGCGGCAGGGTACGGCGACATCTTATGGTGGAGGGCAGGCTCCATGAGACACCAAAGCTCAAAGGAGGGCAGGGCTCAAGTTAATGGGGGATTTAATGCTGACCCGTATCTCTTTTCTTGTGTCTGCCTTGGCTGGTTCTTCCGGTCAGGCCTCGGCAGGTATCCAGCAGGGGACATCCGAGGCTGCTCCACCTGCAGAAGAATTGCCGGTACCGCTCCCCCTGGGGGACGCACCACTGCAGATCGCCACCCCGCAACCCAGCATCAATGATCCTCAGCATCAGGCCATTGACTTGTCGCTTGCTGCGTCCCCGCGGAGCCAACTATCCCCGACACGCATTCATCAACCGGCCCTGGGTGAGTCCTATTCGGTTTCCACACATACACCTAGGCATGTCACATGGCCTTGACCCACCAGCATAGCCAAGATGGAGGCACAGGTTCACTCCAGTTTCCCAGGACACCTATCTTCACCGCCGTCTGTGTGGCCCCCATGTTTTGGGCCTCCAGCGGTGGCTGAAGTGGCGGCACAGACTGAGGCCTTGACCTTCCCAGATGCCACTCCTACACTACTGGCGGTGCCGTGCCTGGATGCCCCTGCCCAGCTGGCACCCGCTTCTACTAAGATGGTGGAGCTCAAATCTTCTCAGCATAGTATCAATGACCTCCCTGAGGGTGATGAGTCCCTACCATTGGGCGATCACCTTTCGGAAGCCATGATGGACAAAATTATCTCAGGCAAGTTTGTGGACATATTTGACCTCTTAAATAGAGAAATTGACTCAAAAGAACTGGAGAAATTGGATGATAAAGAGAAGGAACAGATCCAGAGACGAAAGCCTAACCGGTCATGGAATAATTGGTTGAATGCCTTTGTTATTTACGCTGGGAATTATTCAAAAGCCCACCCTGAAAATGGTTCCGTACTGTTCCATTATTTAGATTTGGTTATCCGGGCATGCCTCGAATTCCTGGGCACGGCCTAGCTGATGTACGATTGTGATGTCACCCCTTTCACAGACTGGGTTTTCAAAGGCACAACTGGGTTTATTTCGACATCCCACTGCTGTGCCACCAAATTGTGATGACACCTCCCTTTTTCACACTGAATTGTGATGGAAATGGTAATGCTGCCACCTTTTAAAATCATCGCCTCATGAATTGGGACTGACTCAGAGATATATGATATAAAATTAATGATGAAGTTTATTGAGAAAATGATAAATATAACAATATCTGGGGATGGTATGCGTTGCCTTTAACATATAATAGATTTCATCAACTCTTCCAGCCCCCCTGTCTTCAATAAATAGTAAACAGTATAGCCCTCACTGCCTGACAGAACTCTCACAGAGCAGTGCTCTCTCCCAGTACTCTTAGCTCTCAACTTAACTGAACTCACTGAACTCCTAAACTGACTAGGCTCCACCCTTTTTATATCATACCATACCCCGCCCTCCTGCTGGGATTGGCTGATGATTTGTATATTCATTACTCCTGTTTCCAGGGTTTTGTCACAACGATGAAGGCTTTTGTTGCCGGATCACCAAAGATCCCAGCCTGCGCTGGGATAGGCCTCATAGTTATCTTTGGTGGAGAGTGATGAGTTCTTCCCACACAAATGAGAGGTTTGATAGTGGCCACCCTGTGCTACGCTCCGGTGCCCCAGGTAATCCCCGCGCTAACGCGGGCCAGTCAGTTCAACCCTGGCTGGTCTGCTTTGACTATAATAGCAAAGGATCCTGTGGGCGTTGGCAGTGCAAATTCCGTCACCTGTGCTCCACCTGCAGAGCTAATCATCCAGCCTCCACTTGCCCACGAGGATGGCCCAGAGGCGAGGGGGTAGAGATCCGTGTGGCAAACACAACCCACCAGGTTCATCCCAGCCTCCAAAAGGGACCTAGCCCAATGGCTGCATAGCTACCCCTCCCAGGAGGATGCTGCATACCTCATTCAAGGGTTGCAGCACGGATTTCGCATCCCGGCCTTGGGTGAGTGGATGCCTTATTTGACAAACAACCTGAAATCTGTGATTGGCATGGAAGCTATTGTTAAAGCCAAAAATTGTGGCGGAACTTGCTGAGGGTAGAATCCTGGGTCCTTTCGACCAGCCGCCTACGCCCCGATTCAGATCCCCTTTGGGGGTGGTTCCCAAGAAGACCCCAGGCGAATACCACCTTATTCATCACCTCTCATACCCAGCCAGGAATTCCGTTAATGATAGGATTCCTCAGGAATTGTGCAGCATTCAATACACTTCTTTTGATTCGGCTGTAAGGATGGTGCGTAGCTGTGGCATAGGAGCAGAAATTGGCAAGTGTAATGTCAAATCAGCTTTTGGCCTGCTCCCGGTTCATCCCGATGACTGCGAGTTGCTTGGCTTTGCATTTGAGGGCGCCTTTTACATAGAGATGGCTATGCCCTTTGGTTGTTCCATATCCTGTTCTGCCTTTGAATGTTTTAGTTCGGTTTTGGAATGGGCGGTCCGGCAGCAGACCCACGACCCCCACGTGATACATCCTTTAGATGACTTTTTATTTGCAGGAGCAGCGGGCACGGACCGCTGTCATACACTTATGATCTTCTTTAGGGAGATGGCTGGTGAATTGAGTCTCCTCCTAGCAGAGGACAAAACAGAAGGCTCCACTACTGTGCTGACATTCTTGGGTATCGAGCTGGACACCGTAGCCCAGGCTTGCCACCTGCCCCACCAGAAGCTTCTAGATCTTCATCAACAGCTCACTGTTATGAGGGTACGCAAAAAAGCCACCCTCTGTGAGCTCCAACAACTCATCGGGCACCTCAACTTTGCCTGAAGGGTTGTTGCACCCGATCACCCGTTTTTGCGTAAATTATGGGATAGCATAGCCGGGCTTCATAGCCCGCATCATAGGCGTCGCATTTCGGTTGAAATTAAAGAAGACCTTGGCTTTTGGATCGAATTTTTGTCCAAATTTAATGACATCTATTTTTGGCGTACCGAGGTAATTGCAGCAGCTGACCTGCACATACAGACTGATGCCTCTGGAGCCTTGGGTTTGGCTTGTTCTTTAGGCGTCGGTGGTGCTCAGGTTTTTGTGACCCCAGGACTGGCAGCACAGTGGGCTTACCCGTGATCTTGTTTCTTGAGTTGTTTCCCATTGTCAGGGCTATTTTTCTCTTGGCGGACCTATGGGCTAATTCAGCAGTTAAATTCAGTTGCAACAACTTAGCAGTTGTGCACATTATTAACAATTTAACATCTAAGTCAAAGAGGGTGATGCGCCTGGTCCACACCCTTACCCTCTGCTGCCTGTAGTTCAATATCTTGTTCCATGCCCGTCATGTGCCGGGCATGCAGAACAAAATTGCTGACGCTCTGTCCCGCCAACAGATGGAGCGGTTCGGAGCGTTAGCACTCAGCACCATGGAGGTCCCTGACCAACTCCCACCAGAGGTATGGAGGCTTGGAGTGTAGCGGTGAACAGAGCCATGGACATAGCGCTGCCCCCCCCAGTACACGAACGGTGTACTCTGCAGCTTGTGTGGAATATGCCCGTTTTTGTGCAGAGGAGGGGTTTCCTAGGCTTTGGCCGGCATCATCTGACCAGCTAGTCCAGTTTGCTGTATACTTACATTTTAAAGGTTTGCCCCCCCCCGTACTATTCAGGGCAAGTTGTCCACACTGTATTATTACACCAAAGCCCAGGGCTATAAGCTCCCCGACTGTCAATTTAGCATAGCAAAGATGATTGAGGGTTGGTCAAGGGAGAGGGGTAGGCCTCGCGACACTAGGACTCCGATTTCATCCGCTATGTTGAGTAGGCTAGCTGAGGCATGGCCGCAGGTATGTTCCAATGGTTTTGAAGTTGCCATATTTCATGCAGCCACTTTAGTTGTGTTCTTCGCTGCCTTGCGGGTCAGCGAGCTGCTGGCCCATTCAAAAAATGATGCCTCTGGCACAGTGTTGTGGAAGGACATTGCTCTGGATAAGAAGCAGGTTCATCTACATATCTGCAAATCTAAAACGGACCAATAGGGCAGGGCAGTATGATACACCTTGGTAGGTGTTCTTTGCCTCAGACCTGCCCCATATTGGCTTTACATCAGTATGCCCGGTTGATTGGCATGTACCGGGGATATTTATTTCAACATAAAGACGGGTCTCCGCTGACTCGTTATCAATTTTGGAGGATTTCATTAAGGGCCTTGAAGGTTGCTAGCATACCAGAATGGCATTTTGGCAAACACATTCTTTCCATATTGGTGCGGCTTCCACTGCGGCTGCTATCGGCGTTGATTCACTTGGTATCCAGTGAATCGGCCGATGGAAGTCCAGGCAATTTAAGGCCTATGTTCGACCATTGGCAGACTGGTAATACTGCCCCAGTGTTTTATGTTCTCTCGTTACAGGTTCGATTGTGGGAGGACATACCCGGATAGTTTTTTATGGCCACAGTTTTGTTTTCTGGGCCGCTAAGTATCCTGTTCGATCTGGATATGGCCACGACCTCAGCCTGGGGCAATGGGCAGGGCTGGTTTGGAGGGGAAGACGGGGGATGTCATGGAATGCCTTTTTGTCCATGGCGCTCAGTGACCCCCCAACCCTTCACCTGCCATTGTCATCATCCACCTTGGAGGCAATGACTTGACCCGCATGCCTAGCAAGTCATTGACTCTCAAGGTCATTGATGACCTGAGAGCCTTTAAAAGGTACCTTCCAACTATCCGGATTGTGTGGTCAGCGATCGTACCGAGGCTGGTCTGGGGACCACATCATCATCCCCAAAAAATGCACAAGGCCCGAAAGGGTGTTAACAGAGAAGTTGCCCAGGTAGTGGAGGCAGAGATGGATTCTGTTATCTGGCACCTGGCCATCACGGCTCGTGATCCTAGTCTCTTTTGTCCCGACGAGGTGCATCTGTCAGATAAGGGCCTGGAGCTTTTCCTGTCCGACATTAAGGAGGGCCTGTGTGGAAAATTATTCGGCAGGTTGGGGTTGTCAAGCCCCACACACAGAATACACAGCAAGCCAAGTTCAGTTCTTTGCCAGGAACTTTAGTTGTAATCCAGATAACGAACAAAGTACAGTCCGAATCAAAGCCAAAATATCTTACAGAGCCAATTGCCAAGTTCAAGGGTACAGGGAAACGTCATAGTCAGAAAGCCGGTCCAAGGTCAGGAAACAGAGTCTGGATACACACAGGAATGTGGTGACAAGGTAAGTGACATGTTGATCCCACAGAGGTTTCAGGGTAAACTTGCTAGCTTTATCCTAAACCAGGGAACACACCCATATCTCTGGCGAGGCTCCTGCTAGAACTCAGGGCTTTCAGATCTAATTCTACGTCTATCATTAAAGATCCTTTCCCTGGCTCTCCTGTTAGTTCTTCTTTGCAGGATCCTGTTCCTAGCCTTCATAGGAGGAGGAGATGTGCCCTCAGCTGCGTCCTCAGACTCAGCTGCCTGCTGAGTTGAACTGCAAGGCTCCTCCTGCTGTTCTTCAGCATTTAACCCTTCACATTCAGGTTCTATGACAGGCAGGGTCCTGGCACTATCCCCCTCCCCATGCCCCCCTCTTCCGATGGGCCAGGTTTATCTGGATAATTATCATGAAATTGCTAATTAGATACCGGTTCCCAAGAACGATCTTCTGGTCCATACCCTTCCCAGTCCACTAAGTATTGTAAACCCCCCGGATGTATCCGGGAATCCAAAATTTGGCGGACCTCATACTCCTCTTCTCCTTCTACCAATATCGGTGGAGGAGGTTCAGGATTTGGTGGTCGGTTGGGGTCAGTGTCTTTAGCTGGGACCAAGAGAGAATGGTGGAACACAGGATGAATATGGAGAGAAGCAGTTAATTGCAGACGGAACACCACTGGGTTGATTTTTTCTAGGATGGGGTAAGGGCTGATGAATCGAGGATCTAGTTTTCGGGATCGCCCAGGATGTCTCAAATATCGGGTAGAGAGCCAAACCTTCATGCCCGGATTCAACTGTGGACCTTCTTGCCTTTTCTTATCCGCTGCCTTCTTATATGCTTCCTTCGCATGATTAAGTTGTTCTTTTAATAGTTTTTGAATGCTATGAAGTTCTTGAAGGTAAGCATCGGTAGCTGGTACAGAGGTGGAAGGAAGGGTGGTGGGAAAGTACCGAGGATGGTATCCATAGTTGGCCATAAATGGGGTTTGACGAATGGATGAATGTACCGCATTATTGTATGCAAATTCGGCTAAAGGCAACAAATCCGCCCAATTGTCCTGTTGATAACATGTGTAGCAGCGTAAATATTGTTCCAAGGTGGCATTGGTGCGCTCAGTCTGACCATCTGACTGGGGGTGATAAGCGGATGACAGGTGGACTTGGGTTCCTAATGCCTTGTGCATAGCTTGCCAGAAACGAGAGGTGAATTGGGGTCCACAATCCGAAATAAGGTGTTCAGGTAAACCATGAAGCCTGAAGAGGTGTTGTAAATAATGATGAGCTGTTTCTGCTGCGGTAGGAGGTTTAGGACAAGGAACGAAGTGGGCCATTTTGGTGAACAAATCTACGAAGACCAGGATGCAGGTAAATCCTTTGGCGCGAGGAAGATCCGTGATGAAATCCAGTGACACAGCATTCCAAGGACCAGAGGGTGTTGGCAAAGGATGCAACAGACCCAAAGGTTTAGCCACCACATCCTTTGCTCGCCGACACACTTCACAGGACCCCACATATCTGGTAACATCAGCTCGGACCTGTGGCCACCAGAACTCCCTTGTGAAAAGATGCAGGGTTTTTTAAAGTCCAAAGTGTCCAGCAGGTAAAGAATCATGAGAAAGATGCAATACCTGATTACGAAGGGGACCAGCAGGAACATATAACCTTCCTCGATGTAGTAGTAACCCTTGTTGTGCAGAAAACTCTCCATGCTCCCCATTTTGAAGTTCTTGAAGACGTTGCTGAGTCCATGGATCTTGAGCTTGAGACGTCTGGATTTCTTCTGCCAAGCTGGGACACGGACTTGTGGCTGCGAACACGGAGGGAGGCAAGATGGGTGCCAGTAAGGTCTCTTTCACTGGTGCCGCATATTCAGGTTTTCTAGATAATGCATCAGCTTTCTTATTCTGAGCTTCAGGAATATACTTGATACGAAAATCAATGTTCCAGGTTTCTGTGATCAGTTAGCACTTGCACAGAGTGTCGAGCTCCCTCAAGGTAATGCCTCCATACATCAAAAGCTGTTTTGATGGCCAACAGTTCACGCTCCCAAATCGTATAATTCTTTTCTGCAGGTTTTAATTGCTGAGAGTAGAAGGCACAGGGATGCGGGATTTGGGAGGGATCCTCTTGTTGAGATAATACTGCTCCCAAGGCAACACTAGATGCATCAGCCTCCACTATGAACGGCAGTTGTGGATCAGGGTAGCGAAGTATAGGCTCCGAAGTGAAGTGGGTCTTCAAGGTAGAGAAAGCCTTCTCTGCTTCCAGAGTCCACCGAAAAGGCTCTTTGGGACGGAGGAGACGGTTTAAAGGTGCAGCAATGTCAGCGTAAGCAGGAATGAACTGACGATAGTAGTTAGTGAAGCCAAGGAACCGCTGCAAGTCCTTACGATTTTGTGGTCGCTGCCATGACAACACAGCCTCTACTTTCTTGGGGTCCATGCGGATTCCCTGGGGAGAAATGATATGCCCCAGGAATTCACCGTCTTCAATGTTAAACTCACATTTTTCCAGCTTAGCATAGAGTCCGTTTTCCCGGAGACGCTGCAATACCTGACGAACATCTTTAACATGCTGAACTGGGTCAGCGGAGTAAATCAGAATGTCATCTAAATACACAACCACACAACGATCTAGGAGATCCTGGAAAATGTCATTCATCATCCGCTGAAACACACTGGGTGCATTGGTCAGACCAAAAGGCATTACTAAATGTTCATATTGGCCGTACTGGGTCCGGAATGCAGTTTTCCGTTCATCTCCTTTGCGGATACATACCAAATTATATGCCCCCCGAAGGTCCAGCTTAGTATAACACTTAGCCCCTTTTAACTGGTCCAAAAGTTCAGAGATTAAAGGTAAAGGGTACCGGTCCCTAATAGTGATCTTGTTGAGTGCTCTATAATCATTAGAAGGACGAAGCTCCCCTCCCTTCTTTTTGACAAATATCACTGGTGCTGACAATGGTGATTTGGAAGGGCGTATGAATCCACGTCGAAGATTTTTATCTAGAAAAGCTCTTAACGCTTCTAATTCAGGTTCAGACATGGGATAGACTCGTGCTACAGGAAGAGGTGCCCCAGGAATCAAATCAATGGCACAGTCATAGGGTTGATGTGGAGGTAGCTTGTCAGCCCCCTTTTCTTCAAATACATCGGCAAAGTCTTGATATGCCTGGGGCAAGACAGGGTCAGGTGTATCATGAGCAGATGCCAGGATAGTGGAGGAATGTTGCTTTGAACAAGGGACCTTGAAATATAATTCCCCTTGCACCCAATCCACCAGTGGATTATGAGCTCGCAACCAGGAAAGTCCCAAAACAAGTGGAAACTGGGGCATACGGGTTACATTAAAGCTAATGTGCTCATTATGATCCATTACCTGAAGGGTAAGGGGACAGGTTTCCTGAGCTACCGGCCCAGAACGAAGTAACCAACCCTCAATGGATTCCACCAGCAAAGGGGTGTCCTTATTTTGTACTGGAATCCGATGGTACCGCACAAACCCAGCATCCACAAAACAATGAGCTGCCCCAGAATCTACCATAGCATACACCGGAATCTCCCGACCATCAGGGAGCCCTAAAGTCACAGGTAGCAGAAAAGGTCCTTGACGTGTAATAGTATTAGCTGGGAACCTTTCGGTATGCTCCATTCCTCGAGGTTCCTTCAAGGATGGAGCTGCCCTTTTACTGCTGGAGAGATAGCAGCTCTAACTGAGGAATGCTTCAAAGGGCAATTAGAAGCAAAATGTCCTCCTTCCCCACAGTACAGGCAGAGATGATGAAAGCGTCGTCTTGCCTTTTCCTCTGGAGTAAGGCGTGGTCGAGCAGCTCCCAGTTGCATAGGTTCTGGATCTACTTCACGAGCCTCCCGGGATTGCAGATGAGACACAGCTGGCAGAGGTTGCTGGTTGCAGTTCTGGCCTCGGGAGAGACGACGGCTTTCCAGGCGTCCATCAATTCTCAAACACAGAGTAATGAGCTCCTGCAATGTGTTTGGTAGTTCTACCCTACAGAGTTCATCCAGCACTTCATCTGCCAAACCTTCCATATATTGAGAAATCAGTTCCGGCTCGTTCCACTGCAAATCCTGAGCTATCAAACGAAATGCAGTAGTGTAATTAAACACTGAGTCTTTGCCCTGTTTCAAGGCTCTGAGTCTCCTGTTGGCAGTAGCAGCCTGCACGGGATTCTGAAAGGCTGAAGAAATATGGTTCAGAAAAGCCTGGTAATTATCCAACAAAGGTGAAGCACTGAGGAGTAAAGGAGTCGCCCATTTAGCTGCCTGACCTTTCAATAAACTGATAATGAAACAGACCTTAGACCTCTCAGTAGGAAATTCTTGAGCCCGCACCTCAATGAACAGCTTGCATTGGGCCAAGATGATGCAGGGAATTCCTCTAACTTGCCTTCAAACCGGTCAGGAGGCAGCAAAGGGCAACGAAGCTGTAATGATGCTGGAGCTTGCTGCAATTGAACAATTGCTTGAGACAAAAACAGTACTTGGTTTTGCAAAGCTTCCAGTGGAGTCATTCCAACAGCCCCCTCCTTCTCCATTCTGCTTGAATAAGTTTGGTGGGTGGGAGCAAACTGTCAAGCCCCACACACAGAATACACATCAAGCCAAGTTCAGTTCTTTGCCAGGAACCTTAGTTGTAATCCAGATAACGAACAAAGTACAGTCTGAATCAAAGCCAAAATACCTTACAGAGCCAAATGCCAAGTTCAAGGGTACAGGGAAACGTCATAGTCAGAAAGCCGGTCCAAGGTCAGGAAACAGAGTCTGGATACACACAGGAACGTGGTGACAAGGTAAGTGACGTGTTGATCCCACAGAGGTTTCAGGGTAAACTTGCTAGCTTTATCCTAAACCAGGGAACACACCCATATCTCTGGCAAGGCTCCTGCTAGAACTCAGGGCTTTCAGATCTAATTCTACGCCTATCATTAAAGATCCTTTCCCTGGCTCTCCTGTTAGTTCTTCTTTGCAGGATCCTGTTCCTAGCCCTCATAGGAGGAGGAGATGTGCCCTCAGCTGCGTCCTCAGACTCAGCTGCCTGCTGAGTTGAACTGCAAGGCTCCTCCTGCTGTTCTTCAGCATTTAAGCCTTCACATTCAGGTTCTATGACAGGCAGGGTCCTGGCAGGGGTAAAGAGACCGCAGTGCATGTCTTTTGTGGTGCGTAGCGCAATAAAATGCTAACAAATTAGGCCCCTGTGTTAATTAATACCACCATGTCCTAGGCAACCCTCATCTAATAAAACTGAGTAGGAATTAGATAGGGATCAAATAATAACAACCCAAACCCTCGTAAGGGCTGCCAATGCTTAATCAAGTGTGTTGATGCCCAAAATCCCTTAAGGCATCATTGCTGTGGCTGCATAACAGGCCGCAGAAAATTTGTGGACCAGGGGACCTAATAAATTGATAGTTGTCACCTTAATATTGTGCTATGTCACAGGTCCTCCTAAAGTTGCTGTTCATTTATGATCAAGTTTTAAAAAGTTAATACTTGTGATTAATAAATTGTGGCCCTTGTTATAACCAACCCAAACCTGTGTCGCCTCTTTATTTCAGCCTAGGCTGGCAAAAATAAACATAAAAGGGGGTAATCTTTGGCAAATTTTACTGTTTGCTAACTGTCATAGCTAAATAACTGAGTTGTGCTTTATGTCCATTGAGTTATCTTTTCTCCTGAGAGTAAAATGTTATTAATGATGCCGAAATTTCACTCTGACCTTGATGCTCACTGCCAAAACCTGTAGACATAATATGGAGCATGGTTACAAAACTACACAAGAAAAGCTGCTCCTGTGAAGTAGTTTTCTACAAGGCTACATAACATTATTATCTGAATGAAGATATGGGCCACGACAAAGGCAATAATAAGCGGTAGGGTGATAGCCTACAATATGAGGAGAAATAAACTTTTAAAAAGATTTATGAAGAGATCAAACAACAGTGTGAAGAGCTAGAAGAAAGCCTTATGGAAAGGCAGAGTAAAGTGAAACAGTAAAATAAATAAAGATGTTAAAGCTTAGACAAAACTTGTTAGACTCAGAGGAATTAGCACAGCAGTTAAGATTAAATAAACAAAATTACTTCGAGAATGCAAACAAACCAGGGAAATGGTTGGCATATAAGTTAAGGGGGGAAAATAGATGAAAGAGGAATGTTAACAGCAACAACAAAAAACAAATTCATGAAATAGCCAAAAAATTCTATGAGAAGCTATACCAAGCACAAGTAATAGACGGGAATGAATTAAGGAAATTTCTAGAAATAGCAAACTTACCAAAAATCCCAGAAGATATCCGTAAAATGTTGAATGCTGAAATTTCAGAACAGGAACTAATTGAGGCAATTTGAAGACAAAAAAAATGGAAAATCACCAGGACCAGATGCTTTACCAGCAGAAATCTACAAGTCTTTTCAGGAATTACTAAATCTTAAAATGAGAGAAGTTTATAATGAAGCACTGCAAAAAGCGGTAGTTCCCTGGGGGGAAGCTGTTATTGCTCTGATCCCAAAGGAAATTTCTGATTTAGATGAAATAAATAATTTAGAGACCAATCTCCTTATTAAATGTTGACTACAAAATTATGGCCTCAATAATGGCATGTAGGTTTAAAAGTTTTCTCAAAGATTGGATACATAGTGACCAGAATGGTTTTCTTCCAGGGAGATATTATAGGAACAATATCAGGACAATCATAAATATTCTGGAATATTATGAGGTTCACCCTGACAAACAGATGACGCTGCTGTTTCTCGACGCCCAAAAAGCCTTTGACAATGTAAATTGGTCCTTTATGATAAAGCAATTAGAAGTAATGCATTTTGGTGAAAATGTATTAAATTTTATAACAGCAGTCTATAAGACCCAGACAGCACAAATCTTGATAAATTGTGTATTGACCACTAAGATATATATAGAGAAAGGCACCCGATAGGGTTGTCCATTGTCTCCTCTATTATTTATTTTATTTATAGAAGTGTTAAATAGGATGGTCAGGAATAAAAATTATATTCGGGGAACAAAAATAAGAGAAGAAACATATAAGTTGCAGGTGTATGCAGATTATCTTGTCGTTATACTTGAGGAACCACTTGGAACAGCTCTGATCTTAGAAGAAACTACTCAGTTTGGAAACGTGGCAGGTTTGACAATAAACAAAACCCCCCAAAAGATTTAGTGAAAAATATGACAGAATCACAAAAGAATCTCTTGTCAGAACTTGTGGGAATCCAAACTGAGAAAAAAGTATCATATCTTGGGATTCAAATGTCAGCAAGTAGCTCAACATTAAAAATACTTTTAGCAGAACACAGTACCTTCGGTCATGGTTAAATTTGCAGGGAACACCTTGATGTAGTTTTCTCCACATTGCAACATTTATCAACTTTTTAAAAGAATGTGGATATAACAGAAAAACATGGCAACATCCATGCAAAAACACCAACTCAACATTTGGTTTCCTCGACCCACAGTTCCTAACTACATTATTATATCTAGGGATGGAATGATGATGGGAAACTGGTATGATTACCAAGAATTCTGCAGACACCCATGCATTACAATTGGTGCAACTGTGCAGAGTAACATTATGAGACTAGGCTTCTGCTGCATTACATTACAAACAAGAACTAGGCTGCATTACACACACAAAAATATACTTTTTCCTGCACTTCTTTATGCCTGTTATTCTAATATTAACCAACAATAATACCTTTGGGTACAATTCTAGAAGCACAGAAGGCTTATGACTAATAAGCAGACCTACATTTCCTGGAATAGCCATGCCTATTTTACAAGCCTTTTAAAACATAAATGAGAAAACCGACTGATGAGATAAATTTCTTGCTTGTCAACTACAGTGAAACACCAGAATCTCCTGTTAGCATTGAGAAAAATCACACCCTCTCCATCGCAGGCAGCTGAAAGGAAAGAGTTCCTGGCAAAATATGGAGGTCCCTGAAGTTTCAGGCACATGATGGGAATATGGGTTCCATCTATGTTTCAGAAGCAATATACAAATCCATGTTTTAGAAAAGACAAAGTCATTGTTGAAAGCAGGAAAAATAAAGAAAAACATTAAGAAGAAAACAACTGCACAGTTTCAAAAGGCCAGTGATATAACTGAAATTGTACCCACCAGTATTTAAAGTGCAAATAAACCCCAAGAAGGAATAAGACGGATACTCACCTTGTTGAAATCAGACACCCGAACTTCCTTCCTTAGAAGAGTCTTCTCCATTGCCAGGCAGAACTCTACCACCACATTCGCAATGGTAAAATTTCCACATTTGCAATGGAAAATGTGGGTGAGGAAACAGTAGCAGGACTTGCTAGCAAGAAAATATACTCTAGTTGCAACACGTTCTTCAATGGGTATAGCGGAGCACATCACGGTGTTCTGTCTCATTAGGTATGGCTGGAGAAACTCTGATATTTCAAAAAGGGTCTGCTGGGACATTCAAAAATTATCAAGCCACTGTTGTTCATTCCAGTATGGAAGGACATCATTATGGAACCAAGGAGATCAGCCAGGGTAGCTCCAGCAAATACGTGGATGTGGAGAGGCAGGTTGCCACTCAGAAGTTGTCAAAAGAATTATCTTCAAAACATTCTCATGCAGTTGGACAAAATTAAGGATATGTTCCTTGGAAAAGTCTTTACTTGCCAGAAGCCTAGCCATGTATTCAAAAATGAAGTGAATTACCTGTGGGACCATGTCCATCAGTGGCCTCATTCTGCACACAGCATTTCCTATGACGAGACGGCATAGCTGCAATATAGTTTGCCGAGCAGAAGCACCAGTTAGATTTTCAAAGCGGAAGAAATTTGACCAGGAGGAGGATGGAAGGAAGTAATAGGCTTTTCTGAGGGGCTGTTCTGAAAGTGCAGTGTTCTCAATGCTTTGGAGGAATGACACCCTGCACGCAAATATCAAAACAGTTAGGGCTATCTAGTGGCATATTATTGAACACACATATAACAGTGAAATCCCAATGAGGAAAGCCACTCAGCACTGAAGAAGTGAAAAATACAGTAAGCAAAGTTTGAAAAATGGCAAATGAAAATCAATATATCAATGTACCTAACTATTGGTTTTATTTTAAAAGGGGGGCACAGAAAAAAGAAAAAAGAATGCACTTTGATGAAGTATTAGCACGTGAGGTCACATGAGTTTCATAACAACAAAGTGCGACCTTGGGGATGCAGGAAGAGCAACAAAACCATGTGACTGCAACAAATTATATTATGCAACATAATTTGATGCGGTAAAAAAGGACACGAAGTAACGGCTTTAGTCTCTGGGAGTTTGGAAACGTGCTGAACAAGTACAAAAGCATACTTCTACAGTATGAACTCAATAAAGTCATTACATGGGCAGAAGGTCAAAGCAGATCCAGCTCCATGTTTACTTGCACTACGGCAGGCCCCCTTCTTCTTTTAATAAGGTTTGCATTCTCAGATAGAAATAAGATTTAATAAAGTTGTGGCCCAATTTTAAGCTCCATTATTTTTGTATCGACTCTTTATTTCAGGTCTGGGTGGGGAATGTTGAGGCTGTAGCTTGTAGTCTCAAAATGGCAGCCCAAAACAAAGATAGCTGTGAAGCTAAAATAGAATTTATAGTTTGAGATGCAAATATTTGTGCTTCAGTGTGGCAGAGTTTTTCATGAGTTATTAGAAAGAGAAGAGAATTAGCACACCTGGCAGGAGGGACAAGCAGTGATGTGTTACAGATAGCATCCTTCAAGAGATTGCTTTTTTAGCTATCAAAAGATAAAATTACCTTTTCAGAGTAGCATAACATTTATGTATTGGTCTAGCTAGTAATTTTTGCTTTGTACTTGGTACTAGCAAAATGGCTTGGGGGACATTTTGGAGGGGTTTCCTTTCCCAAATTTTGCACCATTCTGTTATAGTTTAGGTTGTCTTTTAAAAAGTAAGTAAGTTTAAAAAAGCAGTATGCAATGTACCAACATTATTAATGTGGGAAGAAAACTCAAGGAATGAATACGAGTGATTAGGAAAATTCAGTAATGGGGAATGGTAAGAATTCCTTTTTAAAACTAACTTTCCAAAGGCTCCTAAGATCCAGGAACAGTGAAATAGAGGTGCTTCTGGTAGGATTCAGAGGCTTAATATATAAAAATAAATGTTTGCTTCACCCCTTCTGCCAGAGCTATGTTTTGTGATTTGATGAGTGCTATATAAATGCAGAAGTTCAGACAGTATTTTTTATTGCTTCATGTCATTTCAAGCACCAATGGTTTTCAATGGAGTCTTATAATCACACATTCAGTGGTCAGTAGAGATGAGCAGAAAATGGACCATGAACCAACCAACCAAACAAACAAACAAACCCTGACCTGGTTCATGGTTCATTTCACAACCCAGTTCAGGGATTCCCATTATGCTGAAGCAAAACAACATGTCATTTGTTTTTCCCTTGCCATTTCATTTGCTTTGGCAAAAGGGGGTGCCCACCCACGCCTTTCTCACTCCCACTGTTGCCTACACCTATCTGTTCCTGCCACCATGACTGCCACCGCTGGGTGCCATCATCAGAGACAGCAGGCCCAGCTTCCCTGCCAGGAGTCAGCTGCTGCCTCTGAACATGTGCCAACCTATCAGCTGGGTGGTTAGCACATGCTCAGAAGAAACTGCTCTGCTTCCCAGAGCAGCCACTGCCTCTGAGGATGTGCCCGTTGCCTAGCTGATAGACAGATACATTCCCAGAAGCAAAAGCAGGCTACTGGCAGGGAAGCTGTGTCCAATGCCTCTGAGCATGAACGCACCACCCAAGTGATATTTGTTGGAACTGCCTGGCTCCCCCTGCCAGAAAGGTGGCAAAGGTGGAAGCATCTGGCACAGATAGCCCTCCTCATCACAAACCAGAAAAACTAACCACAAACTGTTTTGTTTCTCTGTATGTATGTGGTTAGTCATTAACCATCATGAACCACTAATTTTAGTATGTGGCCATCTCTAGTAGTTAGCCATTGGGCCTATTCAGTATAATCACAGTTCACATTTATTTATTTATTTATTTATTTATTTATTTATTTATTTTAGAGTATTTTTACCCTTCCTTTCTCCTTGGAAAGGAACCCAAGGCAGCTTATAGTAATGAGGGACAATATACAGTCCATATTTAGCTACCTGTCATATATGCATGCTAGAATAGTTTTTGATACAGTGTTGGTGGTGGAATGTTTATGTGTGAACATAATGAAGTTTCTGTTTTCCCTTATCCTGAAGCCTACCTGAGTCATCTCTCTCTCTCTCAATCTCTCTCTCTCTCTCTTTTTAGTCTTATCTAACATCCTCTCTAACTTTCTGCTAATGATTGGCATGTGACGCATTGATGAAGTGGTGTTATGGCTTCCTTTCCTTGCAGTTAGCTTCCTTCAGCAAGTTCTTCAGTCTTAGAAAGCAGAATGGGAGCAAGAAGCAGAAGCAGGATTGGACAGAGGGAACTCTCACTGAGAAACTAGGAGGAAATCTTACATTCTCCAGCAGCTGCAACCACAAGATCTATCAGAGAAAGAAGGCAATCATGCCTCTCATCCCCTCCCACCTTCTATCCACAGGTAATTACTGGGGCCATAAAGTTGGGAGGACAGCTAGAGGCTGCACCTCGTGTGCACACAAAGTGCAGCGCAAAGTGCGCACTTTGCACAACACCTAGCAAGGCAATTGGCATCGCAGATATTGCTCAAATACCAGAGTAAAACAACATGCAAGGCAATGTAGGAAAACCTATTGTTACTGTTTTGGGAAAAGGAAGACATGGCCATTATAACGTTCCTCAGCACTACAGAAGAAGGAAGGACTACAGGGTATTGGTAACTCCCAAGGTACTTACAAATTTGAATTGCTCTGAAAAACCTACTGACAGGATCCCTGGACTGAAATCTATGCTAGTAAATGCAAGATCAGTGAATGGGAAATTGACAATCAATCAGGACCTGATCCTGCAAGAACGTGCAGGTCTCACTTGCATCACAGAGACTTGGCTGGATGAGGTTAGGATGTCAACCTCACTTAACACTGTCCTCTGAGTATCTCTGTGGAACAACAGGCCAGACCGGGGTGGTGGTGGTGTAGTGGCAATAGTCTACCGCAACTCCATCCTTCTTGCTAGATGCCATGTTCCCCAATTTCCTGGTTTTGAATGTATGTACGTAAAATTAGGAGCCAAGGACAAAATAGAAATTATCTTGGTGTATTGCCCTCCCCATGGCACAACAACTTCTCTACCTCAGCTTACTGAATTGATAACAGGGCTGATGTTGGAGACCCCTCAGCTCATCATTCTGGAAGACATTAACATCCATGCTGAGGCAGCTGTGTCAGGGGTGTCTGAAGACTTCATGTCAACAATGGGTCTGACCCATCCTGCAGGCCACACCTTATACTTGGTATTCTGCCCTGATATGGACAGTGAGACATTGAGGTAAAGGAACTTTCTGTAGCCCCATTGTCCTGGGCAGACCACTATATGCTGTGCTTTAAGCTTGCTGTAACTCAGAGCCTGGCCCCGGGGGGGGGGGTGTCAGACAAAAGCATCACGGTCCAGAAGGTTAATGAATCCAGATGATTTTTTAACCACCCTTGGGTAGTTTCCTACCTCTCCAATGGGTGACTTTATTGAATCCTTGGTTGAACTCTGGAATGGGAAA
The DNA here is from genome assembly GCA_037367245.1 of Phrynocephalus guinanensis. Taxonomy (NCBI): domain Eukaryota; kingdom Metazoa; phylum Chordata; class Lepidosauria; order Squamata; family Agamidae; genus Phrynocephalus; species Phrynocephalus guinanensis. Next base: position 5,283,990 of record CM074736.1, read on the forward strand.
TGAGCAAAGCCATTGACTGGATAGCTCCTAAACATCTCCTTCCTCAAAATAGACCCAAATTGGCTGTTTGGTTTACTGGGGAGTTGGCAAATTTGAAACAGGTAGTCCATAGAGCTGAAAGGCATTGGCAGAAAACCCAGCTTGAAACAGACAAAGAAACAGTGAAAGGCCTTTGGAAGACTTATTTCAAGGCAGTGGAGGCAGCAAAGAAATCATTTTTCTCTACCACCATTGATTTGGCACAAAATTGCTCACAACAGCTTTTCAGAATAGACAAAAGTCTACTACACACTGACCCACAGGCAGATAACACAGACTACTCTGTATCTCGCTGCGAAGAATTTGCACAACACTTTGCAAGCAAAATTTAATAGATCTGGGCTATCTTGGATGTTGCTATTGATGCAGACCCTGTAAATAAACACCCCACCCTCCCTGTCCTGTAGTAATGGATGACTTTTAGCTCGTACAGCAGGATGATGTGGTCAGGGCCCTTGGGGAGGTGAGAGCCATCACATGTATTTTGGATCCTTGCCCCTCATGGATCATAAAAGCTTCTAGAGACGGTATGGCAGACTGGTTAGGAAGGGTAGTGAATGCCTCCTTACAACAGGGCAGGATTCCGGCATGCTTAAAGTAGGCAATAGTAAAACCTCTATTAAAAAAACCTCCTTAGACCCAATGATACTGAACAATTACTGACTGGTATAGAATATCTCATTGTTAGGGAAAGTTCTAGAGCAGTTCGTTTCCTCGCAGCTCCAGAGATTTCAGGATGAGATAAACTACCTGGATCCATTTCAATCCGGTTTCAGGCCTGGCTATGGGACTGAGATGACACTGCTTGCATTGGTAGATGACTTATGCAGAGAAACTGATAGGGGATCTGTGTCCCTTTTGGTTTTACTAGATCTCTCAGATGCTTTTGATACCATAGACCATGGCATCCCCCTGACTCGTCTCTCTGAAATGGGAATTGGGGGTACTGTATTAAATTGACTCTGGTTTTTCCTGCAGGAAAGAACACAGAAAGTGGTCTTAGGTTATTCATATTCGACACCATGGCTGCTGACCTGTGGAGTTCCCCAGGGTTTTGTTCTGTATCCTATGTTATTCAACGTCTATATGAAACCACTGGGGGAGATTATCAGGTCTTTGTGGGTTAAGTGCCACCAGTATGCCGATGATACCCAGCTTACCTCTAGTCACATCTGGATTCTAAGGGAGCTTCTATCTCAACTTTACATGAGTGATTAGCTACAGCAATGAATTGGATGAGAATGATCAAAATGAAACTAAATTCAGACAAGACAGAGGTGCTCCCTATCAGTTGAAAGGAAGAACAAGGTATAGGGATGCAACCTGTACTGGATGGGGTCACCCTCCAATTGAAAAAAACAACAACAGGCACACGGCTTGGGGGGGGGATGCTCTTGGACTCATCCTTGAGCTTGGATGCCCAGTCATGGCTGTGGCCAGGACAGCATTTGCACAATTAAGGCTAGAACAAAAGTAATGTCCCTTGTTTGAGAAACCAGCTCTGGCCACGGTGATATATGCCCTGATGACATCCAGGCTAGACTACTGCAATGCACACTATGTCGGGCTACCAATGAAAAGCGTCAGGAAACTTCAATGGATTCAAAATGCATCAGCCAGTCTGCTGACTGGGGCAGGGTACAGAGATCACATTACACCCCTTTTAAAGCAGCTCCACTGGCTGTGTTTATTACTTATATCCTTATGGGTTTACATTGACACTATGTATTCAGTGTTAGCTTCCATCACTCATAAACTTACATGGAACTTTACTCCCCTTTCACTCCTTATGTTCTCTTGTATCTTTAATGGAATGTTGTCTATCAATGCTGTAAGATGTCCCTCAATTCCTTGTTATCAACTCTTGAACATGTCTTAATTGTGTGTGTGTTGTGTCGTTACAGTCGTGACTCTATGTCCATGGAGTTTTCTTGGCAGGAATACTGGAGTGGTTTGCTAGTTCCTACTCCAGGCGCCTACAAGCACCTGGTATGGTCTCCCATCCAAGTACTGACCAGGGCCGCCCCTGCTTAGCTTCCAAAATCAGGTGAGATCGGTTATGCCTCATTCTGTAAGTCGCCTTGGGTCATTTTTCAAAGGAGAAAGGTGGGGTAAAATACTCTAAAATAAATGTAAATAAACAAATAAATGTTTCAACATAGTACAGAAAAACAGAGTGATTTCAGCTTGGTGACTCACAAATTATGCACTGAATCATGGAGGCAGAAACTGGGAGTTGAGTCATGGCTACTGGACTTCTTTTTTGAGAGATAGAAACGTTTCGCTGTTCATCCAAACAGACTGATGAAGCTGTTTGGATAAACAGCGAAACGTTTCTATCTCTCAAAAAGAAGTCCAGTAGCCATGACTCAGCTCCGTTAAACAAACCTGGATGACTGAGAATCTTCACAGATGGAGGCAGAAAGGACTTCAAATTGGTCTTGTGTCAGTGTTGGAAATCTATTATTACTCTACTCCCAACAGGTAGTCAGATAGCTTCCATTTAAAGGACATTAAGGAGAATCCACCAACCCTGGATTAGGCAGCTCCATAGTCATTGCCTCTTATCTTTGGGTTTGCCTGGTGCATGGGAACATCAAAGTTAGTTCCACCAAAATCAAGGGAATTCATATTTCCAGGCAACATTCGAAATGGGGTATAAGCAGTGCTTTGTACTATGGAAAGCAATAGGACACACATTAAGTGATTTTAAGACAGTTATACAACCTGAAGTCAGGCCTAGTGTTGACTTCATTTGAGATGGACCTAGATTATTCCTCTGGCATTATTCTTAATATCCAACCATTTTAAGGATTTTTAAGCATTAATACATATTTAAAATGAGACTTTTAACACATTAACAACATGCCTGATGTCTTCTAATTCTATAGCACTAATTCATGCACCACTAATAGAAATATGACCTGTATTTTTGAAGAGTGTTAAGAAGCTAATGGAATCCCTTTTAAGTTGTAAGGAAGCTTCTCATTATTCTCTTTGTAGCATCTGATGTAACATAATGCTTAATTGCTTTCGCATTTCATTGCTAGAGGATTCTTAGGAATGTTTGCGGGAAATTACTTAAAGGAAAATTACCCATTATCATTGCAACTCTTTTTATTACTATGCTCCACTACTATTACAGGGCTCGCAAAGTCTTAGGCGACAGAAGGAATTTATTCATCCTTCACTTGCCATCAAGGTCTGAAACTGCCTACATTTGTAGCCTAGAGCAGAGTTGTTACTAATTTTAATGGACACATCTCATTCTCATTATATTGCACAGCATTTCTGATGGTAGCCATAGCCATGTAGTGATAAAGAACAAAGCCATGTAATTACACATAATAAAACTCAGCTATGCACCTGTGTATCCTAGTGCAAGAAATATGCTCATGAAGTTTTCCAATCCAGTATTACTACCCCAGTTCTTCAGGCATAAGATTGGGAGACATGGCAAATATTTATGCATTTATACATGGAACCATTTGTGGGATGAGACTGCTTTTTTAAAATATTTTTCTTACATAGGAATAGAAAATATTTTCCTTGCATAAATATTTTCACAAATGGAGGTTTTGGATAGACCAATAAATTGCTATCAGATGGACAGGTTGGTCAAAAGTATCTTCACACTGAAAGATATTTTAAGACAGTTCCTGAATAGTTATAAACATTAGCTGTAATGCTGGGCACTCTTTAATAAGGAAAACATTAGTGAACATGAAACATACAGGCCAGTTGCCACAATGTTCTCAGAGTGCAACTTCTTTAATCTCTTCCATCTGATCTTCTTCCATCTGTCAGTACCTTTAATTAATTACATGTTATCAAATAACACTTTTCTCAATTAAATGATACTGAAACAACAATGAAAGCCCAGTATTTGTCATTTGCCTGCTGTTTTCATTTTTGTTTTCCATGCTGACATTAATTCTTATTCAGAGTTTTCTCCTCTTGTTTCCTCTTTGTCCCTGTATAGGAGGGGGAAGAATAACAAAGAAACCTCACTTTCATGTCTCCTTGAATGAGTTAAGTGCTTTCCCCCTGCCTTCTCCTTTTGAAAACGTAGCTGTCATAGGGCAGAATATGGACAATTTCATACATCTTCAAGTAATGCATTGTCTTGGCAAAAGCACTGCAATTCGTTTTCATTCTGCTGGAATGTCATTTTCTTAAACTGAAATATTTGTTAAAGGAGAAAAGCCCAGCTTTCTGGCATATAGAATCACAGATTAAGGCAGCCCTCCTCCTTCCCCAACCTCTCCAAAAAGATTACTATTACCATTTGCCATTTGGCATTCAGAATCTTACAAAGGAGCAAAATAACAAAGCTTAAAATATTGGAGTGGTCCAATCAAAATTTAGTACTTCCAATGACAATTCACCAGCATCACTATGTCATTTTGATTGAAACCAATGAGTCCGAAAGAGTACTTAACTTGAGATGGAAAATACATAATACATAATTTACAAATTTGCAGACATTCATGTAGGTAGACTCATTCATACAGAACTTTTATTTTGGAGGGACTTTGTTGTCAATCTCCTCAAATTACAATTCATACTGGGCTATTTACAATTTACTGGCTTATATACTGTATGTAGGACTATACCATAAATCAAGGACTTATATTTTAGATATAGAGTATTATATTTCATAGTTGATCTCTGTTGCAGAGTTGTGAATGCTCAGTGGAAGGGCTGTGTAAAGTGTGGGCTTTAACAGCCAGACAGTAGTGCTAAATAAAGACACAAACACAGTGGTGACTCCCTTCACCAAGAACTGTATTTACAAAAATATGTACAAGTCCAGCAAACACAACAGAATTGGCAGGCATATACCTTGTTAGTAAGACAACCAGTCCAGTGATCCAAACATTTCCAGGAATCACGTGTCCAATCTGGCAGAGTAAGGATCTGCTTTTCTCCATCAATATCCCACACCATACTGAGCAACTGTCCTGCTTTTATACATGCGTCTGATGCAATCATTATTCAGCAAATTGAAGACTGAGCATGTGTGGAACTGTCACCTGATTTGACTTGCTGCCAAAATATGATTGCCCAGGTGTGTGCCCACTCTGCATCACAACTTGCAATAAGACAATTCCACTTTGTACAATCCTTGACAATCTCCTTGTGTTAACTATCTACACAGGGTGTTTTAATTCTCATCCATCAAGATGAAAATAACTTGAGTTGTGTAAATTCTGACCTGTTTGTAAGGATGGTGAGCAAAGGACCAGGAGGCCAAAAAGTGTACACAGTCTACTTTTATCTAGAATAAAGTTTACCAAAGTGCTGCCTTTGGGCAGCACATGGGCTTCTCAAGGCCATTTTAGTGGCCTTCAGAAAAACTCCTAGAAGTTTTGTTTTAAAGAATGTTTTTCTTTTAAATATATTTCAGTCCACCCATTCCACAAGATTTAAAATCCAAGTCTCAAAACCAAAAGTAGACTTCCAGCTTCTAATTGGTCTATTTTTTTTTCTTGTGCTTCACAGCATTTCGAAAAAGTTGTCCACTCAAATGTAGATCCTCTCCAGTCTGGTAACACATTTGGTTAAAGATTCACTACTAAGGAACATACAATAGGTGGACAACTATTAATTCCTATTATATCAGTCTTTGGATTTTGAATTAATGTCCTAACAAATATACTCTATAACACAGGATCTCTGCTAGTAGTGCCAATGTCAGATTAGCCACCACCAAAATCCATAGAGTTCAGCTCTTCTGGAGACACAGTGGGGCAACCGAATTCCCCTCCTCTAGCTCCGCAGCCAGAAACCTCAGCCACAAAGCTATCTAGCATCATGAAGAATTTGAGATGGGTGCTTCGTAGTCATATATCTGGGATATGAATATGAAGCCAGGGAAGTATGTTCTGTCCCCCAAAACTGGCCAGTCCACTTTCTGCTTGCTGCAGAACATGTCCACCTGCCACTATCAGGATCACACCAATCACAAAAGATGCCTGGCTGGCGATTCCATGCCTCCCTTCACAGCTGACCACTCTGATGAGGAGCTGGGACAATAGGTTACCCCACTCAGCTGTTGAGTGGCCCACTCTGTGGGAAGGCAAGAATTTCCAGGAGGGTGATTTCCACAATTGGCATGACCCTGACAGAAATGGTGTGAGCAGAAAGTAGACTGGCTGGTTTTATTTATTTTATTTATTTTGAATGTTTCTACCCCACATTTCTCCTTGGAAAAGGATCCAAGGTGGCATAAAATAATGAGGGACAATGGTTCTGGGGGCAGGAACCAAACTTCCCTGGCACCTGTGGTGCCACATTTCATATTCATATACCCAGGGAAATGAATACAAAGTGCCCATCTCTATGAAGAAAGAATGCACTATTTTCGATATTTTATTTTTTTAAGTATCGGGAGACATCCTGTCGTCAATTGGGATATGGCAGTCTTTTAAATGTATACAACTAACCTTAAAATTTGGGTAAAGTCTCAGATAGCATAGATTTACTGAATAAATAAGAACTAGGTAAGTTAAAACATACATAAGGTATCGTCCTTATAGTGTTGTCACCATTAGTTTTGATGTTGTTCTTAATAGTTCTGGTATATTTTTGTTGCACATTTGAAAAGAATTTCACATGGCTAAAGGGAGGGCATTTCCTGGATGTACTGGGATGCCCAAGTTGCTCCATCAGCATCTGTCTACAGCCATCCAAACTTGCTCACTGACATTGCATTCCAAATGTACTCTGCTGCAACTTTTCCTACAGTTTCTTTTTTGTCCTGCTTTGCTTCTGCTGACAATAGTTTCATCCGTCCACTGAGTGGACACCTGAATGAAATACCAGTATTGTGGGTGAAAGAAAAAGTTAAAACAATCCTCACTGTGGGTGGCTTCTAGATGGAACTGATTCATTTGGTTTACTGGAATTGGAACTATTTATGGTTGTGGGTTTATAAGAACATAAGAAGAGCCTTGCTGGAACAGGCCACAGCCCATCCAGTCCAGCATTCTGTCTCACACAGCAGCTCACCATTTTCTTCAGGGTATACTGAAGGTCAAGCAGATGTCTTCATGCCAGGGGTTACTACCAGAATGAAATGCAAACAGGATAATTTGGGTGGTGTTTTCAAAAATATTATCTAGAGAGCCTTTTAAATTTAGCAACAGTGCAATTTACACTTATTATTTGTTCATCCCAAGTAACTGACTGAATGCCTATTGACCCGGAAATCTCAGCCTCAAGTGTTGTTTCATTTCATTTTGGATTGACTCATAAGGGGGATTTTGAGATATAAAATGTAAACTTGTTTTGGTTTGTGTAATATTAACAATAGTCAGTTTGAGTTTCACTGTCATTGGAAGATCCTGCACCAGCATCACCTTCCATTTTTGTTTCTGCCCAGTAGCTGTGTTTCAGTAATTTTTCTACCTCCATCACCACTATCAATTCCCTTTCATTAAAGCAACTGTTAATTCCTAAAGAGAATAGATGCATCTAGCCTAGTGTCACAGCTTTGACCTTTTCCCCATTAGGTCAATCCATTAGGCATCTAAACTTGTACCTCTTGAGACAGAATTGCTCCCAGATTACCTTACACACACTCACACCCTTTCACTACATAAAGATGTACATCCAAAAGGGAATATGCAGAATTATTCTGGCATAACATAGTTAAACAAAGGCAATACTTCAGTCATGAGTGCTGAAAGTATGAAATATCTGCAGCATTTAATTATACATATTATTATGTTTTTGTCCTGGGCCTCCAGAGAGCATCTGTTATTAATCCAGTTATAAACCACAGATTAACAAAATAAAGTGCTATTTCATTTAACAAGTGTTATCATTAAACACAAGAAAAATGGACCTCAAGCAACAGAATAAAATGGAAAGATTTAAATTAATACTCTCTCTATATCCATCTCATTCAATTTAGACAAGAAGAGAACAGCGTGTTTGCAGAAGATAGTACTATGGAAAGAGTTTCATAAGGAAAACCTCCCTTAAAGCTTAATCATCAGAAACTAGATTTGCCATAATGCATTATAGTGATTTTCACATTGTTTTAATGTGCAGTGTTCCTTAAAATTACTGTTTTGATAGACACTTACTCATTTGAAAGATGGCACAAATAAAAAAAGAATGCTGAGTGACAATGACATTTAGTGGAAATCTTGTATTGGCTACAGGAACATATACTGAGGAATCCACTGGCCGTGAGATAATTACAGTTCCACCCTTTTCACCTGAAAAAAGTCAGAACTCAGAGAACCCTTCCTGTAGTCCTATTTATATGTCCAGACCTGCTATGGAGGTTCTGATTATTTGAACACCATGTTCATTATCTTTTAATTGCAGGGTGGTTAATGTTGTGTTAAAGTCAAATGAGACGTATGAACACACTCTCTGACATCATGTGTTCTCCATATAGGTCATGGAGCTAGTTATGATCTGCTGCCTTTGCTGATCTTTTTCATGGCTGTGATGGCAGTAGCAGCAGTGGAAGAAACTTTAGGGGCATCCGAGGATGTTCCTGCCTTTTGCGTGCCTCCAACAGCTTCCAACACATCTCACAAGAAATTAGAACATAAGAACATAAGAACATAAGAAGAGCCATGCTGGATCAGGCCAAAGGCCCATCTAGTCCAGCTTCCTGTATCTCACAGCGGCTCCACCAGATGCGTTTGGGAGCGCATGAGACTAGATATCTGTCTCCTGATACCACTCCCCTGCATCTGGCCCTTGCAGTACCCTGGTTTAAAGCCTGGAGATTACACATCTCCATCATGGTTTGTAACCTGTGATGGACTTTTCCTCCAGGAATCTGTCCAATCCCCTTTTGAAGGCATCCAGGCCAGATGCCATCACCACATCCTGTGGCAGGGAGTTCCATAGACTTACAACGCGCTGGGTGAAAAAATATTTTCTTTTGTCAGCCCTTACTCTCCCAGCCCTCAATTTGAGTGTAGGTCATCATGGGTGAAGACGTAAACACATAAATCTACCTAGTTTCAGATATTCATATGGAGAAAACACCAAAAGGGTTGGGAGCAGACTAACATGCAACATTCTACTGACATTGAATGCCTTCACAACATCTGTGTGTGACAAAGTGATGCTGGAAGTGAGTCCAGCATAGAAAAAGTTCTCTCCCAGCTTCTCCATGGCCTGAAGAGAAGGAGGCTTCACCAATATTCCTACTGTTACTGTTACCTAAGCCAGTGTTAAATCCAGGATTTCAGCATTAATCTGTACATTAAGGTATCAGCAGTGACATCAGTTGAAGAAAATGACAGCAGAAATGAAGTGGCTAGTCTGAGATACAAGCAAGAATTATAAGTAAGGTGAATTTGAACCCCAAATGTCATAAGGGATATTTGAGGGGTTTCAAATAGCCTAGTGGTTACTTAAAAATAAGAAATAAAAATGAGAAAAGATGCATTTTATGTGTTGTTTTAAAGTGCCACTCTGTAGGGGGGCCATATGACCCTCTGAGCCTTTTGGTACATTTGAAGGGGCCCTGGGCTGAAAAATGTGATAGGTTTCTGAAAGTCATTTGTTTGTGTTGCGTACTTGTTTATTCTTTGGGATAATGTATTCATTTTTATATATGAATACAAGGAACTGAAAGGAGAACTGAGGTTCTGTACCACCTTACACCTTGCATCCTGTGGTAGAAAAGCACATTCACAAGTCAAAGCTATGGAAGTAGGAGAGAAAATGGCAGCAGGGTAGAATTGCTAGTCATAAAGCACCTCCACTTGTGTGCCATACGAGAGTCAAAACATGAACTTTGTGACTGATTGCACCATCCCATTGCACAATGCTGGCTGCCTAATTATAATAGTTGACACACGGGTGCAAGTGTAACCTTTTTGTTGTGCCAAAACGAACAGGATTTTAGTTATTAGGCTCAGTCTCAGATTAGCAGCAACTGGTCAAACACAATAATAGTGAATTTAGCTTGTGACTCCTGTGATACACCTCGTAGTAGCAGCAGTGGCAGCAATTGCTGCATGGCAGAGAAGGTGCAATTTTAAGAAGACTGGTGAGGTGTTATCTTAGTACATTTCAGCTTATACACATGACTGTGGTTTATTACTGCTAAAGCTTGGACGTTTCTTGACAACTCTCCATTACTGCAAACCAATCCTTTAATATTCCATAGATGTAAATAAGGACACTCTTGTATATATGTAACATCAATCCTCCTGTAAAAAACATTGCTTCTACACACACACACACACACACACACACACACACACACACACACACACACACACACACACACACACACACACACACACACACACACATATCATTAAAAGTTGCCAAACATTTTTCTTTACCTTCCATAGAATGCATTCATTTATTCTGCAGTACCATATTCATTTCTGAAACATTTCTTATAACTAATCATAAGAAGAGCCATGCTGGATCAGGCCAAAGGCCCATCTAGTCCAGCTTCCTGTATCTCACAGCGGCCCCACCAGATGCGTTTGGGAGCACATGAGACTAGATATCTGTCTCCTGATACCACTCCCCTGCATCTGGCCCTTGAAGTACCCTGGTTTCTACATCATGGTTTGTAACCTGTGATGGACTTTTCCTCCAGGAATCTGTCCAATCCCCTTTTGAAGGCTTCCAGGCCAGATGCCATCACCACATCCTGTGGCAGGGGGTTCCATAGACTTACAACGCGCTGGGTGAAAAAATATTTTCTTTTGTCAGTTCTTACTCTCCCAGCCTTCAATTTGAGTGTATGTCCCCTAGTTCTGGTATTTTGAGAGAGAGAGAAGAGCTTCTCTCTATCCACTTTACTCATACCCTGCATTATTTTGTATGTCTCAATCATATCCCCCCTCAAGCGCCTTTTTTCCAGACTAAAGAGGCCCAAATGTTTTAGCCTTTCTTCATAAGGGAGGTGCCCCTGCCCAGTAATCATTTTAGTCGCTCTCTTCTGCACCTTTTCCAGTTCCATGATGTCTTTCTTGAGATGCGGTGACCAGAATTGTACACAATACTCCAGGTGCGGCCTTACTATTGTTTTGTATAATGGCATTATAATGTTGGCTGTTTTATCCCCTTTTTGATAATCCCTAGCATGGAATTGGCCTTCTTCACCGCTGCCACACATTGGGGAGACACCTTCATGGAGCTGTCCACCAACACACCAAGATCTCTTTCCTGATCTGTCACGGATAACTCAGAGCCCATGAGTTGATAGATGAAGTTTGGATTTTTTGCCCCAATATGCATTACTTTACATTTGGTTACATTAAAACACATTTGCCATTTCTCAGCCCATTCCCCTAGTTTGGAGAGATCCTTCTGGAGCTCTTCACAATCTTCTCTGGTTTTCACCACACGGAAAAGTTTTGTGTCATCTGCAAACTTGGCCACCTCACTGCTTATCCCTGTCTCCAGGTCATTTATGAACAGATTGAAAAGCACTGGTCCCAGGACAAATCCCTGGGGGACACCGCTTTTCACCTCTCTCCATTGTGAAAATTTCCCATTGACACCTACTCTTTGTTTCCTGGATCTCAACCAGTTCTCAATCCATAAGAGGACCTGCCCTCTTATCCCCTGACTGTGCAATTTTCTCAGCAGCCTCTGGTGAGGGACTGTGTCAAAAGCCTTTTGAAAATCCAGATAGACTATATCCACCGGTTCACTCAAATCTACATGCCTGTTGACCTTATCAGGATTTAAGCAAAAAATATAATATTTAAATGTGTTTGGCACAGAGCAGTGCAGCAGTAGCGTGCAGATAAAATGTTAGTATTGATATAAAGTATTGCAGAGTTAGGTTAACGGAAGACAATGACAATGGGTAGAGTAAAAACTCATATATTCATATATACATCAAAAATATATACACAGCATAACATCCAAGCAATATATACAAACAACAGAGTGTGGGGTTCTGTCTCTTACCATAGACAGACCCACCTAACATATGGTACGCTAGTGCTTTTATACAGTTCAGCACTCATCAGATATGAGTCATCACTAATTACAGTCTGATGCAATCTGATGCAACCATGATGTTATAAATTCTTCCACCTGTGCTTCATCACGTAACATGCCTGTGATTACTTATCTCTTACACTTGTGGATTAACATCATGAGACTGCAGAATCTAACTGCCTCCATTTTACAACTCTCTTTCCACTATCTGTTAAATATACATAACATATTTTATCAACTTTTACATATCTTGACAGACCTTTTCAAAAAATTCTAAAAGATTTGTCAGACAAGACTTACCCTTGCAGAAGCCATGCTGATTTTCTCTCAGCAAGGTTTGTTCTTCTATGTGTTTTAAGGTTTTCTCTTGGATGAGGCTTTCCACCATCTTCCCTGGGACAGATGTAAGGCTAACTGGCCTGTAGTTTCCCGGGTCCCCCCTCCTTCCTTTTTTAAAAATTGGTGTGACATCTGCCATCCTCCAGTCCTCCGGCACTGTGACAGTTTTAAGAGACAAGTTGCATATAACCCTTAAGAGATCTGCAATTTCATTTCTCAGTTTCCTAATAACCCTTGGGTGGATGCCATCTGGGCCCGGTGACTTGTTAATCTTCAATTTATCAATTAGTCCTAAAACATCTTCTCTTTTAACCTGTATTTGATTTAATTCTTTAGTCAAGAGGGGCCTCTTGTCTTGTTTGTGGCGTGACTGATGGGTGTGAATGTTGCAAATACTTAAGTGTGGGTATTGCAGGAGCCCCAATCATCATGCTTAGTTTTGATGCATACTGATTAGGGCTAGATTTTCAGAACCATCTCAAAAAGTGCATGTACAGTGTTACACAAGGTTGGTGCAGTGTGTCCATGCATTCAAATAGAAAGACAGCCTGCTGTTTAGTAGGAAGGTAATGAAAAAAATTGCAGGAACAAAAGGTTAATGAATCCAGTAAAGTCTTTCCTGATTTACAATTTCAACTGCTAGAGCTTTTAACACCAATCTATTAAACAAATAGTACAGGATCTAAATTAGGTGCATTGATTATTCCAGATTCCAAAGTATTGTGCTTAGTCCTGTCAGATGTCCTAACATGTTTATATAGAATATTTAATACATAATGTTTAAGAGTCTCTCTGGCTTGTTGTTGCTGTTGTGTTTCTGTTCCTTCAGTTGCTGAAAAAGAATCATTTTTATGGGACTTTTTAAAGCTTGAGAAGATACAAAGGGCAGTGAGAGCAATAAGCTCCTTTTTATGCCAACCAATTATCTTGAATTCAATTAAGTATATTAAACCTATATTCATTACTTATTCATTCTCTCCTGCTAGTTCTCCACGATGTTAAATGAGACTCATAATGGCCAGTTCAGAAATGCACACATATCACATGGCTACTCAGCATTTCATAACTTGCAACTAAATCTGTAAGTTTCTTCCATTGATAGCTAATGATAGCCCATAAAATTAAATTGGCCAAGCTGAATTTTGTTGAAAATGCAAATAAACCAGGTAGATGGTTAGCCTGTAGGCTAAAAAAGGTACAATCTCAAAAACGTATTTTAGCACTTAAAGATAAAACTGGGGAAAACCAGACAGAGCAGCTATAATTCAAAAAATTATAGCGGCATATTACCAGAACTTGTTCAAGCCAGAGACAATAGATAAAGATGCCATCTTTCAATACCTTGAACAAGCCAACTTTCCAAAACTTACTGAAGAACAGAGAGCTTTGACGAACGCTCCTATAACAATGATGGAAATAACAGAGGCCATTAATAATCACCAAAAATTGAACAAGGCCCCCGGACCTGACTCGATACTGGCACAATTCTACAAAAAAATTTCTGAGATAGTCTCTGGAAATATGAAAAATCTTTTTACATCTATTTTAGAGGGTGAAGACATACCAGATTCATGGAAACTATCTCATACAACACTGATTCCAAAAGAAGGGAATCCCAAAGACCTGATACAGAATTACAGGTCAATCGCTCTCTTAAATGTGGACTACAAAATATTTAAAACTATTTTGGCAAACAGATGGCGGACGATCCTACCCTCTTTGATATCCCACGATCAAACTGGCTTCCTTCCGAAAAGGCGCCTTCAATCCAACATTAGAATTTTCCTCAATGTGTTGGAATATTATGAATGCCACCCTGAGAAGCAAGTAGCCTTCGCATTTATCGACGCTGAGAAAGCATTCAATAATGTATCCTGGTCTTTACTCAAAACTCAGTTAGATTATCTACAGTGTGGACACAGAATGCTACAAGCAATTGAACAAATTTACTCCACCCAAAACACTAGGATTGTAGTCAATGGCTACCTTACAGACAAAGTCAAGATACACAAAGGCACCAGGCAAGGATGCCCTCTCTCCCCTTTGCTGTTATATTAACTTTAGAGGTGCTACTCCATGTTATAAGAAATACCCCAGGTATCCAAGGCCTACAAAGCAAAGGAGAAGTTTATAAGGTGCAAGCCTTCGCGGACGATCTGTTGGTTATTATGGAGGACCCTCAGACCTCCACTCCAGAACTACTAAAGACTTTGGAGGCCTACTCCAAAATTTCAGGACTAAAGGTAAACAGAGAAAAAACACTGTTGCTTACTAAAAATATGACTCCACTTATGACCGAAAAATTGGTAAATCAATCGGGTTTCCAACATGCTGGTAAGGTAAAATATTTGGGTATTACCATATCTAACCGTTGTAACACTTTACTTAAAGATAATTATGTTAATGGTATAAAAGCAATCAAAGCTGATTTGGAAACTTGGTCAAGACTTCAATTATCCTTAATGGGCAGAATTGCTGCAGTTAAAATGAATGTCTTACCTAAACTGCTCTTTTTATTTCAATCCTTACCTATATTACCTAACTTTAAGATCATGTCAGACCTGGAAAAAAGTATACGTGTATTTATATGGCAAAAGAAAAAAGCAAGGATTAGAAATGTTTATCTACAGGACAGAACTAAAACTGGTGGCTTTGCCCTGCCCAATTTGGTGTTATACTACAAGGCCGCTACCATGACTTGGATTAAAGACTGGATTTTGATGACAAATAATAGAATACTGCAGCTTGAGAGCCACGGCTTAGATAAGGGTTGGCATCATTATATATGGTATAAGGGTAATATACCTACACTTTTTAAAAAGCACTGGATAAGGAATGCCTTAGTTAAAATATGGTTACCGATCAAAAAACAATTTTACCCCAAAGCACCATTGTGATTATCTCCGTTGGGAGCGGTTATTAGCCCCCACATAAGTGTAACCCCAAAATTTTTGACTTACAGACACCTTCTGAACGCTGCCCTCTCTTTGAAATCATTAGAAAAATTAGTATCAGAAGGTTATAAGTTAGACTGGTGGAAGTACCAACAAATATACTCACACTTCAAAGATCTTACTAAAGAGGGGGGATTTATGACTAATGATACTCCACTTGACAAAATTCTATCCTCTGGTGACTCAAAGCTCCTTAGTAAATTTTATAGTATGTTGTTAAATGAAAAAATGATTGATACACTGGTTAAAGATACTATGATAAGATGGGCAGAAAATTTTGGTTATTCTATTCATCTAAACAAATGGGACTCTTTGTGGAACACAGTCAAAATTTTCAAATCTATAGCCTTTAAGGAAAATTGTTATAAGATGTTCTATAGATGGCATTTCTCACCACATCATTTATCTAAGATGTATAACTGCTCACCTAAATGTTGGAAATGTAAACATGACTGTGGTACTTTTTACCATATGTGGTGGACATGTAAAGAGGCAAGGGCATACTGGATAATGGTGAAATTATTTTTGGAAAGATATTTGAAGATTAAGTTAGAGCTTAGACCAGAATTTTTTCTATTAAATATAGTAGATATTAATATTTCCTATGACCAGAGATATGTACTTCACCATGTAATTGTTGCTGCAAGGATATTGTATGCGAAATCCTGGAAACAACCAGATGTGCCAACAGAGAGAAATTTCCACGAAAAGATAAAAGAATGCATTGAAATTTTTAAACTGTACTCCTTTCCCCCCATATCCCTCCCCCCTTGTTCCCCCCCCCTAAAAAACCCAATAAAATTACTTAATTTAAAAAAGATAGCTAATGTTATTATATTTGTTATTTATCACTCCCCACAGAGCAGGATATTGAAAACTTTATTAATGGAAGCAAGTTTAGGGTTTGAAGTAGGGAGAACAACATTCATATGACAACTTCTTAAGTATATATTTAAGCTATTCATTTGCCAAGAGGCTATGAATTTCAAGACCAAAGTACTATAAGGGTAGTGAAAGCCATCATGTTTGCATTCATTTCTCTAAAGGATACACTCTGCATGTGTGTCAGGCACCAGTTTCAATGTTTAATGAGACTTAGGACTTGTCTACTTGCCCCTTTTGGAATGGCCTGCTTCAGGCTCAATAGGGTTACTAAGAGGTGGGTTTGCCATTAAGAACATAAGAAGAGCCTTGCTGGGACAGGCCACAGCCCATCCAGTCCAGCATTCTGTCTCACACAGTGGCTTACCATTTGCTTCAGGGTATTCCCAAGCAGATGACTTCTCCTGCTTATGATTCCCTGCAAGTTGCATTGAAAGATATCCTGACTCTCTCTCCAACCCAGAGGTTGTCCTCAGGCGTCCATAATGATAGTCACTGATACCCTTGTTCTCCATTAACTTGTCCAATCCTTTCTTAAAGCTGTCAAGGCAGACAGCTGTCACCACTTCTTCTGGCAGGGAGTTCCATAGACTAGTGATCCTCTGGGTGAAAAAGTACATTCTCTTATTTGTTTGAGATCTAGCACACAAAACTTTCATGGAGTGCCCCCTAGTTCTAGTGTTGTACTATAGGGGAAACGTATTTTCCTTATCTACTTTGTCTACACCATGTATAATTTTATAAATTTCAATCAGGTCACCTCTTAGATACCGTCATACAAGAGTGAAGAGTGAGGCCATTGCAGCCTCAGATGGTAAAGAAGATGTTTCAGTCCGCTAATCATTCTGGTTGCCCTCCTCTGCACTTTTTCCATTTCCATAATATCCTTCAGGAGTTATGGTGACAAGAACTGTACACAGTACTCCAGATGGTGCCTCATCACAGATTTATAAAGAGGCAAAATGACACTTGCTGACTTATTTTCTAGACACTTCCTAATGATCCCTAGCATTGAGTTTGCTTTTTTCACTGCTGCGGCACACTGGGTTCTTTGAGCAGTCCACCAGGACACCAAGGTCCCTTTCCTGGTTTGTTGCAGAGAGTTCATACCCCATCAGTTTATAAATGTAATTATGTTTTTGAACCAACGTGCATTACTCTGCACTTGCTAATGTTGATGCTCTTTTGCCACTGGTTTGCCCACTCCCCCAGTGTCATGAGATCCCTGTGGAGCTCTACAATCTCACTCGGTTTTTATTACCCTGTATAATTTAGTGGTGTCGGCAAATATGGCTACCTTGCCATTTACTCCTACTTTGAGATCATTTATGAAGAGGTTGAAAAGCAGGGGTCCCAGTACTGAACCTTGGTGGACCCCACTCTTTACCTTCTGCCACTTGAAGAAGTGTTCATTTATTGCTACCCTCTGTTTCCTGTCCCTTAGCCAGTTGCTAATCCAGGAGAAGACCTGTCCCTTGATTCCATGACTGGCAAGTTTATTCAAGAGCCTTTGGTGCAGGACCTTGTCAAAAGCCTTCTGAAAGTCCAAATAAACAATGTCAACTGGATCTACCTTATCCACATGCTTGTTGACACTCTCAAAGAATTCCAAGAGCTTAGTGAGGCATGATTTGCCCTTGCAGAAGCCATGTTGGCTCTCCTTCAGCAGCACCTTCTCTTCTGTGTGCCTATTAATTTTATCTTTTAGGATGGTTTCCATCTTGGCTCATATGTCAAACTGACCAGTCAGTAATTCCCTGGATCACCTCTGGATCCTTTTTTTAATATTGGTGTTGCATTCGCTACCTGCCAGTCATCAGGAAAAGTCAACGCCTGATTTGAGGGAAAGAGTATATATTTCGGCTAGGACCCCAGCAATTTCATCTTTACATTCCTTGAGAACTCATGGATGGATGCCATCTGGTCCTGGTGATTTGCTAGCATTTGAGAGAGGGTTAGTGAGTTGATTGGTAAGTGAGCAAGCAGGGTGGCAGAGGGGCATCAGGCAGGCAGCCATTTGTGATGGGAGAAGAGGTCATAATGGGCAGTTTGAAGGATTAGAGCATGACTCAGCATGGTGTTTCTGTACAGAATAACATGAATGTGGGAGAGAAGAAACGAGACTCACTGTGTGACATGTAGTCAACTTTCTTAACAATGATGAAATTGCAATTAAATCTGATTCGAATACCATCTTACCATTTAAAAACAGAATTACTTGTTTTATATGGGTATTTCAGGTATACCATTTTAATTATGTGTAGACTTATAATTCCCTTGCAAATAAAAGTTTTATTTTCAAAGTACTGATGTCTGGTAATTAAGGCACAAGGCACATGTAGCTCTCTTCCCTGAGTTGTCAATTAAATCCACTATATAATTTTCAATTAACTCCACCATATAATTTTATGTTTTCTGTCTCAGTGCTTGTTTCATATGTGCAATACCATGGCCAGACTGGAATGATGATTGAATCTCATGCCGTGGAAATGTGAAAAAAATCTACTTGCTTGTACAGACGGTATTTTCATCTAAAGGAAAATCAGTTTATATCAGGAAGCTCCAGATAATTTCAAAACATGTTGAGCTACATGTAAGCATAGAGGAGTTGCATTGGATTGTAATTATAACTCTTGCTATAAGAAAGTACAGTCAGATTCCTTGCTTCGAATTTATGTGCTTCACACAGCAGAAAACCGAAGAAAATCTGGAAGCAACTACATATTTGTGTCCAAATATGAAAATGTCTTGAGTTAAGTAATAGCATCACATTAGACGAAACAGATTTGAAAAGATCTAGGGATTTAGTCCTTTCTGGAGTCACATGATGAGCAAAGACAGATATGGTGTCCTGTAGGCAGGAGCTGGAGCTAGACTATATAAAGACTGCCTATTATTGCCTCGGCCTCTTTCTGCAGATGATTGGCAGGAAGATAGCATGTGGAGGGTGGGAGGAGTGGTTTTACTTTCACTGTGTGGTTTGGGGGCTGAGTGCTCCCCCTTAGTGAGCTTGAAGGGAGCACGGGTCTCGGGCACCCTTACTTGACCCTGTTCTTTAAAATAAAGAACACCTAATAATAATATAGTAATAGGCAGGGTGTGCATGATGGTGCAGGATAAGAGGATAAGGGGTAGTTTACTGGCATCCCCTCTCTCCTTAACCCCATCTTACTTAGGCACTGTAGGATTAATTTTTAAAAATAAGATTATGGTTATATAATAAACAAACAAATCTGAGCTGTGGTTTCTGGATTTGGACTCCAGAATAGGAGGAGGATGGAATTGCAAGGGACTTAACATTCCTGGAGTCTTTTTCCAATAGTAGCAGCTTTATGGTTGTGGGCTGAAGGCTGGTCATACTTGGTTTTCACTTTTGGTGTGACAACCAAGTATTTGTATATATGGGATCTTGGGGGTTTGTCACTGTTCCTGTGTTCCCACCCCCTCCGCACTCCTGGCTGCTGTCTGCGTGAGGGGAGGGAGAAAAAAAGAAAGAAAAGAATGCTGGCTTACCTCTGTTCTGCCGGTCTCGCTCTGTTCCCGGCAGCATTCAGATCTCTTAAAGGGGCGGGGGGCAAAACAACAACAAACAGAAGCCAGGAGAGCCCGGCACCCACTACGTTAGACCCGCATCAGGGATTTTTCACCCCCGGAGAGCAGGTACCTGAAAAGTGCGCTGAGACGCGCTTAGGTGGGCGTGGTCGCATTTAATTTTCTGTAAACTCCGGAGCTGGTGGGGAAACAATTTTAAGCTCCGGAGCTGGGAGCCATTTGCCGCGGAGTTTAGGGGTCGTGTGAAAAGGCTCATAATTTTCCAGTCCTGGCAAGTGATTGGAGTTAGAAATGTCCCTGCTGATGCCCTACCCTGACAACAGATCAGTCACTTCAGGATATTGGCACCAGCAGCTCAGGCAAGTTTGAAGTCCTACTGACAGAGGTTTGGAGCCTTGGAGGGGGAAAGCCAACCAGGGTATAGTTATGACGGTGGCACCGATCATGTGATGCATTCCACATGTGAGGAATTCTTCACATTTCAGAGCTGTGATGAGTTAGGCCACAATTGGCCTGGCCCCTTTGGATGTATGTGCCATTTTTTAAATGGAACACACATCAATTAGGTCTGGGGCAAGGCAGGACCCAGACTCAGATCATGATTCCACACTATGATAAGCCCCCTTCTGAAAGGCAATGTTGTGGTTCAATGTTAGAATAAAGTGTGGCCATATTTATCACCCATTCCATTTGTCATTATTCCTGGCTGGCTGGGCAATGGTAGTAGGTCACTAGAACTGTGGAGTTAGCTGCAGAGTACAGACTCACTCATTAGTACCATAGGATACACCTATGGTTCTAGTAATGCAACAGTGGCAACCACCTGGGGGGGCAGTATATATTACACCAACCCCACATACTGCCAACACTCTGAAAAACCACTCAAGCTCATATTTTCTGCATAAAATTCCACAGTGAATGGGCATCTCACAGATATCACACCATTGCATTAAGACACTTTGTACATCATATTATGCCAGTTAAATTTTACTTTAATTTTTTTTATCAAGTATTGTCACAGTATAATTTACAATATAGCACAGTGTAAAATAACAATCCATGTCAATCACACTAACTTAAAAAAATGCTGGCCAATTCATTTTCATTACACTTGTTCTAATGGCAATTAACAATAATGTGGCAATAACTGGCAACAACAGAAGAAATTTGGTTTAAGACAAAGTTACTGCTTTCCCAGCATCCAGCAATGCTACTGTGTCAGTGCAAAGTCCATTGAGCTACCATGAGTGGAAACGTATCCACCTTTAGGATCTTATGGGTGCAGGTACAATAAAGGCTGCACAGATAGATATAGAAATGGTTGTACAAGCACTTGCAAAATCTTGTCCAACTCTTTGTACTGTAGCGTAACTCTGAGCAAATAATCCTGACCTTCACTGAACAAATTTTAACACTGGCTTGATAACCACAGATATACGGACCTACCATCTTACAATCACATAAACATCAACCAGTTTCTCTCTCTATCACAAGCTGGGAAAGAATTTTATCTCAGAAATGTCATGTTGGTATGACACTTAAAGAGAAAATGATTTTCCCCATTTTCCTGTGTTACACAAATGGAGGTTATGAGAGACACCGGCAGATTGTTCTCCCAAGACACCTCTTGCTATTAAATATTTCTGAGAAAAAAGTGCTAATTTAAGTGAAATGCTGTACAAATGACACATTCCTATGCCATTTTTTTCTCTTGATGTCTTCATCATATTTTCCTTGCTCACATGTAAACACTGTGTTCTCAAGTCATGGTGTATCCTGATGGTCACAAGCTGCAGTGAGTCCTACATTCATATGCTACTTTCTCCTATAACATGTTTTCAAAGATAAGCTCCCTGACTCACTTAAGTCTACTCAATTCTTCTGCTCTACCATAGTGTTATTGCTAGAATAAAACCATTCTGTTAGTTTCTTGGGAAAAACAAAACTGCAACTAAAAATGTTTCTCCATACCTATTTAAAAAGTTTCTGCCAATCTTTGTAAACACAGAGCAGAAACCAATAAGGAAAATATTGAGAGTTGTCATGAAAGCAATACTTATACTGGGAGTGAATGCAGTGGTTCTTCCTTCTCCATGCCTTTTGAGGTTTTTTTTTAAACCACATCACATATAACTTATATAAAGATGTAAAGACTGAAAAATAGCCCAGGTGTATGAGAATACACACCCAGATTCACCCCTTAGTTCTAGCATAAATATGTAAAGTAATCTCATTATTTTTCTCAAACTGTTTTTTGCCTTTAAAATTCCTCAGATATTTTCACCTTGAGGAACAGGATCATCTTATTTGGATTTCAGTGATTCTATGTATGGATTTGATTTGTTGCTTTTATATTCCTCAATACATCAAAAAAACTGACTCACCACCATGTCCATCTCAAATATAGGCACGATTAAACATGGCGGTCTTATTTTTATATAGGTATTGACAAAATACACCCTTTTCCCAGGACCAGCATCTTGGCTCAATATAGAGGAATCTCAGGCTATAGTCTGAAGTGCAGAACAAGAAAAACCTTCTGTCTGGAGTGGCAATGTTGTTGTCCCCCCCCCCCCCCAATAATGGATTAAGAAAACCTATTTTTAATCCCATAATGGATTTTTAAAAAGTCTATTTTCCCCCAACAAATTCATTAAGAAGCCACAAAGTTCTAAGAAGACTGCACATACTAGGTTCTTTAAAAACAAGTACCCTCCACTTTATTAATGTGGTATATTGTCTTTCTCTAGCCACAATTTAGAACACCTGGAAATGGCCAGATATTGCTACACAATATTGTACTCATAGTACCAACAGGATAATTGATGCCAAGTAGAGATGGGCATGAAACAGAAATATAGTGTTTTGTTTAATTTTGTTTATTTAGTAGTTTCATTTCATTTTTGTTTGTGGCAAATTTTTAAAGTAGTTTTGTTATGAAATGAAATGAAATGAAGCACTATGCTCTCCTGGATCCTAAAGGCACCAAAATGGCAGAGGAGCTTACTCAAGCTCTTCCCTGTAAGAACCTGAAATTTGGAGAGGTTTCAGGCTCAGGGGGCTGAGTTATTAAGCTCCAAAGGGGGTCCCAGTAGTTAATTAAAAGAGTGTGTATTGGGTGCACTACCAATGTAGGGGTTATTTTAACCAGGTTAAGCCCTATTAACCCCTAAATTGCTAGGCACACACTGTATCAATTTTCATTTCATTCCTAGAGGGGAAAATGGCATTCCATTTCGTGATGAAACATGTCCTACCATTTCGTTACACAGCAAAGCAATTTGTTACGTAATGAAATGACGAAATGGTGTTTCATTTTTCATTTTGTGCCCATCTCTAATGTCAAGCTTTACATAGCAAACAGAAGACTGAATGCTAATGGAAGATACCATTTGGTGAGCATTACTCTTCGCCAAGGAGATACCAGACAAAGGAAAAGCCCAGAACTGACTTCTTTTCTCACCCAAACATAAAGCATTTGTCGGGGATGTTTTTCAACAAACGTGAATGTTAGTGACCACAAAAGGATATCCTGTAGTAGGCCATCTTGACTCTTGCCATTGGTGTTGTCAACATTCAGAGTGTCTTTTGCTTTGTAAAGCATCCTCCCCCCCCCCCCCGCAGGCAAAGCGGGCACAATATCATGCAACGATATTGGGGCAATTCCTGGCTTTTGAATTGTGGTTACAAATAACAATATCCCACATTTATAAACTGGAGTTTTTGGAAAAATAATAATGTTTGGGCTTTTTAAAACAGAGGCTTAAGTGGAATACAGGAATTGACAAAGCCAGTCACTGGAAAGCAAGGTCAAAATCATTATCATGGAATCCAGACAATGCAAAAGGAAAGCTGTGCAGAAAGTTAGGAACAAAATAAAATTCATTTGAAATGTGGTGTTGGAGGAGATATAGATACCACAAGACAGCCAGAAAGGCAGAAATTTGGTTAACTCAGATCTCTTTTAGCTTTGCACAGGTTTATTTTCACTTTTTCTTTCTTTCACATTTCTGGTAGCCTAGGTGCTCTGCAATTGGCCTCCTATATTTTCCAAGGTTGCCCACACCTACTCAAAACCAATCAAGTCCAACTCTAAAAGACGCATGTTACTACAGCATCCCTGATGGGTTACCATCCAACCTGTCCTTGAAGATGCTTAGGAAGGAAAATCTATCACCTTCAAAGACTTCCAAGTAATAGTAGGTGCTGGAGGGAGATATAACTTCCTGTGCACATAGTGCTAGCCAAGGATTATGATAATTAGTTGACAGTCCTAGAAACAGGCAGCTTTTGGCATTGCCATGGGACTACCTGTTGATATTCCTGCTGTCCCTAGGTAAATGGAACATCTTGTTTTCTTATTTTAATTAACTCCCAAAGGGATTTTATAGATTTATTTAAATACATGCAGCATTCTATTGCATGAATTGGAAAAAAAATATATATTCAAATAGTGTCATAGTATTTTGCAATTTTTTCTGCCAGCAGAAATACCTCTTGAACAATTACACAGAAGCAGACTCAGACTAAGTCAGAGCTTCTTTAAAAATAATACAGCTATATTATGTATATACACAGATAAGTTATATAGAGACAAATCAACAGCATAACATCATTTCATCATACATGGCATACATAATTAGCACATAGTATAGAGAGACAAGAATGATGGGTGCCTTACTCACAAACGTCTGCTCCGCTGCGGCTCGTCCGCTTCCGGAGCTTCTTTGCCCCCCCCACGAAGCATCGGGAGAGGGAGGCAACGAGACCACCGGGCCTGGGTGGGGCAGCGCTATAAAGGCTGTGCCCACCCAGGCCGAAACCTCTTTCATCATCAAGCACCCCCGGCCCACCCACCACTTGGGTAGTGCCAGCATGAGTATATCTGGTCACAATTTGGGCTGGATAGGAATTTTTGCCTCCTTCCTAGATTGGCTGTTTGGAAGGGGGATTTTTCGCCTATCCCATGCTGGTGCTTGGGGGTTGGGTTAGTAGGGCAACCCTGGTTAATTGGTCACACTGGCGGTAGCACTGAGGGGTTAGAGCTGGCGAGTAAAATTCTAGGATCCCCTGTGGTGCATCCTACTCTTGTCGCTCGCTGCAGATTCAGAGGTCACAGTGTGGGGTATGGCTCCCTGGGGACCCAGGCAAGGGGTGGGAATTTGCTGGCCCTGCAGATCTGCTGCAGGGAGTATGACTCGCCCGAATGCTCTTGAGTCGGAAGGGTCCTGGGAGACCCTTTGGCGCCGACTCTAACCTGTGCTTCTGCAGGCCCCTCAAAAGTTATGTTGTTCTAATGCATTACTGTTGAGGTGTTGAATAAAGTGTGGCCCTAGTTCAACCCATACAATGGTCTCGCATGGTCTTTCGCCGTGGGGGGGGGCAAAGGCCCATTGAACACTGATTAACAGAGCATTTATATACATTTGTCTGTCCAATCAGGTAACAGATTGCATCATGGCTCTTGCAGCACCTTGCATCAGCCAAACCCATTTAAGCCCATTCTTTTCACCTGCAGTCCAATGAAAAAAAAACCTTTAG
Organism: Phrynocephalus guinanensis; assembly: GCA_037367245.1. Taxonomy (NCBI): domain Eukaryota; kingdom Metazoa; phylum Chordata; class Lepidosauria; order Squamata; family Agamidae; genus Phrynocephalus; species Phrynocephalus guinanensis. The sequence goes on from CM074736.1 coordinate 5,309,255, forward strand.
ACTTAATCACTGAATCACTGAAGACATCATCTTAGAAATCAATTACGGTAAATACATAGAGACCATTTATTTATACACTTGTCTAATACATAATTTCATTAACTAAAGACAGATAGCAACTGAACTACTGTTGCCCTGGAAAATTCCCAATACCTATTAAGCTGCCCAAACAAAATGAATCATTTTCTTCCATTTTACTCATTGCTTTCAGTAGGATTTATTCTCATTGCTTTCTCTGGACCTGAAAACAAAAACAAAAAACCTTCAGTTGGACTGTTTCTTTAACTTAGCTAGAGGGAAACACCAAGGGGAGAGATACTGTTGAAGAACAGACACTGAGAATAATTCCAAAAAACAATGTTTACAATCCAATAATGTGTTTATTTATTATTTAATCCACATTTATTCCCTAAGTGAAAATGAAAATTGTTGTATTAAAAAAAAGCAAATTTTAAAACAGAAAATTCAAGGAAGTGAAAAAATAAAAAAAATATATTGCCTTGTTTTCCAAAGGGTAATGGACTCTCAGGAGAGAAAACCAGGCCACCAGAGAAAGCAGATAAGATATAAGAGTGAAAACATGAACATTGCAGCAGTAAATAGTTTGGTGGATGCCACTGCAGAAAAAATTAGAAATAGTTTGTGAGTCAACATAATATAGTATGTTTTACAGAAACTGTGTTCTGTTTACCAGAGGCTTCTAAACAGAGAACACGTTTTAACTGCCTAAATGTTCTATTAAAGAGTCTTTTTTGAAGACACCTACAATAGTAGATTTTTTTAAAAAGAATGTATATACCTTTCACATTTCATTGTCGCCGGTGAGCACTCCACCCATAATCCATCCCATGGAAGATCAATGGGAAATAAATTCCTGCTATTATCTCTAATCTGTGGTAGAAAAGAACAGCATGGATTTTCCCTGTGTGAGAGTCTACCTTTCAGTTCACTTCTCCTTTCTCTTCTCTGCAGGAGGAAGAAAAATGAGAAACAAAGTCAGGTTGTTTGCCAAGGCATCAGGTGGGCAGTCTCCAAAAAGTGCTTCAGATGGGAACCTGAGGACATTAGAGGTTATAGGGTAGGAAATCTGCCATGGCCACGCAGCCTATTGTGGATTCATATTCCTATGTTATTTTTGGTCCAAGTTTTGAACCATGACTGCCTCATTCATCATCATCATCATTGTATGCCATCAAGTCTTCTAATTTCATTTTTGTTGATTTATAATTTATGTTACTATTAATTGATTATATTTGTATATCAATGTGTTTTAATATGCTTAATTCTTGTTTTTCTTCTGTAATACATTAAAATGTACTAGAGATGGGCACGAAATGACAAATTTTCTGTTACTGTTAGTCGTTCCGTTACGTAACGGAACGAAGAACGACAATTTGGACGGGCCAGGCTCGAACCGAACAGAACCAAGAAAATTTTCTTCGGTTCTGTTCGTTTCCGTTACTGGCCTGGCCGCCCAATGAATGGAACAAAGTCCTCCTACCTGCTGCTGCTGCTGCTGCTGGCCTTCCTGGTCCAGTGACAGTCTTCTGGCTTCCGGCTTCGGGGGCGGAGTCGAGAAGGGGCTGCCATCCGGTCTCCCCATGCGGAGGCCGGATCGGAGGCCCTTCTCGCCACCCTCCCCCCACAGCCTGACAGCCCGGTGGGCTGCAGGCTGTGAGCGGAGTTAGGTAGGAAGGGACTGAGATCCGGTCTCCGCACGCAGAAGCCGGATCCCAGCCCTTCTCACCGCCCTCCGCCCCAGAGCCTGACAGCCCGGTGGGCTGCAGGCTATGAGTCGAAGTTGGGAAGGAAGGGGCTGTGAGACGGCGGCTCGATCTCCTCCGCCCTGGGTGACGGTCGGCACAGCTGTCATCCCGGGATGAGATCAGCTGAGCTTCGGGCAGGGGTCCTGCCACCCTGTCATAGGCTGGACCCCTTGTCAAATGACCTGCTTGGCACTAGGGGGTCTGCCTAGTGCCAACCGGGCCATTTGACAAGGGGTCCAGCCCATGGTAGGGTGGCAGGACCTCTCTGAAAGTGGCCCGGTTGCCAATGCAGGAGCTTTGCTCTGGCAACAGGGCCATATTCAGTGGGATCATGCCACCCTGTCATCAGCTGGACCCCTTCAAAAATGGCCCGCTTGGCCCTCCACCCCCCCCCCCGCCAGATGACAGCACCCGACGCTGTCATGACCGGTGAGGGGAAGGCGAGACCCCCGTTCCGCCCCTCCACATGCAGAGGCAGAATGGGGTCTCTTTAAAGGGATCTTCCCCACGGGGATGACAGCACACCTGGCACTCTCATCCACCACGGGGAAGAAGAACCTGAAACACGAAAAACGGAAATGAAGTTTTTTAAGACATTCGTGTCCGAAAAACGGTAAACGAAGGGAGATGGGCATGAAACGGAACGGAAATGAAACCCCATTTTTCCGTTTCGTGTCCATCTCTAATACGTACTGTATATAATTTGATCTTTATTATGTTTTACCATCGATAGGCTAGATGGAGTGGTATATATGTCCAGTAAGTAAGTAAGTAAGTAAGTAAGTAAGTAAGTAAGTAAGTAAGTAAGTAAGTAAGTAAGTAAGTAAATAAATAAATAAATAAATAAATAAATAAATAAATAGTCTTTTCTGACTGATAGGGGGTTCCGGGTAGAGAAGACTGTTTCCCTTTCACTTCTTTTGGGGGTTTCGCTGGGACTGTGCAGGTTGCTTTAAACTACACAGGCTGCCACTTAGTATTGCCGGTGGCATAGTGGGGAACTGGGGATTTGAAGTCTCCCAACCTCTGGCTCTGCAGCCAGAGACTTAACAACCCCCCTTGCTGGCCGGGGGAGGGGGGGAGGTTTGGTGCAGAAGACTAATGGCATTGCATTTGGGGCGTGTGATAAAATTTAGAAAAATCCACTAGCTGTTGCCAATTGTTTCAAATAAAAATGGAAAAAGTTACCTAGTGTTTGCAGTCTTGTCATGCCTCAGTTATCTTCATTGGCCACCAGAAAACAACCTACCCCCAATCCAAAGACAGGTTCCTTACATCTCAGCTCCAGGCTGCATACAAGCAACTACCTGGTATTTTTTTCCTTCTTGCCAAGAACTTTACATCTAAGAACTTGCTCCTGGCATCTTCATCTTTTGTCATGTTTAAACATTGGTACAGCTCTGAGGAAGAGGGTGTTGCCCTGGAATATTAGCAACTTCTTATTTTATTATACTGGTAGCCTGAAGGTATCACATGGTCTATTTTTGAATTTAAACCACTAATATGGACTTTTTAAAATTAGAAGCATCAGGTGGATTGTTTACATTTTTTTCACAATGGAAAAGAGTCACAGTTAGGAGCAAAGGAAGGAAAACACATTCTTCACCAGTGAAAATGCAAACCAGTTTCAAATTCTTGAAGGAATAGCAGGCAGATGAAGGTATACAGGAAATCCTGTTCGTGAAGATATATGAGAGATTGAAGCACAGCCTAGCAGAGTCATTGAACTGACAGTCAACAAAAAGAAGAGAAGTTGTAGCAGGAGACTCCCTACTGCATGGGATAGAAACTGAAGTATGCAGAGAAGAACTATATACCCAACCGGTATACTGTCTCTCTGCAGGATGGGTTAGAAACATGACAGAAGGATTGATATCATTCATAAAGCCAATGGATGCATATTAAAGATGGGTGCTTTGTTCATCTGGCAGCATTGTATAAAGTTGTTAGTGTGGCACCAGAGGTGCTATACTGTTCCATCTCTCACCCCTCAGGGAGTGGTAAGCTGCCTGAGAAGGTGTTGCTGGATCTGCTTGGCTCATGCCTGGAGTGGAGTGATGCTGGAGAGAGAAACTCTGGCAGAATGCAAAGTCTAGAGAGGCCTGGCTGGCTGGTGGGGTGGGAATGGAGCTATTCAATGAACAAAGCACCCATCTCTAGTACACATATCTGTTTCTTTTCATATACAAGGAAATAAATGACACAGCCAAGGAAAGCTACAAATAAATCACATCAGCATTTGTAACTCACAGCAGGAAAGTCAGTGATTTGAGAGTCCACTCTGCCGGTATTCAGAAGAGGAACAAAATGAGAGAGCAAAATAGTCTGGGTGAAGGATTGTTTGATGTGAGAGGTTTGGATTTTGGATGTATTAGCCATGCTTCCTCAAAGATGCATTGCTGTCAATAGATGGAATGCACTTCAAAAGAACAGAGGAGAATGTGCTTGGCCATATCATGAAGAACATCAGAGGTCTTTAACCAGAACTGGAAGGAAGAGGGAGACACAAGTTCAGATGTAAAGACAGATGAAGGCTTATGAACAATAAAAAGAACAGACCAAGCAATTCTAAAGGGGCCAAATAATAATCTTCATTAAAATGTATGAAGGAAAGCAAGCCACAAAGCACATAATCTTCAACATCTATAAATGAATGTCAGGATTATGGGAAACAAACTTCTGAAGTCTTAGTACAGAAGGATAAATGCAACTTGATAAGGATAACTCAAACATGCTGGGATGATTCCCATGACTGGAATACACCAAATGAAGGATATAAATTATTCAAAACAAACAGAAAGACTAGAAAGTGCTATCAAGTTGCAGTATATATAAAATGCATATTCCCGCACAAAAATATGGGAGAATATACTTGGTTGTCTCTTTAAGAGATTCTGGGTAAATAGAGTCAAAAACAAAATGAATGTGGTAGTGGACGTATACTACTGACGACCCAATCAAGAAGAAAATGAGGATGAGTCCTTGAAAAATAAACTGTCCAAATTCCTAAGAAACTAGTAGTAATGGTAGTTTTCAATTTTCCTGATATGTGTCAGTAGGAAAATTATGCCAGATATGGCCCTTCCAATAAATTATTGGCTTGGCTTGCTAAACCTTTTAATGCAAAAAGTGGAGGTAGAAATTAGAGCAGTGTTGGCAAATCTATGGCACGGGTGTCAAAGGTGCCACACAGAGCCCTTTCTGAGGGCACGCAACTTTGCCCTCTCACAGCCATAGCACTTCCCCCTCCGCTCTGAGGATGCCACAGTGCTCCATGCAGAGAGCTGGGCAAAGGGGAGGCAGCAGCTTATAGGCTCGTTTGTAGCCCCAGTTTACTCTCCAGCCACACTGCTTCTGGGATACCCGGAGTGGCGTGGCTGGAGAGTAAACGGGGGCTACAAGGGAGACCACAAGCCACCACCCATCCCCCCCACCCCCGGTCTTCTGGATGGGGTGCTACTCTTTGGGAAAGCGAGAACCAAAGAGCAGTTTTTTGAATTCCCCACTGCCCCAGCATCCTCACTGTGGCCGTGGGAAATTCAAAAGCCTGATCTTTGATCCTCCCTTTCTTGAAGGGTAGCACCAGAAGCATTTGTAACCCGGGTGCCACTTTATTCAGGGCAAATTACCATATTGACACTTTGCAAAAAAAAAAGTGTTTTGAATCACCGTTTGGGCACTCGGTCACTGAAAGGTTTGCCATCACTGAAATAGAAGAATAGTTATCCTGCCAATGATTGTAACCAATAAAACAACTAAGTGAAAGAAGTGACTAAAAGGGGAACTATGTTCTACTTGAGTTCTTGATTAAAAAAAACACCAAAGCACAGTGTAGCTGCAGGTTTATGCTTGATTTAGGAAAGCCAATTTTAATAAAATCAGAACAATGCTAAGTAAGGTTCTAGGGCAGGAGATCCTAACAGAAAATGGAATCTAAAATGGCTGAGAGTTTCTTAAAAGGGAAACTTTAAAGGAACAACTACAAACAATTTCAACAAGGAAACAAAGATGGGAGATACAGAAAACACCATTCTGCCCTTATGAAAAGGTCTTAGAAGACCTGTAAATAAAGACACATATAGAAAATGGAAGGAAGGCTAGGCCACAAACAGCAGAAAACTGCATGGATGGCAAAATCAGAACCCAAAAACGAAGAATGAGCTGAAGTTAGCAAGAGATGCTTTAAAAAAAGGATTCTTCAGGTACATGCATAACAAAATAAACAGAAAAGAAGTAGTGGCTTAGCTACACAATGGGAATGGAAGGATAACAGGCAACAAAGAGAAGACAGAAATGTTCAATCACTTCTTTATCTCAGTCTTATCCCAAACAGTCCATGGCTGTTCAGGCAAAAATGAAGCACAAGCAGAGGGCATAGAATTGCAGTTTCAAATTGATAAACAAATAGTCAAGGATCTGATTAACTGCATTTGAGAGTATTGAACTCTCAGAGTCACTATCAATAGTTTTGTTGATATCATGGAGGATGGGTGAAATGTCAGATGACAGAAGGAGAGCTAACATCCTAGTATTCAAAAGAGGCATAAAGAAAGAACCTGGGAACCATAGTGGTCAGCCTGACATTAACCCCATGGAAAAGCCACTCTGCAAGTACCTGGAAAACAATGCAGTGCTAATGGGAAGCCAACACATTTGTCAAGAACAAAACCAACTGCACTGGAATATGGACTGTCACTCTACCCAGATCCCATGTGCTATCAGTCAACCTCAGCTGCTGAAAGCAGGAATCTGGAGAACATAAGCCCACAAGGAACCTTTACATCTCCCAGCCTGGCTTTGATAGCTATTTAACTTACTAGAATAATTATTCAACAGGCACCTTCACTTGAATAAGAATGTAAAAGCATTTATTTACTGAGAAGAATTATACAAGAATATTCTCTTACTAGAAAATAATGACATGATTTCCCTTCCTAACTTAAATGAGGCTTAAGAGGCAAAAGCCCCTATATCTACTTTAAAACTATATTTCTAGGCAGTAGTCCATGTCCATCTTGCAGAATCCATTCAGGAAAAATCTTCCATCTCTGTCTCTCCAGCTTGTTCACAGTATGGGAAAAACATTACATGTCACCTCCTTGACCAATCAGGATTCACTTGTTTCTGGCTGGAATGTGCCTTGGCAGATGTTTACACAGACACTGAGACAGCAAATCTACAACATGCTAGTGTGCAGTTTAGTATTTGCATTATGGACATTTGGCCTTAGAAAAAGGCTTCCCTACTTCTAAAATCTGTTACACCGACCAAATTAACCTCATTTCATTTTTTCAACTGGTTACTGTAGCATTAGTTAATGTGCTTGCCCTGGCCCTTTCACAGGCTATTGAAAAACACCACTTCTAATTTTTCTCTTTCACTGCCACCAACTAGCTTCACTAGTCAATTAAAACTTTCTGACTGTTTTAAATTGAATAAAAATGAAAGAAGTTTATTGATTACAAAATACATAAGAACATAAGAACAGCCTTGCAGGAACAGGCCACAGCCCATCCAGTCCAGTATTCTGTCTCACAGAGTGGCTCACCATTTCCTTCAGGGTATTCCCAAGCAGATGTCTTCACCTGATTATGATTCCCTGCAAGTGGCATTGAGATATATCCTGCCTATCTCTCCAACCTGGAGGATGTCCTTAGGCATCACAATGATAGCCATTGATACCCTTGTTCTCCATGAACACGTCCAATCCGTTTGATTTTTCGTGGGCAATCTGGAGCTAGGTATGCCTGTGCCTTTTGGGCATCCAGGAGCACTCCTGGGGGGAAAGGGTGGACTTCTTCCTGTTGAGTCGAAGTCCTAAGGATGTTAGGAGATTTATGGTGAGGTCTCTGTCCTTCTCTGCTTTTTGCTTTGTAGGTGCCACCAGGAGCCAGTCGTCTAAGTATGGGAAGACGTGGACTCCCTGGAGTCTGAGGAAGGCCGCCACCGGTGCCATGCACTTTGTAAACACCTGTGGGGTGGAGGAGAGAACAAAGGGCAGGGCTTTGAACTGATAAGTGGAGCCTCCCATACGGAAGCGGAGATATTTCTGGTCTTGGGGGGCTATGGAGAGATGGAAGTATGCATCTTGTAAGTCGAGGACGACGAACCAGTCTCCTTGCTGGTGTTTAGTTTTCGAAGGTCTAGAATGGGACGAATGCCTTCATCCTTTTTGGGTATTGTGAAGTATCGAGAGTAGAAGCCTGATTGATCTCCTGATGGCACTAGCTCTATAGCTTGTTTCTTTAATAGAGCTGAGACTTCCTCCCTTATTACTCGGGAGGGTGGTGTGGAAATGACTCTTCCCAGTGGGGGCTGATGGTGGAATTGAATTCGGTATCCCCTTTCGATAATTGACAATACCCATGCATCTGTCATGATGATTTGCCAGGTCGGTAGGAAGGGACTGAGCCGGATATCCTGATGTGGAGGAGTCCGGTCAGGAGAACTGTTTTGTTTGCAGTCGAACCTCTGGCTTGCTGCTGTTGCCGTTGTCTTGGCAGTGGTGCCGGGCATTGGTATGGAGACTGGTGGTATTGCTGCCTGTTTCGTCCCTGGGTTCTCTGATGGGATGGAGTATATTGCCTTCTCCAGGGTGATGGTAGAGGTCTGGAGGATGATTGTGAAGAGTTGCCCTGATATGTATAAGATTTGGCAGCTTTTCTCATTTTTTGGATATTATCCAATGATGCATCTGTGGAGGTTGCAAAGAGTCCTTCTCCATCAAATGGGGAATCGTCTATACGATTCCTAGCGTTGTCTGTGATATTGGCGGTGATATTGTGATATTGGCGGTTCTGAGCCAGGCATGACGATGGAGGTGTATAGCAGTCATCAATTGTTTTGAGGCTGCCTCCGTGATGTGGAGGGAGGTTATCATCTGGTAATCTATCAGGGAGAGAACCTCCGAGTATGAGGCCTGTGCCTTGGCCTTTTGTTCTTCCGGAAGATGTTGTATGAATTCAGGAAAGGTGAGTAGGAGGTGATGTGTATAAGCCTCCATGGCACATAGATAGTTCAGAGCTCTCAAGGAGAATGAGGCAAGGGAGTAATGATGCCTGCCTATGAGATCTAGCTAGCGAGCCTCCTTATTGCTCGGGGTAGTATTTGAATGTGATTTCTGTTCTGTGTGGCATCCACTATCACAGAATTGGGTAGAGGGTGCTTCATGAAGAAGTCTGTGCCATCACCATGTGTCCTGTACAGGCTGTCAATCCTTCTTGGAATCAAGGGGTTGGAAGAAGGTTTGGCCCAGGCTTCTTTGGCTTTATCCAGCATAGAAGGAATGAATCCCATTCTTAATGGAGGTGGCCGGGTTTTGTGTAAGTGGCCGAAAAATTTACACACGTCGCTGGCTGTTGGAAGTTGCACTTGGAGGCCCATGCCCTGTGCAATCTTATGTACCATCTGTGAATAGTTTTTAAAATCTTCAATTGGTGTGGAAGATGGTTTTTCCTGTATATCAATCTCTGAGTGCTTAGAGTTTGAGAGAGTTGACCTATGGGAGGATTGAGAAGCTGCTCCCGTGTCAGAGTCACCAGTTATTGGGCGATCCATATTAGCTGGTGAGTCTGGCAGCTGCGGTTATGGTACCTGAGGGGACACCGATTGCGGTGTGATGTCGGTGGAAACCTGCAGGTACTGAATTGGGAAGCCTGCAGCTGGGATGGTGTCAGTATTAGACACCAGAAGACGCTGAGCCCTTGGCTTCTGTACACCCCTTTTACGCCTTCTAGATTTGGGGGAGGCGGACGAGGAGGTGGAAGAAGAATCGGTGTCAGGTGAGCTAGATACCATGTGGGCCTGACGTCACTTCTTTTTGGCATGGCGTTTGTTTTTGTGACGCCATGTTGAAGCTGACGAAGAAGACGACTCATGACGTCTGTGGCGCTTGCCCTGCCGACGTCGTGATTTATGACGTCTAGGAGAGGACGAGGGCGAGGAGGTGGTATCATGGGTCTCTGCCCGCACCTGTTTCCTGCCTCTCTCTGGGGGAGCCATAGTGTCCTCTATGCCTGGTCTCATGGTGGGCGATCTTTGCATGCCCAGGCGTCTGGGGGGTTCCCTCCCCTGCTCTTCGATGTCTGAGTGCTGAAGAGCTGACACAGTGGATGCAGCCTGTAGATTTTGTAGGTGTGACAACGGATTGAAGCTGAGTGCGGCCATGTCCGTATCATGGATAAGTTGGCCTGGCGGTAAGCCCGATAGAATCATAGGGTTATGAGGGTACCCGTCGCCTGATTTTCAAAGGCATGGGACCATGGCTCGTCTCGGGTGACATCAGGAGAAAGGGCACCAACCTGCGCTGAGCTCGGAACCCCCTCTACGCTGCATGACTCGGTTGAAACGAGCGTGGGTGGTTTCAGCGTCGCCACCGTTGTTCGCACATCGGAAGCCAAGTCCTTTGATCTCTTCTCCGGAATTGGAGGTGGCTGGAGGTGTTTTTTCTTCCTTTTTTCCATCGTCTTCCCTTTCTTTGAATCATTGGTTTTGAGGAAGTGGAAGGCATAGATACTTCCGAGTGGATTTCCATCGGTTTGAGGGATTTTTCCCACAAGTACGCCCTTAAATGTTCAAGGCGGTATTTAAGGGCCGGTTTCGTTAGCTTTTTGCAATGTGGGCAGAGTGCTGTTTGGTGAGCCTCTCCCAGGCAGTACAGGCACAAACTGTGGCCGTCAGCTAACAGAATTCTGTTTGAACAGGCCTCGCACTGTTTAAAAAGTGCTGCCGTGGCCATAAACGTCTGGCGCGCCCGCAACTACGGGGGGTTGTCCACCCCTCCACCCTAGGGGCGGGTGCCGAAAAAGAAAAGTCAAACTAATAACTTTGGAGGGGGGAAAACTGGGGAGGAAATGAATAAAAGAAAATAAAGTCAAATTGAATGAATAGGTTTCACTTTCCTTATTTTTTGCAGGAACTCGGAGACATGCGACCTCGCTCAGCTGCGGCAAAAAGGAACTGAGTCAGCAAGGCGGGAGAAGGGTGAGCATGCGCATGGAGGGGAGGGGCTTATACACCTTGAGCTTTGGAAAGACCGGTAACTCAGGCGCGCAGGCGCGAAGACCCATTGTGTGGATTCACAGAGTCCACGAAGAAGAACTCGAGAATACATCAAACTATGAGCTCTTTTCACACAGGTACTCACAGCTATGCCAAGACACACTCTCCCCTGGGTCTCCTACATCCTTCTGTTCTCCCAAGAAGTCAATACATCTTGTTATCTCCACCTTGAATCTCCAATTCTTTTGGGCCGGTGTCCCTAACAGAGTTCAGGCAATTTGATCTGCCAACGGAGCATGGCAATATAAATACCTTCTCAGCAAAGCTCAAATGCTATTGATTTCTGAAGCCCTTTTATACTTACATTAACCAATCAGGAAACTGGTTACATCAGCTATTGCATCTATCTTGCATCAGCTTCACTCATTATATGTATTTTGTACACCTGGGTTTACAATGACTCAGTAATACATACTAGACTCCATTTTGCAAATCAATTAAATATACATGCAAAACACCTGTATTTTATTTTAATTTTTATTTTTGAATATTTTACCCCACCTTTCTCCTTGGAAAAGGACCCAAGGTGGCTTACAATAATAAGGGATGGTGGGGACCTTTCTTCGCAGCAAATTACTTCTGGAGGAAGTTTCAGTGCAGAGCACACTCTCCTGACTTTTGCTACATTGCATCTCTGAGGGGAAGTGAACTTCTATTTCCCTTTCACCTTTGCTTTGAGGCAGGGCCAAAGTGCTAAAGGACATTTGCAACCTATTACAATCATTGTTTGCATTAATGCTCCAATGTATGCTTATGAATTTAGATAAGTTAAAATAATAAAGTTAGCCTTCCGGGAGTGGCCATGCAGTCTTTGCCTGTCTGTGTGCCTGATCAGCTGGATGAAAAGGGCATCTGACTGTCTCTCTGTCTGTCTGTCTCAGTCAATGTAATCATGCATGGTAGTCCATATAAAAGTCACATAGTAGATAGTCCACCATGCAGGGAAAGCTTGCCTGAAAAGGAAGGACTTTGCCTGCTTCTGGAAAGATAGCAGAGATGGCACAATCCTGGCCTCCAGCGGGAGGGAGTTCCAAAGTCTGGGAGCAGCAACAGAAAAGGCCCTTTCATGTGTTATTATGAGATGCACCTGTGAAGGTGGTGGGATAGACAGAAAGGCCTCTCCTGATTATCTTAGTACCCAAGCTGGTTCATACTGTGAGATTCAATCTTTGAGGTAGCTTGGACCCAGGCCATTTTTATGCTTTGTAGGTTAAAACCAACACTTTGAACTGTGCCTGATAGCTGACTTGGAGATAGTGGAGCTGCTTTAGTAAGTGTGTAATGTGATCTCTGTAACCCTCCCCAGTCAGCAATCTGGTTGCTGCATTTCAGACCCTTTGAAGTTTCCTGAGACCTCCCATTGGTAGCCCCACATAGAGAGCAATACAGTAGTCCAGCCAAGACATCACTTGGACATGAGTCACAGTGGTCAGACAGGTTTCTTAAGAAACAGACATAACTGGCGTACTAGTTTTAATTGTGCAAATGCACTTCTGGCCACAAATGAGACCTAGTCATCTAGGCTCAAGGATGAGTCCAAGAGCACCCCAAGCTGCGTACTTGTTTTTTCAATTGGAGGGTGACCCCATCCAGAAGAGGTTGCATCCCCTGTCCCTTGTTCTCCCTTTCGACTGACCAGGAGCACCTCTGTCTTGTCTGGATTTAGTTCCAGTTTGTTCCTCCTCATCCAGTTCATTACTAAAGCTAGGAACTGATACAAAATGTTTTTCCTCTCTAATATCTGACAGAATGCTCAGGTCATAACGAAGACTATGAATACTAGGAAAAAATTAAATCTATAGATAAATACAGATAATGATGCTGATTGAAGGAAGTACAGGTGTCACCAAATCTGTCTCAAAAGACAGTTGGTGTTCATCCACTTTTCAGCAGGGAAAAATATTATTGAAAAGGCATTGTTTGGGTCTTTGCCTTGATGACAAAATCCTTCCAGCATACCACAAAACTGTAGATCAAATTGAGTATTTACTGTAAATGAACTGTGACATTTCTCTCACCTCATTGTTTTGGTTGTTCATCCTTTGTACAATTGCAACTCAAAAGATTTATTATTCTCCATCTGTTGTTCCACAATGTAATTCTGAATCCATTTTAATTTCCTTCATTAGTTTTTCCCCTTGTTTCTCTCCTTCACCCTCAGACTCTCTCACCAAGCTTGCTCTTTCATTTTCTCTGTCCTCCCTTTTCAAAATGCCTACTTGATTTGTTTTCCTTCTATTCAGGAAGAATACAAAAAAATGGCCACTTTCTCTTCCCAATTTTAATAAATCTTAGTATTAAATCAAGAAGGGCAATCTCAGGCTGTTACCAGTCAGTGCCAAGAAAGAGTGACGATTCCATGGTAAATGATGGCATTAAAATGGGTCCCCCAGGCAACGGCATGTCTGGCCTGGGGCTGCATTGCCCACCCCCGGAGGATGGGCGAGAGGCTGGGGCGGGGGTTGGGTTTCGTGTCCCCCCTTTTTATAGCCAGCCCCCGCCCTCACTTGGCCTCTTTTCACCTGGGCAACAACACACCCACCCGCCCACCGCACTTGTACAGGCTAGTGTGGCATGATGTGGTCGCCTTTTGGGGCCGGATAGGAATTTTTGCCTTGCCTTCCACAATTGGCTCATAAGGGGGCACAGATTTTTCGTCTATCCCACACTAGCTTCGGTGGCGTGGCATTGGCCACACTGGCGGGTAGTGCAGGGAACTTGGCATTAGGTGAGCCCCAAATGCTGGCCAGCAGGCCTCTGACCCCCAGGCACTGCAGATCCTGAGATCACAGAACCTGGAGAGAAGGGGCATTTGAAACCCAAACAGAGCAGGGACCGCCAGAGGGTGGCGCCCTGCCCCTGTTGGGAAAGGTTTAGCTTGGTTGGCCTGGGGGGAGCTGCACTTGAGTGGAACCCCCCCCCCCGGGGACCAGGGGGGTTGCCCATATCTGATAATGCCCTTGGGCAGGGTCCAGCTAGTGACCCCAGGGCCAAGGGTTCCCTGCACGGTCGCACCCCCCGCTTGTGTTAATAGATGTTGTCAGGGTCTAATAAAGCGTGGCCCACAGTGGCAACCCAGCTCTCTGTCTCGCCTATTATTCCAACCTGGGGGGGGGGGGTGGCAAGTGTGGTGGAGGCTGCAATGAATGCCTAAAGAAACTGACATTTCCTGTTTACTATTCTGACCGCTAGGGATGTCAATTTCTCAGCCCCTTGTTCTAGAGAGAGAGGAAAATCCTTCTATTCCTCTGATTTCTGTGTGTGAGCCCCCTCTCCACAATCACACGGGAATTTTCAGATTTTTTTCATGGTCATCCCTCACCCCAGCAAATACTGATCTTGGCTGTATAGTATATTTAGAAACAGTGATTTGGCTTATGCTGTTTTAGGGCTCTGTTGTAGAAATTCTTCAAGAGGCAGAAAACACACACCAGACCTGGGTGAAGATAAGTAGGGAGAGGGAAGAGAGAGGGAGGTGGAATTGAAGGCTTGGTGATTATTTAAGCTTAGGAATGAGAGAATAGGATAATATTAAATGTATAAATGTGAGAACACCAGTGTTTTCCATGTTAGTCTCCATCCCTGATAATGGATTTTGTTTCTTTTTGCATGTTCTCTGTAGCTTTAAAGTTATATTTTAATGTTCTAAGATGCCTCTTCTAATTCCCTCTTCATAACTTAAATTATATCTTTAATATTCTGGGCTGTATATTGTCCCTCATTATTGTAAGCCACCTTGGATCCTTTTCCAAAGGAAAGGTGGGGTAACCGACCGGCTGCTTGGGCCTGGCCGCCGCCGCCTCCCCTCGCCCTTTTCCCGGCTGGGCGCGGCCATTGTGCCCACTTCCCCCTCGCTGCCTCCGCCTCCGCCTCCTCCACTGCCGGCGGTGGCGGGAGGAGGGGGAGGAGGAGGAGGAGGAGGATTACCAACACGCATGGCTTCCTGCTGCTGCTGCTGCTGCTGAGCGGCCCCTGACCCCCGTGGTGGGAGGAGACCCCGGTGGCCACTGATGCCACCCCCACCACCCCTCCAACGCCGCCGCCGCCGCCGCCATCCTGGCCCTGGCTGGCCCAGGAGCCTTCGCCACGGCCGAGGAGGTGGCGGTGCACCGGCGGCGGCAGCAGCGGCTGCAGCAGCACCAGAAGGAGGGGGAGGAGGAGGAAGATGAAGACTAGGAGGACGGCGGCGAGCTAGAGTTTCCCCCGCGGTCCTAGTTTAAATGCCGTGGGACCCCTTCCACGAGGGGAACCTCCCGGAGCCGTGGCAAAGGTTCCAAAGAGCCACATGCGGCTCCGGAGCCGCGGGTTGCCGACCCCCGATCTAGCCATTTGGCTACTTTCTGGGTGGTGTACAACAAAAATATACCAAATATGGCATAAATAATAAAAGGCTAGTAAAATAATATGACATGAAAAAAACACAATGAAATAGTTTTAATAATGCAAAGACAATTGACTATTACCCTAACAACAACAACAACAACAACAACAACAACAACAACAACAACAACAACAACAACAACAACAACAACAACAGAAAAGTGGATGGTGGCAGAGGCAGATTAAGTATGGTAATATTAAGTGTCTCAAAAGATATAAAGAGTTGGACGTAAAAAGCCAGGTTTTCAATATAGAGGTGAGAGAAGGAAATGTAGGGAATCCACATGGTGGTAGTGATGAAAATAACAGTGACAGTACGTGAGTATTACGTCTGGTAATGACTTAAGAAACCTTGACTTATATTAAATCACTTTTTATAGGTATCCATGATGCATATGAATTTTATCTCAGCTGTTTCCCTCTGTGTTCTTGACTTGTAATGGTTCTTTTCTAAAATGTTGACTTTCAAATCTTTTTGGAAGATTGAAATTGTTTGAGATGGGTTTTTATTGTGGTTTCTGATAACAGCTTTGTGACCATTTATCCATTTCCAAAGAGATGCAGATGGGGCACTGTTGGCAGAAGGTGGCATAGATTCCATTGTTTATGAAGCAAATCAATGCCTTTGATATTGTGTGTGACGTTGTTAAGTCCTGTGATTGTATTGCCAGAGTAGATGTGTCACCGGAGTTGCCATTTAGATCTGTGTCAACGTTAACCCCCTTATATGCGCTGCTGTTTTTAATCCCTTGTGTGTTAGTATTTGCTTGAGTTTGAAGTGTTGTCCAACTGAAGTGAAACTATTTCATTCAATATTTCATTCTGTTCTTTGTATGTCTGAAGAAGTGGACTTGAACCATGAAAGCGTACATTAAAATCTAATAGACTTTAAGGTGCCACATGTTTTTCTTTTGATTGTTTCTTTGGATTTAGCCTGGAATTCTTCAACAAACAGCTATCTTTTTCCAAAACTGAAATTCAGAACAAAAAGATTGCCGCCCAATTCAGCTCATGAATATACAGGGATTCCAAACAATTCTTTTCAGAAGTAAACACATTGCAGTCAAAGTTCTTAACACAGACAAATGGAATAGACTTTGAATTTCTCCCACATTCAGGTGCCCCACCCAATACTCCCAATATTTTTTTTAAAAAATCTGTGAATGCTGGATTTTTAATGCAAAAATTAAATTCTCTACCATTCCTAATCTTAACATTATCATAACTTTATAACACTTCATTAACAATCTAATTAAACCAAAGAGAACACCACAGAGAAGAACTCTGTTCTTAAACTTGATGTTCACCCATCTAAGCATATACAGGGTATTCAGTCCCAGTGTCTCCTTTTTAGCAGCTGTTTTGATTGACTCCCATCTTGCAACTTATTTTCCTTCATACAACTTACAGACTAACCAGAAGAAGAACCATTTCTTGGTGATTAAGCATGTGCTTTGTTTTTCACAGGTTCCGGCTTCAACAAAATCAGCACGTCCATTTAAAGAGATCACACACACAACAGGATAAGAAAGGCACTCTGTCTGCAACTTTGAAGATTTGGTTTCTGGACTGGCTCAGCAGTCATTTGAGAGAAAATAGCCTTCAGGGCAGTTTTTATTCCTATTTACAGATGGGAGTGTCTTGTTTTTTTTTTTAATAACCTCTTATGTATAATTCATGTATTTTAGCAATCAGGAAAAAGAGCCTCTAAATCACAAATGATTTGTAATTATGAAGGAGGGATATACAAAAGACTTTGGGGGGAGTTCACTTCCTGAGTGTGCTTACTTGGGATTATTTTTGGACCCAATTCTTTAGTCATTTTTTTCTTTTCTTTTTTCTCCCCCCCCCCGTCCTTTCTTTTCTTGGATTTTTTTCCTGCTGCCTACTGGACTCAGAGAAGAGAAGACAAGAGGAGGTATAAAGTTGTTTTTCCTTCCTGTTGAGAGCAGAAGAGAAACGGGCTTCCGGTTTAATGGCCGACTGAACAAGACGCTAGGGGAGCTCCTCCGTGGAATCCCCAGAGCGCACAGGAGGTTTAAAGAGGTTCGCGAAGACTACGCGGCCTCCATTAACCTCAGGGGGGGGCCCTGAGGGATTGGGTATCAGCTGTTGCCTTTTGCGACTCTCCTTTCACCCCGATCTGGAGGGATTGGGGGGAAGGGATCGAGTTGCGGCACTTTACAATCGCTACTCCTGTGTCTGCGAAGTCTCAGAGTCTTGGCAGAAGAGCCATTAGCCTCCAAGGACTTTACAAATCGTTTCGATCGGAGAGAGAATCAACAGGCTGTTAAAAGGCTAATTAGAAGATAAAGATCACACCCGAAAGAAACGTGAGTTTGCTTGTTAGTTTCGGGATCTGTTCGGAGCGTGGTGGAGAGCAGCCGTAACTTTCCTTCGTGAATGCAAATCGAAACTAAGCGGTGGGGGCGGAAGAGATACCCCTTCATTTGCAAAGTGAGTTTAATTTAATACTTAAATTGAAGTGGAACAATATTGGGACCTGGAGAAGCCTGATCGTGAAGTCTGTAGTTCAGACTGGTGTTTTGAAGTCACCCCCATTTTTTTTCTTTGTGAAGAGACGGAGTGAATAGTGAATAGAGGAGCGCGTGGGGGTGGAAGGGGGATATTTTTTTTTAAAAAAAAAAAAGAACTCTGGTGTTTGAAGTTATTCTCCCCCTTACTTGACTCTATACTTCCAAAGATTTTTGATTAACGAATTCCCCCTCCCCTTTTTTTTTTGGTGGAGGACTGGATATTTAGAGGGATTTGAGTGGCGGACAAGGTGGTGTGATTTTACATTTCAAAGGATTTCATCAGAGCCGGCTGGAAAGCCAGCCTCCCTTTGAGAAGAATGCTTTGGAGTTGTTTTTTGGGAACAGCTTAGGAGTTATTGCAAATTGGAGTTATTGCTATTTACTTTTCCCTAATTGGAGTAGACCTTGTGAAGAGGTTGAAGATTTATATATCTTTTGGATGGGCAAAAACTTTGTTAAACAACTCTTTGTTACAGAAAAGTAAACATTTGGATTAAGCTGTGAAGAAGCTGAAGAATTGTTCCAATTTTTTTCCCTACTCTTAATTTTCAAAGGTTTTTCTTTTGGTGGGTCTCATTTTGTCTATTCGATTGCAGTGAAAACGAATTTAAGTTGCTGCGTGTCTTCCTTTGAGGCTCCCTCCCGTCTCAAGGACATAAGAGAGTCATAACAACAAGATAAGGTTCATGTTGAGAATTGGATTGAGAATCCCATTCCTGAGGTTGGAGCGCCATCTGGTGGATTTTAAAAATTATTGTACTGGACACTGGTTAGAAAATTCATTTCTTATGTTAGAGCACCATCTGGTGGATTTGGATAATTATTGCATATAAAATTCAATTTGAATGCTATATTGAATGGGAAAGTGTTTGACTATATAGAAAATTTCTGTTATAATTTTATAATCTTGTTATAAATTTGATATATGGATAATTTAAAGTTAGAGAGGTCAAAATGAAGTTAGAATAAGTAAATTAAACATCACTGATGGTAATTGTGTGAATATTAATCAACATCAATTAAGGGAGTATTAAGAGATTAACTCGATTGGTTGAAGGTTATTGTGGTTTATTGAATGAATTAATTTTAATACGTGGTTAAATTGTGTCCTGTTGGAACAGAAGTTAATAAAATTGTGATGGCAGAAAAAAAAAAATGATGATGACACCTGCAACACAGCGGAGGGATTCTAGACAAGAAGAGGGTAAAGAATGGGAAGGATTAATGATACATATAAGGAAAGAATTTGAAAAAAGTGAACAAAGTATGGATCAGAAGTTGTCAGAACTAAAGGAAGACATGCAGAAACAAATTAAAGAGGCAGTAGGGGAGCTCTCAGCCCAAGTGAAAGACTTAACGGTGAAAACAAAGAATATAGAAGCCAAAGTGAAGAAAGTGCAGACAGAGGTTAAACAATGCAGAGAAGAAACAGAGAAGAATAGAACAGGAGTGTCAGAAGTAGAAAATACGCAAAGGAGAATGGTTGAAGAGCTTGCTTTTTTTGAAATGAGACAAAGGCAACAGAACCTTCGTTTCCGCTTGATTCCATGGGAGGAAGGAGAAGATATCAAGGCCAAAGTAATAACAGAACTGGCGAAGTGGCTTGGATGGCAAGAACAGGAAGTAGCTGATGCAATCTCTCAAGTGTTCAGAATTGCAGTTAGATCAAAGAAATTGAGAGTGAAGAAGACACCAGGCGATGTTATTGTATCATTGACATCTATGGCCGTGCGAGACAGAATCTTGAAACATAGCTATGATAACCGGTTTGTGATTGATGGACAACAGATTCTGATATATAAGGAGATTCCTCTCCATTTTTTTTGAGAAGAAGAGGAAGTTATAAATCGCTGGCAGAAACGCTGAGAAGAAATGGTTTGAGATTTCGCTGGGAGTTCCCAGAAGGCCTATCCTTTACTTACAAGATGAAAAGATTTAAAATAATATCTGAGTCGGAAATAGGTAAATTTCTGAGAAAATATGGAGAAGAGCTTGGGTACAGGAAACCATCGAAAGAGGGTGATAAATCACCTGAAGAAGAAGAAGAGGTAGAAGAGGAGGAGTTAGAACTCTCTGAGGAGGAAGAAGATAAAGCGGATTTAGCTATGGCCAATATTTGAATAGAGATTGATAAAAATATATTTAATTTCAAATTTACAATGGCGCTGAGAGTACTGACTTGGAATGTTAATGGTCTGAATTAAAAGGCCAAGAGAAACAGGATTACGCACTTATTGAAGAAAGAAAATCTGGACTTGATTTGTTTACAAGAAACTCATGTTGCAATGAAACATATGAAGATTCTAAAAAACAAAACTTTGGGACAAGAATTTGCATCGTCTGATAAATTGAAGAAAAGAGGAGTGGTGATATATGCAAAACATAAATTGGAACCTAAGTTGATTATGAAAGATGAAGAGGGAAGATTTTTGATGGTACAAATCACTTGGCAATCTGAAAAAATTTTTATTGTAGGCATTTATGCGCCAAATGAAAGGAAATCTGAATTTTACAGAGAGTTAGAACAAAAATTGTTAGATTATATGGATGAAAAACTCTTTCTGATGGGTGACTGTAATGGTGTAATGATGCCAGATTTGGATAGGTCTCAGAAAAAAAAAGGTTCAGAAGGGAAATTACCAAAATCTTTTTATGACTTAGTTGAAAATTTTGGATGGACCGATATTTGGAGACTGAGACATCCAATGGAAAAACAGTTTACCTTTTTTTCTGAACCGAACCAGAGTTGGGGGAGAATTGATTATATATTTGTTCCTAATGATATCTCATATAGAGTGACAAAAGTGGAAATTTTACCTAAAACGATCTCAGATCATAATGCAATGGTGATGGAAATTAAAACAAAAATGCAAGGATTACACCGTTGGAGGTTGAATGAAAGTTTACTGGATGAGACTGAGACATTGCAGATAGCGAAAAAAACCTTCAGAGACTATTTGAAAAATAACTGGAGAAGAGAAACACCAATAAATGTGGTATGGGATGCTAGTAAGGCTGTTATGCGAGGCCTCTTTATTCAAAGAAATGCGTATCAGAAGAAGCAGAAAGAAAAGAAGCAAAATGAGATTTTAAAAGAATTGGTAGAGATATAGAGAAGAAATTGGTGGAGAGGCCAAAGGAACAGAAATGGATTCAAAAATTAAAGATGCTTCAAACTCAGTTGTCGATGATTATTAACCAAGAAATTGAGTGGAAGGTAAAGATGATGAGACAAAGAAATTTTGAATCGGCAAATAAAGTAGGGAAGTTATTGGCTTGGCAGCTGAAATGGAAGCAAAAACAAAAGGTTGTGAATAAATTAGTAGTAGACCAAAAATTAGTGGAAGATCCAAGAGAAATTGTAAAGGTGTTTCGGAATTTCTATAGAAATTTATACACGAAGAAAAAAGAGAATCCGGAACAGATTGATAGATATTTGAAAAAGAATGGATTGAAAAAAATCTCAACAAACCAAGTGTCAATACTGAGTGAGAAAATTACCCCACATGAAGTACAAAGTGCAATAGAGAGGGCGAAAACTGGAAAATCACCGGGCCCAGACGGTCTGACTGCAAAATATTATAAAAAATTGTCAGAAGAAATGTTACCAATAATGGTGGAGGTTATGAATGAAGTTTTAGAAAAAGGAGTCATACCCAACACCTGGAAGGAGGCGTATATAACACTGATTCCAAAGGAGAACGCAGATACAACAGATGTTAAAAATTATAGGCCCATTTCCCTTTTGAATGGAGACTACAAATTATTTGCCGATGTTTTGGCTAATAGATTAAAAAGGGTTTTAAATGAGTTATTACACAAAGATCAAGCGGGGTTTCTTCCTGGCAGACAGATGAAAGATAACATGAGAAATATAATTGATATAATAGAGTATCTAGAAGTCAGGAAAGAGAAACAAGCTGCCTTGATATTTATTGATGCTGAAAAAGCCTTTGATAATGTCTCTTGGCAATTTATGAAGAAGAACTTGGAATATATGGGAGTGGGAATAAAGTTTTGGAACGGTGTTAATGCAATATATAAGGAACAGAAAGCAAGTTTATTGATTAATAATGTGATAACAGAAAGTTTTCCGATTGGGCAAGGTACGAGACAAGGGTGTCCATTGTCTCCATTGTTATTTATTACTGTATTGGAAGTATTGCTAGTCAAACTGAGGGACATGGGGACAATTAAAGGTATATGTGTGGGGGATAAGGAGTATAAATTAAAAGCGTTTGCCGATGATTTAGTTCTGACGTTAGAGAATCCAAAAGAAAGTATTACTGAGATGATGAAAATAATTGAGGAATTTGGTAATCTAGCCGGTTTTAAATTAAATAAGAATAAAACGAAGGTTTTATTGAAAAATGTAACAAAGAAAGATTGCGAAGAATTTGAAAAGTTGTCCGCCCTCTCAGTGGTGAAAAAAGTTAAATATCTGGGAATCAACTTATCTCTTACGAATTTAAATCTCTTTGAGGATAACTATAATACGGTATGGAACTTGATTAAGAGAGATCTGGAAACATGGAATAGATTGAATTTGTCGTTGATGGGAAGAATTTCGGTGATAAAGATGAACGTGCTACCAAGGTTGTTATTTCTATTCCAAATGATCCCAATACTTAGAGGAATAGACCACTTTAAGGAATGGCAGAAGACATTGTCCAAATTCGTCTGGCAAGGTAAAAGACCCAGAATAAGATTTAAATTACTAACAGATGCCAAGGAAAGGGGAGGATTTGCCATGCCAGACCTGAGATTGTATTACGAAGTGGCCTGCCTAGGTTGGATAAAAGATTGGATTACTTTAGCTGATGAGGATCTATTGGATTTAGAAGGTCATGATAACAGATTTGGTTGGCACGCTTATCTTTGGTATGACAAAGTGAAAGTACACAAAAGCTTTATGAATCATGTAATTAGAAAGTCATTACTTCAGGTCTGGGAACGGTTGAAACCTCTTTTAGAGAGACATACACCGAGATGGTTATCCCCGATTGAGGCATTGGTGATCAAGAGGAAAGATAAAGAAGGGGTGGGGATCACCTATGGTGATGTGTTATTCTTTTCAGAAAAAGGTCCTAGACTGAAGTCTTATGAATATGTTGAAAGAGAAGTTAATAGGTTGGTTTCAGTACCATCAACTAAATGACATTTTTCAGAAAGATAGAAAGATGTCTGGGTTTGGAGAGAAGGAATCTAAGTTCCAGACCATAATTATGGGCCCAAAAAAGAAATTGTTGACCAGATTATATAATTTTTTGTTGGAGTTGAATTTAAAAGATGAACAAGTTAAAGAATGTATGGTAAAATGGGCTATGGATCTGGGTCATAATATTGGGTTAGATGTGTGGGAAAGATTGTGGAAAAAGAATATGAAATTTACCGCATGTACTTTGATAAAAGAAAACCTGTTGAAAATGATGTATAGGTGGTATATTACTCCAACGAAGTTAGCAAAGATGTATAGGATGAAAGATGACCACTGCTGGAAATGTAAAGAGAAACAAGGTGATTTTTATCATATGTGGTGGACGTGTGAGAAAGTGAAAGAGTATTGGGCATTGATATATGATGAACTCAAAAAGATGTTAAAGTGTACATTCCCAAAACGACCTGAATTTTTTCTGTTAGGGTTGGTGGATAATGAAATTAAAGGAGCAGACAGGACTCTATTTCTATATGCAACAGCAGCGGCAAGAATGCTCCTGGCACAGAATTGGAAGACAACGTATATACCATCTTTGGATGAATGGAGGGCGAAAATATTGGACTTTGCAGAGATGGCCAGACTGACGTGCAGACTGAGGGATCAGGACAACCAGAAGTTCCAAAAAGATTGGCAAAAATTTAAGAACTACATGGAGATTTATTGCAAGGAATTAAAGACTCTTACCGGATTAGGATAGAGCTCGAAGGATTACTACTTATTTTTCAAATCTTTTTTATAAACATATAAAGGGGTTTGTCTGAAAGGAAGGCTAGGAGATGAATAACGCTAAACCACGGGATGAACAGAGGGAAGCCAAATTTCAGTAGAATGATTTTGTATTACCAATGTTTTGAACTTGACTTTTTTTGTATACTAAAATTCTTTAATAAAAACGTATTTAAAAAAAAAAAAAGAGAGCAGAAGAGAAACAAACTCTCCAGATCAGCAAGGCGTCTCATGGCACCTTAAAGGTTCATACGTTTCATTTAAACAAAACTTTATATGTTTAAAGAAAAGAAAATGTTAGTATTTAAGAGGCCACAAAGCTCCTTGTGGATGTTGCTGCAACAACTTAACATAAGCTATTCTCAGAAAGGTCTCTCAAGGCCACCATCAACAGACTCTACTCAAGGTCTCAGCAGACAATGATTTTCAAAACACATTCCAGACATTAATGCAAAAGAGAGAGAAAATGCAGGGATAGTTTCTTTATATGCTAATCATTCATATCCTATAACATCTGGTCCAGCCCTTACGTGCCAAGCAGAACTCTGGAAGAATCAATCAAAAACTAGAGCAAGTTTTTCCATTGATTATTCCTCTGGTGCTTATGCAGAATCACCATTTTCATCCTTAACTTTTGCAAGAACCATTTAACACATTTTAATAAAATCCATCAAAACATTCATAACACCGAAAGACTTTCATCAACAGCTCCTCTTGTTGATTTTGTAGTTTATGCTCTATTTAATGTCAGGAATGTGGAGTTTATTAGAAATATAGGGTTCATATTTAATGAAAATAGAATCTAATTTCCACAAATTTATGACCTAATGTTAAATAAATTGCAGGGATGCCCAGCAAAAGGAGGGGGGGAATCTTCAAAATTTTAATATAGTAATGAAGATTCAAAACTTGCTGAGGAGTGCAACTACAGATTCAAAAGCAGCCAAGCACTCATTTTTAAGATACATAGCCTAAACTGTAATTTATTTCAAATTATTAGAGAATACGTCTTATGGATGTGGCTGCACATATATTTTTATCACATTATCAGTCACAGTTCAACACTCAAAGGCAAGCATTGCACTGGAAACGTGAAAATGTCAAAGCAGAAAAGGGTTTAAATAGTAACATTGGGATGTGTAATTTTTCAGAGTTAGCAAGATGGGAATAATATGTTATGGAAATCTGAACAGAAAGATAAGTATTAGAGGGATTGATTTCTGATGCATAGAAGCTTGCAAAGTACTACAAAATTTAGCCTAGAAGCTGGAAGATAAAGGAGATGTGCACAGAATTTCTGTCATGCGGATATAACATGTCACAGTTCTTGCTTGACTGCATACTTCCTCCGAGGTTGACTTTTCAATTTGAAATGAACAGTAGTTTTGCTGGGGGTCTGGTGGGGTGAGGATTAGTTGATTGGTTGTGTTCTATTAACACCACAAAGTTTGTTGAAGGAGCTATTTTTCTCACAACCCCGTGCTTTGTATCATTTCTATTATTTTGTAGAAAAGGGACTGTTTTCCCATAGAGTTTCATAGAAAATGGACATTTTAAAGAGATTATCCTGGATGTAGTGAGGAATTTTTCCACTTCTGGTCTAATTCTGAGGTGAGTTCCCTGAACAGTATCATTTTTCCTCCCATCTCTATCTCTATCTCTATCTCTATCTCTATCTCTATCTCTATTTCTTTTAAAGACAGATGGGGTTTTCCCACTTGACCTATTTAGATCAAGAAGTCTCAGCAGCCAGAGAGGATGTGGAATGATGGAGAGTAGAACTGCATATGAAACAAAAAAGAATTGCAATATTTTTCAAAAATCATCAAATTGTCAAAAATTTCATTTTGTATTCATTCAAAGTGATGAACCCAATAAATACAAAGCAATTAATTTTACCCTTTTTTGAGGGATGACCTTTTTGGCCCTTTTTGAGCCCACTTGCAAGCAGCAGCCTTTGTCACATTCTAGGTGTGTACATGCACTTTGTGGGGTGTATAACCTGGATACCTGAGACTAAAACATTCTCAAACTTGTAGGGATTATTGATAAGAAGTTTCTCAGACATTTTGGTAGATCTAAGTGGCTGGGGTGTGTGCATAGAGCTACGAGTTAGAGCTTTAGCAACATTTATGTCTTTAGGTGTAGGTATATCAAAGTCAAAGTTAAAATCCAAAACTTCTGAATGGTACACCCTACTCTGAAGTCTCGATCATAGAATTATAGAGTCATTGTAGGGTTGGAATGGGCCTTGGAGGACTTCTAGTCCAACCTCCTGCCAAAGGCAGGAGACCTCATACCATCCTGAACAGATAGCTGTCCAACCATTTGTAATCATTTTAAATATTGTTTCACTGTGTTCAGAAAGAACGGGTTACCTACCTGTAATGGTAGTTCTTCGAGTTACGCCTCTGTGAATTCCCACTGATGGGGTTTCCTGTGCGCCTGCACAGCTTCCGGACCTTCTAGAGTCTTCTTTCAGCTCCTAGGGACCTCCTCCTTCCCCTACTGGGCATGCTCAGGGACTCCCGCATTGTAGTGCTCAATTCCCCACATGTCCGCTGCTGCAACGAGAAAGATAGAGAGACGTGACAGACAGATGGGAGGAGTGGGAATTAACAGGGCGGGGAGTGGGAATTCACAGAGGCGTAACTCGAAGAACTACCGTTACAGGTAGGTAACCCATTCTTCTCCTTCGTAGCCTCTGTGAAATCCCACTGATGGGAGATTAGCAAGCTAACTTACAGGGGGTGGGCCGTCACGGCAAGGAGTAGGAGAGGACGGCTCTGCTGAAGGCTGCATCAGACCTGGCCCTGACGTCTAATTTGTAGTGCTGAGCAAACGTAGACGGGTTGGACCAGGTCGCTGACCTGCATATATCTTGCAAGGGAATCCCTTTGAGGAATGCAGAAGATGTAGAAATGGCTCTGGTGGAATGACCTCTCAGGGTGACTGGTAGAGGAGCATTGGAGAGGTGATATGCTAGTCGGATGGTTTCTACTATCCATCTGGAGATGGTTTGTGATGTGACCGGGAGCCCCTTAGTATGACCAGAGGTACAAATGAATAAGCGAGGGAAAGCTCGTAAAGACTGAGTCCTGGAGGTATAAAACAGAAGTGCTCGACGCACATCTAAGGTGTGTAGTGCTCTCTGCAAGTCATTTTCCAGGGAGGAGGAGAAAGTTGGCAGGGTGAGCGGTTGACTAAGGTGGAAGTGGAAAACCACTTTGGGCAGGAAAGAGACATCCGGGTACAGGGTGACTTTGTCCTGGAAGAACTGAAGGAAAGGCGGGTCTGCCCGTAATGCTGCTAGCTCTGATGCTCTCCGAGCAGATGTTATAGCCAAAAAGAAGGCAACCTTCATGGATAGTATGTGTAAGGGGACCCTGGCCAGTGGTTCGAAGGGTGGCTTCATGAGTTTCCTGAGGACAAGCGACAGGGACCACTGAGGTGGGACGGGGGACCTATGAGGCCAAAGGTTTGCTGTCCCTTTCAGAAATTGCTTTAGTAGTGGGTGCCGAAACAGGAAGGCGGAAGGTGAGTCAGGTGGTTGATGGGCAATCACATACATACACCTTTATTGACATTAAAACAAGGAATATAGAACACAACCAAAACAGTGATGGTAAACCATTGTCAAGTAAAACAATAGGTAAAAAGCCAAAAAGGGGATACACTCTCATTTCTTATTAATAACAGCTACTAGAAAATCTGCAACTTGTAGGGTGACCCATTCGGAATTGTCACGAAGTAAAAAGCTTGTGTATTCCTCTGGAGGGCCAGAGAACATAGACATAATTGGGTCTAAAAACTCTTTGCGTAACCTAGTATGGGCAGGGCAACAGCACGGTATATGAGGGACTGTGTCTGGTTCAAGTTGGCAAAATTTACAAAGCCTCTGGGACGGTGGTATACCCAAGTATCTTCCTGAGAGTACTGAGGAGGGGAAAAATTGAGTCTGGCCAACATGAAAGCACATCTCTTATTTGGATTAATTAGCTTGCGGAAATAACAGAGATCATGGCCAAAGACCGGGGATAGGTTAAAGAAACGTGGAGAGCAGGTCCAAATTAGATTAGAGGAAAGTAATTCAGTTTCTTCTTCAAATAATTTTGCCTTAATGGTCAAGTAAGCTCTTTTAAAGTCAAAGTTGGCAAAATAGTCAAGAGTAAAGCCTAAGTTGTGGAGTTTGTTTACAAAGAAGGAATCCCAGGTGGAAGTAAAGGGATCCTTTAAAAGATCAAAAAGTAAGGAACTGGGGGAGGAATTATAATGGAGGGCTAACCAGTATTTGATGGCCCGAGACCATGCCAAAGTGGAAGGTAAGTGAATGCCCAACTCAACGATCATGGTTGAAAGTTTGATTGTGTTGGGAACACCTAGCATTTGCGTTAAAAAGGGGGCAATTACTAGGTCTACTTTTGTGGAAGCCGCCTTGATCCAAATTGGAATTCCGTACAGAAGCTGACTCAAGGTCTTTGTCTGAAGAACCTTGAGGGCCGCAGGTACATACTGGTTGCCACTATGGTAATGAAAACGGGATACTGCATTCAAATGGAGTTTGGTTGAAGATATTGCCAAGTCTCTATGGAAATTCCATTCTAATCGGTGGTGGAAATTTATACCTAAATATTTGAATGTTTTAACTTGTTCGACTGGTCTGCTGTCAATGCTCCAGGATAGTGGTTTCCATAGATGAGAAAAAACCAATATTTTGGTTTTTTTGGAGTTGATTATTAGATCATTAGATATACAATAAGAATGAAAAGCAGATAGGAGATGCCGTAGCCCAATTTTGGAGATGGAGAGAAGGACAGAATCATCAGCATAAAGGAGAATTGGTAATGGGGAGTTACTCAAACAAGGGGCGTACTTATCACAATGAGATAGTTGAGAACGTAAATCGGCAAGGAAGAGATTGAATAGTTGGGGCGCTAGTATACAACCCTGACAGACACCTTTGGATACAGTAATCTTTTCAGAAAGGGAGCCCTTGCAGTTTATACGGACCCAACATGAATTGGAGGAGTGTAGATTCCTAATTAAGAAAAGCAGTCGAGAGTCAATTCCCCAAGAAGCAAGTTTGTGCCATAATAGGTTCCTATTGATAGAATCAAACACAGCTCTCAGATCGATGAAAGCAGCGTAGAGTTTGCCTTTAAAGTGAAAAGAATATTTTTCCGCAAGGAAAGACAGCAAAAGTGCATGGTCTAAAGTGGATGATCCTGGACAGAAACCAATTTGCTCATTGCCGGGAAGGCACTTCGCCTCCGCCCAGGCTACTAAATGTTTGAGAAGGAATTTTGCATAGAGTTTACCTATAGTGGAAAGGAGACTAATAGGCCTATAGTTGGACGGGGATGTAGGATCATCCTTTTTGAAAATTGGTACTAAAATCGAAGATAACCATGATTCTGGGAAAATCCCAAAATGGTTAATCAGGGTAAATAGTTTAGCCAGGAAGGGAGCCCACCAGTCAGGGGCATTAATCAGTATTTCGCTTACAATCCCATCGGGTCCTGGGGCTTTTCCGGGTTTCAAGGTGCTAATCAGTTCTAGTATTTCGGATTCTAAAATGGGAGGCCAAGGGGGAAGGTCAGGGGGCAGGGGAGGAAAAGGGAATACTGGGTCAGAAGCAGCAAAGATTTTAGAATAGTGTGTAGTCCAAGCAGAGGGAGAAATGGGAGGAACATCAATTAAAGGGGGGACCGGGTTGGAACGGGACACCAGTTGCCAAAATACTCTGCTGTTCTTGGAGGAGATGGCGTCGAATAACCTATCCCACTGATTTAGAGCAAAAATGTGCTGTTTCTCTTCCAAGAAAAGATGGAAGGACTTTCTAACTGAAAAATAAAAGGTAAGTGCCTCAGAAGAAGGATGAGAGCAAACAAAGGAGAACAATTGTCTCAGTTCATATTTTGCAGATCGACAATCCTGGTCAAACCAGGAAACTGGTTTGCTCTTCCCTGTGTGTGGATGGGGAGGGTTCAGTGAGTTGGTTAAGTGTGAGATAATTGTGGAATATGCTTGGATAGCAACATTGGGGGAGTTGGTTGATTGAATAGTTGCACACTGGCGAACAGTTTCTAGTGATCTGGACCATTGTTGGAAGGCCAGTGACGATCTAGAGGTCCACTTAGGATATATAGAGAGATCAGTGGGGGAGTCGCTACTGGAAGGATCTGAGAGGGGGTTCAATAACGACACCTGCAGAGGGATATGGTCACTATCGGTGCGCGGACTAAGTTCAAAATCGGAAGTCTCTGCAAGAAGGTCGGGGGAAATTAATATATAATCAACCACGCTCAACCCTAAGGGTGAGAAGAAGGTAAAATCACCTGAAAGAGGATAGTCAGGGGCACCATTCAAAATACGGAGATCATAACTTAGACATAGATCGACCATTAATAAGGCATTCTTATTGATGGAAAGGTCCTTGGACTTCCTGACCCCCGAGAAAGAAGGAGGAATCATCTCCTCCATATCCCAATTCATATATTTGGCAAGGCTTAGATTATTTGCTCCTAGCCTAGAGTTAAAATCACCAGCAAAGAGAAGAGAGATAGAGGGATTGGATACTAGTACTTGGTCAGTAATTCTTTTTACTTCTGTCCATGGATCTGTGGAAGAAGAACCATAGGGAGGGATGTAAATATTCATCATGAGGATGTGGCGCTCACTATTATTAAATAGAAAGGCTTGAACATAAGGGGAGTGAGAGGCAAAAGGGGACAGAACAAAGGAGGAGGAGGGTTTCACTAGACAGCTTAAGCCAGAGCGGGGACGACCCAACTTATTTAGTTTAAAAGCAGGAAGATTGTAGGAAACAAATCCAGGAACACTGGGGCCTGTGAGGGACCAGGTTTCCTGGAGAAAAATAATATCATGCCTGGACAGATATTCTATAAAATCGGAGTCGTTCCTTTTCCTCTCCCAACCTGCAATGTTCCATGAGACCAGTTTGATACTAGATGGAGACGGAGGGAGGGGGAGGGAAGGGGGAGAGAGTCAATTAGATATAGCAGCACCATTGGCATGTTCTGAACACAAGTGGGGGGTGCTGGGTTGGGCAGGAACTGGCCTGTGCGTAAAATTGATATCTGGAGGTAAGAGTATGGCTGCTTTGGGAGAAGTAATAGGTTGAGTTAAGGCATTGTTCATATTGTGGGACAGCTCAGACCTAACTTTGTCTAGGGATGAGATGATCTTAGTTTGTTCTGTCCAAGAGAGGCCTTTAAAGGAGGCAGTAGTTATATTATCCCCGTCCACGTCGACGTCAAGGTGCAGAAGTAGGTCTTCTTCCAAGGGGTGAGATACCTCTTTACGACAGCCCTCCGTTATTTCCAGATTGTGGGGAGTAGCAGCAAAAGACAAATCCAAATCTTGATTTGGTTTTCCCTCCGGTATGCTAGTGCCACGTGAGATGACATTGGAAGCAGGTTTTCCTTGTGATCGCCGCATTGTCTTATCAGTCGGTACTTGACTCCAGACTGTTAAGGACTCCGTGAATTTTGCAAGGGATTCTTCCAGAGAAGAGGTTAGCTTTCTCAAGGACTCAATTTCAGGTGGAAGCTGCCTTTCAGGGGTTAACTGTAGTAGCTGCACGTCCTCTTTTTGGTTATCTGCAGAGTTGTGGTTTGGCAAGCAGCCAACTTGATGTGGCCTTGGCATGGAGGCAGCGTTTAGCAAAGGAAGCTTTTTCAATGATAACAGTGGTTTTAAAGTGTCCTCGCTAAAAACTCTTCTAGTTCTTATGCAGAGAGTGTTCAAAAAGTCCCTCATTTTAAAAAGCATAAGAGGAATTGTACATGCATCAAATTCTAAAAGTAGCCTTGTGGAGTTGCGTGATGCAGGTAAGGGCACAATGGATTTTAGATCAATTTGTGATGGTGTCGTTCTGAGGAGGGAGCTTAGGGAGGATACAACCTTCTGTCTATTTGCCCATTTCCCTCTATTCATATAGTTGTTTGTAATCTCAAGAATTATTTTAGCTACTTGAAGGCGACGGGAATGGGACCCACACACCTTACTGTCCTTAGAGGGCTCTTCAACAGTTTTGCCCATATCCTCCATATGGCCCCCTGTCACTGTTTCAGCAAGGGGGTGTGAGTGAGGTTGGGCTTTTGAAAGCTCTCCATTTTTATTGAGGGATTTATGGACACTATCCAATTGATTGCTGATGTTTTCAAGCTTTTGAAATATTGCTAGGACAGTTCTCCCTGTGAGAATACAATGCTCTCCAACAGTTTCAATTAATTGTCTCTCGTGCTCCCCTCCATTGATGATCACAGAAGTATTACAAGGTCTTGTGCAAGTATCAGAGGGTGAAGAGGGCTGATTGCCTTCATGAACTTGGACTTGAGCCTTGGGCAGTAATCCCAGATCAGGGGGGAGAGAGGCAGTCTGTTCTGGGATCTTATTTTCAGCACCATCACCATAAGCCGGAGGGGGTTCAACTTCCAACACTGCAAATTTATTTGGGGAGGACATTTCAGATATCTCACGGTTTCTCTTACTGTCCGTGCCAGTATCTCGTCAAGCCGCAGTTGTTTTGCCGCCTTGGCTGGAGATCCTGATTGAGCCCTCTGCCGCTTCTTCTTCCTCCTCATTATGATTATATATCCCCCGGCAAGAACTTCGGGTCCGGACGAGAGCTCCACTCAAATGTCAGCAGCAGCAGTTGTTTTCAGACTCGAGGCCCCAAAAAAACCCTTTAAATGTCTAAAAGAACAAAATGGATATCTTGGTACCCATCAAGAGCCTACTCGGGCTGTGTGAAAAGGGTAAAAGGATAAAAACTCAGAGAGCTTAAAAAGGTTGCAGGGAGCAGGCAGCCATCTTGGAAGAGCCCTGATGGGCAATCACTGCTGCGAGGTAGACCTTCAGGGTGGAGTGAGCGAGGCCCCCATTGAAAAGTAATGGGAGGAACTCCATAAGGATATCCACAGTGACCGGGCAATGGTCCAGGCCGCGCTCGCTAGTGAAGAGTAAGAAAGACTTCCACTTGCCCTTGTACAGTGCCATGGTGGACGGCTTGTGTGAGTGGCACAAAACATCCTTTAGAGAGAATGGAGCAGCCAAGCTGTGAGGTGGAGAGACTCCAGGTTGGGGTGAAGGAGTTGACTGTCCTCCTGTGATAGGAGGTCCGGGTGTTTTGGGAGATGGACGTATTGGCGCGACATCTTCTTCAGGGCGAAAAACCAATGCTGCCTCGGCCACCACTGAGCTATGAGGATTGTTCGTGTGCTCTCCTGGCGAAGTCTGATCACCGTCCTGTGGAGGAGGGGGAGAGGGGGGAAGGCGTAAGCGGCCATACCCTGCCACGATGTCGATAGGGCATCTCCCATTGAGTTCTGTCCTTGTCCCGCTCTTGAACAGTACAGCGGGCACTTGGCATTCGTTGGGGAGGCAAACAGGTCGATGCTTGGCCGCCCCCATCAACGGCAAAGCCAGTGGAAGATCGGTGTTGAGAGGGTCCATTCGTGGTCATTGTAGGGGTGCCTGCTGAGTGTGTCCGCTATGGCATTGTCATGCGAGGCGATGTGTACCGCCGTTAGTAAGATGTGGTTGTGATAGCACCAGGTCCAGATGGCTATCGTCAGGTTCAGTAGGGATCGGGAGCGGGTGCCTCCCTGCTTGTTTATGTAGTGTTGCGCAGTGGTGTTGTCCGTGATTATCAGGACAGATTTGTCCTTGACCAATGGCGCAAAGGTCTTGAGGGCGTTGAATATCGCCATCAGCTCCAGGTAGTTGATGTGACGTGTCCTGAGGGGAGCCAGCCAGGTTCCATGAGTCTGCAGCTTGCCACAGTGAGCTCCCCAGCCCGTGGTGCTGGCATCTGTGGTGATGTGAACGGTCGAGTAGGGTTGCTGGAATGGACGACCACTCTGCAGGTGTCTCGGGGTCACCCACCACTGTAGGGCTAAGTGTAGAGAGGGGGTGACTCTGAGTCTCTTGGAGGGAGCATGTCTGAGAGGGTGGAATCTGGATAAAAGCCATGCTTGCAGAGGCCTGAGCTTGAGCCGTGTGTATGGCAGCACAGAGGTAGTGGACGACATTAGTCCTAGCAGGTGCTGGGCCACAAGGGCAGTGACATGGCCACGGGGCTTGAATTTCTGGACGGCCCTGTGGATCTTGTGTCTTCTGTTGGCAGGAAGGAAGGCCATGGTCCACTTGGCATCTAGAATGGCTCCGATGTATTGTATCGGCTGTGTGGGTCGGAGGGTGGACTTTTGCATATTTATGGTCAGTCCTAG
Organism: Phrynocephalus guinanensis; assembly: GCA_037367245.1. Classification (NCBI taxonomy): domain Eukaryota; kingdom Metazoa; phylum Chordata; class Lepidosauria; order Squamata; family Agamidae; genus Phrynocephalus; species Phrynocephalus guinanensis. The sequence continues at coordinate 5,343,198 of CM074736.1, forward strand.
AGAGGTGAGAAAGCGCATGATGAAATGGACGTGTCGCTCTGCTTTGTGTTTCGTAGGTGAGACAATTAGCCAATCGTCGAGATATGGAAATATATTGACGCCCTTCAGCCGAAGGAACGCGACTACTGGAGCAAGGCACTTCGTGAAAACTCTCGGGGCAGTGGAGAGGCCGAAGGGGAGAGCCTTGAACTGATAAGTGTCCTTGCCCACTGCGAAACGGAGATATTTCCTGTGAGAATGTCTTATCGTCATGTGAAAGTATGCATCTTGGAGGTCTAGGACCGTGAACCAGTCTCCCTTTTGGAGCAGAGGTATAATAGACTCCAGTGTCGTCATCCTGAGCTTCTTTGGTTTGATGAACAGGTTGAGTGCCCTGAGGTCTAAAACAGGACGAAGTGAGTCGTCTTTCTTTGGAATGGTAAAGTAACGCGAGTAGAACCCGTATGTATCGCATGGCGGTACCAGCTCGATAGCGTCCTTTTCGAGCAGTGTCTGCACCTCTTTTTTGAGGGCGGGTGAGGGCGGTGTGATGACTACGCGCCTGAGCGGAGGCCGATGGTTGAATTCTATGGCGTATCCCTCGCGTATGATACTGAGGACCCACGTGTCTGATGTTATTGCTCTCCATTGAGGGAGAAAGGGACACAGTCTGACATCCCCTGGAGGTGATGTTGGAGGGGAGGCAAGCTCAGGATGCATGCTTGGGCTTCCTGTCATAGCGCTTTGCAGATTGAGATCGGCCAGGACGCTGTTGGTTTGAGCGATAGTATGGCGACGTGTGATATTGAGGCTTACTTCGCTGTTGGTTGCGCTGAACGGGGGTCTGATAGGGACGGCACCATTGATATGAAGCCGGGCAGTTCGTCGGTTGGGAAGTTGAGCCCTGGTAGGCATAGGATCTGGCGGTCTTGCGCATTTTCAAAATATTATCGAGGGACTCATCCGTCGTGGCTGCGAACAGGCCCTCTCCATCAAACGGAGCACCTTCGATCCTGTTGCGGGCATCGTCTGTGATGGTAACCGTGCGGAGCCATGCATGACGGCGTAGGAAGACTGCATTGGCCAGTTGTTGTGCCGAGGCATCAGCTATGTGACAGGCCGCGATGGTTTGGTAGTCAAGTAAGGTTAAGAGTTCTGCATGGGCCGCAATCAATCTAGCCTTGGTGTCATCTGGGAGCTGTTCAAACACCAGTAACATTTCTAGGAGGAGGTGTCTCTAGTAGGCCTCCATCGCACAGAGGTAGTTAGTGAAGAGAGAAGGAAGCCAGGGAATACTGCTTTTTACCCATGAGGTCAGGTTTTCTGCCTTCCCTGTTGCTTGGTGTAGTGGTAGAAGTATTTTTCGCCCTATTCTGAGTGGCGTTTACAATCAAAGAATTGGGTAGAGGGTGCCTCGCTAGGAATTCAACCTCTTCTCCATGTGTACGATACAGATTATCAGTACGTCTGGGCATAAGTGGGGTGGCAGCTGGTTTTGTGAGCGAGGCCTTCGCTGATTGAAGGAGCGAAGGGATGAACCCCAGGCGCAAGAGCGGGTTCTTGTGTTTCCTGAGGTGTCCGAAAAATTTACAGGACCTCTTAGGATCGGGGAGCTCAACCTGTAGCTCCATCTCTTGCGCCACCTTGTTAATAATCTTAGAATACGTGGAGAAGTCCTCCTCTGGTGAGGCCACTACTGTGTCTCCTGCCTCTGACCCTTGAGTTTGTTGGTGTTCGTGGGTGGTATGAGAGGAATGTAGAGATTGACTGTCATCATCAGACTGAGACAGCAGAGACTTGTCCATTGACGCAGGCGACATGGATAGCTGTCGACGGGAGGGGCTATCAATGGGACGCTCTCGAGGTGGTGGGTCGATGGAGTGCTGTTTAGATGATAGGGAGCGGGCTGGAATGCCCGTAGATATCGCAGTTCGCGCTACGTCAGTAGCCTGTGAATGCGCCCTTCCTGGGGTTGGCGTGTGCTCCCTTCGAGAGTGGTGACGGGCACGGGCACCACGGCGGTGCTGCTTAGGAGTCGGTGAGTGGGAGACAGAGGATGTGCGGCTGCGACGCCGTCTATCTGACTCAGATGGCGAGTCGGAGGAGGAAGCAGAGCGATGGCGGCAGCACTTCCTACTGTTCAATGGGGAGGCACGTCGCTTTCGTCGTCCATGCTCTCGGCGCTTTGATTTTCGGGAGTGGTGTGAGGTTGCAGCTCGCCTACTGCCCGTACTCTCTCGACTGGATGAAGTTGAGTCCGAGTCGGAGGTGGAGTAGCGTCTCGCCCGGCGGCTACGCTTATGCGGCGAGCGGGGGGGCGGTCAGTCGACCGTCGATGGCAAGGGGAACATGCTCGCTTCTGGCTTTCCTCCACTGCATTCGCGCGGAACACAGTTTCTACCCGCAGCAGGGGTGGTCGTGGACGACATTCTGTGGCTGACGCTTGCGCCCGTTCTCTGGCGTCATCGTGGGCACTTCGCGCAGTGCTCGAGCGTAGGGGAGTACACTGTCAAGCTTCGATCCTGGTGTCCCTGGATTGGGAGGCGACTACCCCACTCCCCGATCTGGATGAAACAGGGGAGGTAGATTGGCGGCCCGCGAGATGGAGATCTTGGGCAATATCGTGGTGCGCCTCGGTAACTTGGGCTGTAGGCTGACCCACCAGCCCCTGTGGCATTTCCCGGGCAGTTCCCAACGGAGAGGCGGGTGCTACCTGTTACGCAGCGGGGGCACCCTTCTTTTTGCTCTTCTTTGTAGGCTGAGTGGGCTTAGGAGCAGCTCTGTATGTTTGGGAGGTCTTGGAGGCAATAGAGGTGATAGGAGAGGGCTCCGCCTGGGCTTGTTGGTGTTCCATCGGCTTGAGGGATTGTTCCCAAAGATACACGCGCAGGTGGCCCTGCCGTTGTTTAAGTGCAGGCTTGGAAAGTTTCTGGCACTCCTTTACAAATGTCTGGTTGATGAGCCTCCCCCAAACAATACAGACAAGTAGAGTGCTCGTCGGAGACGGAGATCTTATTCAGGCACTTCAAACAGCGCTTGAATAGCGCTCCAGGGGCCATAAACGGCCCGGAGGAAGGGGGGAGGAGGTCAACGATATTTCTAAGATCTAAACTAAGAACTAACACTAGGAACTAATGCTATAACAACTATGAACAAGCTATATAAAGGAGTACTTATCAAATCGGAAGAAAAATAGATGAATTAACAGCAGTTTCACTTTCTCTAGGAGCTGGAGAAAACGTGGCCATTGCTGGCGGTGGCAAAAAAGGAACTGAGCACTACAATGCGGGACTCCCTGAGCATGCCCAGTAGGGGAAGGAGGAGGTCCCTAGGAGCTGAAAGAAGACTCTAGAAGGTCCGGAAGCTGCGCAGGCGTGCAGGAAAACCCATCAGTGGGATTTCAGAGGCTACAAAGGAGAACAATATAAACAGATAAATTTTTACAAGCTCTGAATTTCTGGGGTACTATAAACTTACTTTGTCTAAACTAGATTAGATGGTCATGAATATTACTAACACCATGCAATGCTGTTCTACATCAACAGACCAGTCGTTCTGCAATTACAGGTTGTAGCCATGCCTAGACTCAGACACCTATACAGACACCAGCTACATCAGGATTCAGGAGTCAGTCACCAGGGATGCTAGGGAGACAATATTGATGTCTGTGACCGGCTAGCCATGCACAGCCTTAGCACTAACTGGTCTCGGCATTAGGACTAGGCACCTGATCTTCTGTTTTAGCATGCATACCATATTTGGCAGAAAGTGATGTTAGGAAACAAATAACAAGCTAGTTTGACAGAGCAGTAAATATTGCTCATTGAAGACAAGTAGCTAAATAGTCCCATAATATCTCATTATCTATTTTAGGTAAAGTGACTGTTCACTTGTTTGGGGCAGCAGCCATCTCACTGCATGATTAATTGTCTTTTCACTGGGTTAAGCACCATTTCTTCCTCTTCCTCTTAACATCTAAGCACCCCCTTTGCACATATTTTTCCATCTATAAGATGCCCCCATGTATGACACCCTCTCTGTTTTCCAACCCAAAATTACAGTTTTGCGACCACACCATTCTCGCCTTGACTTACTTCCATGTATAAGATAACCCTCAATGTTTAGTCTAACAAATTTAAATTAAAATATAGTCTTATACACGGAAAATACTGTAATTATGTTTTCACTTTTTTCATAAGCTTTAACACATTCTGAGTTTTAGCTTTCTTGACCCTATTTTAACCAATATTGACTATTGTTCCATTGTGACTTGCCTGTTTTTCCACTTCCTACACTTATTCCCCTCAATCTTTTATGTCCATTATAATGCTTCCTATTTTTTATTCTCACGGGACTCAATGACAATTGTGTCCTTAACATCTCAATTTTTAAATAATAACACTGTTTTATTATTATTATTGTTGTTTTTTGTTGTTGTTGTTGTTGTTTTTGTTTTTGTTCTTGTTGTTGTAATGGAATAAGGATGATGGGACATAGTGTGATTTATAAGGCTCAATATTAACTGCACATTTACAGCTTTGCTGCTAGACGCTTATCTAAGGAATGCAATAGTCTAAATATAATAAGCCAAGTTAGAGGAAATTAGATAGCTACCATTGGACAATTGTGCCACATGACCGTTGGAAACTGCTCAGAGCTGGGAAAAGAGAAGTTTATACTTAAGTCTATGAGAGAGAGGCTTGCTTGAAATCCAGCTTCAAGATGTAGTCAGCTAGATCTAGTCCTAGATAGCATAGGCTTGTAATTAGACATGGGCAGGACTAGGCGAAACTGTCGTTTCCATTTTCGGTTCTCGTTCTCGTTACGTAACGGGTAACGGTAACGAGAATTACTCCACTCCAGCTCGAACCCGAACCGAAAAAGAAAAATTGGGTCTGATTTTTCGTTGTTGTTCATGGCATCACGGTGATCGCGCAATGCCAAGCAGCACAGAAAAAAAGTTTTAAAAATAAAAAAACCCAATTCCCGGCCATAAAAGCAGGTGAAAATATGCCTGCCTCAGTGAGGGCACCTACCGAGGGGTGGTTTCTGGGGGGGGGGTCCCCGGCCTTTCCCCCCCTCTCCTGTCCTGGGCTGCTTGCACCAGGCTGGGGGGGGGTCATCCTCGTCGTCTCCATTTGCCATGCAGTGGGGGGGATCCAAAATGGCGACCACAATTTTTCTTTTGAAATTGTGGTCCAAAAACCCACCAAAGCACCACAGAAACATGTGAAAATTAGGTATTTTAAATGCCTGAATTTTTATAGTAGCAGCAGTGCATTTTTTATCTCAATAAAACCTCGTATTGATTTTATTTTATTTTATTTTATTTTTATTTTTATTTTTATTTTTATTTTTATTTTTATTTTTATTTTTATTTTTTTTTTACACCTGCGCACGTGCAATGATGGGCTGGCCATGGGATGGGACCATGCAAATTTTTGGAGCCATTCCACCAATCGCATGGCCAGGTTTTGCTGAGACTTCTGGATGTGCCAGAGAGGGCATAAAAAGCCCACCAACCCTAACCCTAACCCTAACCCTAACCCTAACCCTAACCCTAACCCTAACCCTAACCCTAACCTGAATTGTTACCCTAAGCCTAGCCCTTACCCTAACCCCAACCCTAACCCAGATTCGTACGCAAGTACACTTCCCTTCTTAGTGGGTCAGAGTGATGCACCCAGAGAGGTGCCTTCAACTCCAGAGACCCACTCCCTCCCTCCCTAAGCGTAACCTGTACGGCAGTACGCCAGTATGCTTTCCTTCTTAGTGAGTCAGAGAAGCGCCGACGAGGTTCCTCTGACACACTAACCCCCACCCTAACATAATGTTCTTAGTGAGACAGAGAAGTGCCGACGAGGTTTCCTGTCACAATAACAACCCCAACATAATGTATAATGGCGGCTACACGTTACACTCCCTAAACCACTGTACAAACGAAAGACGACAAATGGAAATGACAATTTTTTGAAAAATTTCGCGACAAAAGGAAACAACCTGAAACGGGCCCGTCCCGACAAACGACACCTCGAAACTTAATTTTTTCTGGTCGTGCCCATCTCTACTTGTAATTTTTCATAGTATTAAGACAGTGAGAATATCATAGGTTTCATTCTTTTCAGGCAATATTATATGATTGTATCTGATAAGCATTTTTATATTTCCCATTAATTTCCATTGATTTTATGAGGGTTTTTTTTTTCATTTTTGTAACTTAGAATAGTGAACAAAGGGATTTCATTAAATTGATGCTCTCGGGCCATTTGTTTTCTTTAAAAGAACCCACAGGAACTCAGGTGATTCTTGGCCAGAGACACTCCTACCCCTGAGTTTCCTTGCATGGTGGGCAGTGGTGGAAGGCCTAATGAACACCTGTTTTTATGCTTTTTTCCAAGCTTATTGCTGGGAAAGCTTATCTTAGTTTCTGACCACTCATTGCATTCCAAGAGAATGAACTGAAGGCTGAAAATCTGTGTTTTCTTTTCTTTATTTTCTGAGGAGCTATGTTTCCACTCAAGCTGAGTGCTGAGGGAAAGTGAAACACTGATTTATTGAGAAAAGTTTTTTTCCAGACACCCAGTGAAGCAAAGGCAATACTATAGTGCTTGTTTCATGGATGGGTCTTGCTGTAACATTGTTAGCTGAGAAGCAGAAGGCATCTGTCTTCTCACAGATGAAACCTAAAGGCCAAAGACTATCTGAAGTATTTTCCTCCTGCAGGGAAGGCAAAAGGCATGTTTTGTTTTGGCACACAGCACAAGGAAGCTGTGCATCTGAGAACTGATCCTTTTTTTATATATACAAATCCAGATTCAATCATATATATATTGATGGTTGTAATTTTCTAGCCAAAATGTTAGGTTAGACCATTAAGATAGGTATAAGGCAGGGGTGTCCAAACTTTTTGCAAGGAGGGCCAGATTTGGTGAGGTGAAAATGTGTGGGGGCTGAACATTCAGCCATGTTTGGCCCCAGGCCTGGACACTGGACAAGTCTCTGTAACATGCAAGGAGGTGGGAAGGATGCTGTAGCAATGGAGCCAGGGGCAGGTAGGCTGGGCAGGTGGCTGGGGAGGATGAACAGAGGCAGGGAGGGCAGGTAAACCATAAAACTGCAAGCTGACATCTCCATCTGGTATGGGGAGGGGCCAGCTGGTGAGGATGTGTGACAGGCTGAGTCAGTGGGGAGAAGAAGCCGTGGGCTGCTCAGAATTTGAAAGCGGGTCGCATTTGGCCCCCAGGCCTGACTTTGGACATGCCTGGTATAAGGTGTTTCCCCAACAGAAATGTTTCCCCATCAGTCCCATTCTCTTCCAGACTTGAATGTTCCTCCTATGGAATATGGAGCCCCCTTGGCACATCATCAATCTACAGACGTCCACATGGAACTTCAAGGTGCATCGGGAGGTGAGTTAATTCCTCCCGTTGAGGAGAAAGTGACTGTTATCAGTTCCCTGTGAAGAACTAGATTTGAAGAAGATGAATGGCCCATAGAGTAAAGGAGAACTGCATTCCAGTCTTCAAGACTGACTTTTTTGTCGAGGAAGGAGAAAATCCCCTCGCTAACACAAGACTGTCAGGCCAGGATTGGGCTGGTGATCCGCCATGTACGTCATCACAGCAATTACAAGAATGGAGTGATTTTACTCAGCAAGGGATGCATATGGGACAGCAAACTAGATTCCCAGCATCATTTTCTATTACTCCTGCCCCAGAACAACACATACACATTCAATGCTATAATAGTTTGGTTAGACCTTCTGGAGAGAAGGAGAAGAGGAGAATTTTTCGAATCCTCCATGCCAGGAGGGTTATATGCCACCTCTAGGCATGGAGGGCAAGATCATAGCGGCAAGAGAGCAGAGTAAATGGCTGGGAGCCACTTCAGCAGCTCAGAGCCAAACTCTGGATCAGGCCATGGAGTTCATACATTTTGAGTACTCCAGAATGCAATTCCTGATTTTTTGAGACAGAAGCCTTTTTATACCACCCTAGGAACTCTATGGAGTTTGCAATTGCTGCAGATGAGATACATGCTTATCAACAAAGTAAGTCTGCACAACCTAGGTTTTCACAAGTCAAAGAGACTGTGACAAATATGGGAAATTCAGCTTCATGACAAACAGAAAGGGACAGATCCAATACATCTGGACAGAGAGGGCCTCAAGAGATCATCTGTTTTTCTTGTGTACAGGCTGGTCACCATTTAACTCAATGTGTTAAGGCCCCTAAAGCACTACCTAAACCATCTAAGACTCCACTACAGCCTAAACAAAGTTCTGGGCCATCAGCAAAACCTACATCCATTGTGCCTAGAGTACAAACCATTTCTGGGACTATGGATTTTGAACCATTGACTGGAGGGCATTCATATCAAACTGTGGCACATGAGACACCATTGCTTACTGTTCAGGCACCAGAAAATCCCCTGAATCTTCCAGAAGGTGGGAGATCTCAGACACACCCATTATTGCAGACTTCAGCATATACCCAAGCTGTTTCCATGCTTGCAGCAGCATCTACTGGTATACAACAGGAATTGCTACCAAATTGTAAAATTCTACAGAGGAAATGATTCCTGACAACCAAAAAGAATGGGCCAGAAAACAATTCTCAACTGTAGTAACTATTCAAAGGGACTCTGGAACAATCAATGTTCCATCTTTCATTGACACAGGAGCTAAAATATCTTCAATTTCCATGATCATACAAGAAAGTGACATTCTACAGGATGTTCATTTTCCAGTTTTGCCTTATGGGACACAGGAAGTGGATTTAAAAATTTGTCTTGGTAATCTTGCCAGAATCAAAGTGAAATTCCAAGCCTTTGAAGGAGAGATTATTGTCCTTGTACATCCTCCTGAACAGAAAATCAAATTTCTAGTTGGAACTGATTTACTTTACAAAAATCATCTGATAGAACAACAGAGTCAACACAAGGAAATGCCTACTGTCAATGTTATCCAGGACAAGGAACAAGACAATACCCAACAGTCTAGATTGTATAAAATTGGTAGAGCTAAGGCTAACCTTTTACTGTTTTCTCCATAGGAATCTGCTACAGAGGAAAATGCATTTAACCAAATGTCTTCTTTTTCAGATGCTGATTGTAACAAGAGCACTCCTAATGATGTTCTTGGGGTGGACAAAAATGTTGATGCTTCCAAGGGTTCTAATGTATTTCTTTTGTGACCAGGTACAGAATTCTTTTGTGACCAGGTACAGAATTCATCTGATAGAACAATAGAATCAACACAAGCAAATGCCTACTGTCAATGCCTACTGTCAAATTCCTAAGACTGGACATGATCTCAGCCAAGACGCAGGATTTGAAGCTATCAAGAATATAATTTTCCATTCTACTCATGACCATTTCCAGTTTGGTGTTACTTAGCCATGTTTAAAAGAGCAAGAGCCTTGTTAAGAATGCAGTAATGTTTTTTAACAGCATTTTAAGCATAATTTTTCAAGTTACGTATTTTTTAGAATTTTGGCATCCATATTAATCTGGCTGCTGAGTTCTGCACTAACTGAAGTCTTCACGTTAACCTCCAAGGCAGCCCCACGTAAAGAGACTTAAAGTAGTCTAATCTTGAGACTATGAGTGCATGGACAAACGTGGTGAGAGTCCCAGGGTCCAGGAAGGCATGCAGCTTTGCAATCTGCCAAAGGTAGTAATGAGCAGACCTCAGATGTCACCTGGGCTTCCAAGGCGAGTGCCTGGTCCAGTATTACATCCAGGCTGTGCACCCCATCCTGCTCAGTGAGAGTCGCTCCACAAAAGAGATGGAGTTTCCCAAGACGTCAACAGCTGGAGGCCCCACCGGAAGGACTTCTGTCTTGTCCAGGTTCATCCTCAGTCTATTTGCCCTCATCCACCCCAGCAAAGTACTCCAAGGATAAAACAGCATCCACTGCAGATGGAAAGAAGGAGATATAGAGCTCCGTGTCATCAACATACTGATGACACAAAACCCCATACCTCCTAACAACCTCCCCCAGTAAATGTTGAAAAGCATGGGGGAGATGTCCAACCCCTGTGATACCCCACAATTGAGGGACCAAGGGGTAGAGGTCATTTCCTCCAGCTATACTCTCTGGGGACAGTCCTCCAAGAAAGAGTGGAACCACTGCAAAGCAGTGCTTCCAATCCCCAACTTGGAGAACCTCCGCAGGAGGATACCATGGTTGATGGCATCAAAGGCACTGAAAGGTCAAGGAGGACTAACAAAGATGTTTGCCCCATCAGTCTCTCTCAAAAGATCATCTTGCAGGGCGGCCAATGCTGATTCCATACCATGGCGTGGCCTGAACCCCAACTGGAATGGATGAAGATCATTAGTTTCATCCAGGAGCCCCTAGATCTGGTATGCCACCACTCTCTTGACTACCTTGCTGATGAAAGAAATATTGGTGATGGGCGTATAATTGCCACTTTGGAACCCTGTCCTCTCAGAGAGACCCATTAGTTATTGCTGCGGCTCATTCAGTGGCCACTGGCCTGACTGCTTTTATTAGCCAAGCTAGGCAGTGGTCAAGGGAGGAGGTGGTGGAGTGATAGCCTTCAAGGGCCCTGTCCACTTCAGACAACATCACAGGTTGAGCATTGGTCAGAAAGAGAAACCAGGCAAGGCAATGCACTGGCGGTCTCTGCTTGATCTACTGATTGTAACCTTAGGTCTAGGTCTTCTCAGATGGCCTCCACTTTTGATTTGAAAAATGCCACAAATTGGTCACAAGAAATACTAGGGAGAGGCCTATCACTGCGACCAACCCCGGATAGATTGCCAACTATATGATAATTCAGCTCAATAATTTTGTGCTTTACTTATCCAGTTAGCAAAATAAGGTCTTCTTGAGGCCTTAATCTTGGCTGAATAAATAGTCTATGTGATCCTGACAGCAGATTGGTTGAAATCCATCAGGGCCCACCTCCAAATGCTCTCTAGCCTCCTTATTTCCCACTTCAGAACACATAGGGATGGTTAAACCAAGGAGCCCAGCGTATCTAGTTTTAAAGTGGCCTTCAGGTGCAAGCATGTTGATTGCCCTGGAGGCAGAGGCATAACAGCCATCCACCAAGGCATTGACAGGTGCACCAAGCAGATTATCGGGAATACCCCGCATGGCATTCTGGAACCCAAGAGCGTCCATTAGCCTGCATGGGCAGACCATCTTAATGGGTCCAAGCTTGCTGCAGCAGGGGGGTGCCACTGCAAGGCTACATTTTAACAGGTGGTGGTCCAACCATGACAAGGGGCCCAATTCAAGGACAGTCACCATCAAGGCACTCTCTGCACATTTGAGAACACCAGGTCCACACTGTGTGTGTGGGGCCGATGACTAGTTGGGACTAGAGATGGGCACGATTTAGCGGTATTCCCGTTTCCGTTTCCGTTACTTGTATCCATTACTCTAACGGAAACGGTAACGGGAATTACTCCGCCAGAATTCGAGCTCGAACCAACGAACGAACAATTTGGTCTGATTTGTCGTGCTCGTTACTTGTATCGCGCAATGCCAAGCGGCACAGAAAAAAAGTTTTTAAAAGTAAAAAAAAAAAACCGATTCCCGGCCCTAAAAGTAGGCGAAAACTGTCTGAGGGCACCTACCAGGCCAGAAGGGTGTTTTATTTGGGGGGGGTTTCCCCGCCCCCCTCTCCTTGGCTATTGCTACTGCTGCGCTGCTGGTACCAGGCTGGGAGGGCGCATCCATTTGCCATGCAGTGCGGGGGATCCAAAATGGCGACCGCAATATTTTTTTTTGAAATCGTTTCCCAAAACCCCACCAAAGCTCCACAGAAACATGCGAAAATTAGCTATTTTAAATGCTTGAATTTTTACAGTAGCAGCAGTGGGTTTTTCTTGCAAAAAAAAAGTCTCCGTTGATTTTATTTTATTTTATTTTATTTTATTTTATTTTATTTTATTTTTTTACACCTGCACATTCGCAATGATGGGCTCGCCCATGGGAGTGGACCATGCAAATTTTCCACCAATCGCATGGCCACTTGGCCAGGTTGACCACAGAGACTTCTGGGATGTGCCAATTGGGCATAAACAGCCCAATAATCGTAGCCCAAACCCGAACCCTAAGCCTAAGCCTAAGCCATACGCCAGTACACTGTCCTTCTAAGTGGGTCAGAGAGGCACCCAGAGGTGCACCCCAATACTCACCCTAACCACACCCGTAACTAGCCTAACCCTAGCCCTTGCGCTAACCCGTCTTAACCCTAAGCCAGATCTACTTGCATTGCACTACATGCAAGTACGTGAGACACAGCGGGTGCAAAGAGTCTGCCAGTCCGTCACTTGTGGCTCTGGCTGACTCCTGCAGCTCCCTCCAGGAGCCCGCTACCCCCCCAAACCAGTACTAATGACAACAAAAAAACGAAAAAACGAACCGACTAATTTTTGCAACATTTCGCGAAAAACGGAAACGAGCCGAAACGGACTGCCTCCGACACACGACAAATCGAAAATGTCATTTTCCCTAGTCGTGCCCATCTCTAGTTGGGACAAGTCCAAGGAGGTCATGGTCTCCAAGAATTTGAGAGCTGGCCATGCAACATGTGCCTCCACATGGATGTTGAAGTCACCCAGTACAATAAGCCTGGGAGACCTCAACAGTGTCACGGAGACAAACGACACCAGCTCTGGCAGGGAGAGTTCTGGGTCATGGGGAGCACAGTACACCAACAAAATCCCAAATCCTTCCCTAGCCACAACAGACACATGAGGGGCCTCAAGGCCTTGTATCGCCAAAGCTGAAAGTATGACAACCCTCAAGGTGTCTTTATAAACAACGGCTACCCCACCCCCTCCCTCCAGTTGATGCTGGTGCCAGATGGAGTACCCAGGTGGGCAGACAAAGGAGAGGGTTGGCTCTTCCTCAGCACTCACCCAGGTTTCGGTGATACAGGCCAGGTCTGCCTTTTCATCCAGGATCAAATCCTGGATGATCTGAGTTTTATCTACAACAGAAGGACAGAGTGGATTGAGCTGGTTAAATGTATCTGGCAGGAGGAAGCCACATCAGAACAGGGCACAGCTTTCAAACATCTGCACCCTATTCTCATAAATCTTATTGGTGCAGCTCCAGCAGCATACCTACCTTGGCCCACAATCACCCGTATAGGGACTGCCTCCTGTTGTGGCTATAGCTTTTCATCACTCCCTGAATGTGTGCCATAAACAAATGAATATAGAGAGTGAAGATATAAAAGGGGGGAGCAGACAATATAGTGCACATGGGGGAACAGAACCCATGAAAGAAGGTGGCCATAAGGTTTAACTGCAGTTATCATAGAAATAAGGGCCATGGGTGTTAACATCAAACAACAATTAGGAAGAACAGGGAGAAACAAGGATGATAATAAAAGCACTCCCAACATTTCAAAGGGCCTGTATATTAAACCATAAGTTGGACAAATGGCCAAGAAAATGATGGTAAGAAATTATACTCTGCATATTATCATACATCTAGTTGATGGACTATTAAACGGGTGGCTGAGAGTGTTCCAATCTCTGCATAGAGATGGAAATAAAAAAGCATCACAAAGAACTGTTGTGAATCCCTCTTCTTTGATCATGGTATCCAACCAAATGTTCTTAAGCTCCATTTTCCAAGTTTTAAAAACTGTTTTCCTTTTACTTTTGTCATTATAATGACTCTCAATAGGATATAGTGGCTTTTTGCCCTGGGTTCCCGTTACTTATCACCTCATCAACCAGTTCTTCTCTGCTGGTGAGAGCAAGGTGGTTGATCTTGTGGTGACTTCTTCCACCTTCTCAAAGATGAAATTGTCAGCCAGGCAAGTGAAAAATTCATTAGACCTTCATTCCTGGCTGATTTTGACCTCCAACTGAGATCAGGGTAGATGAGTTATCCCATTAGGTGTATGGCTGTATTTTTAATCATTTGCTAATCTTATATGGGGATCCAAAGTAAGGATGGCAGTCCCTGAACAAAGATAAGGTGGAGAATTGAAAGAATGAGGACCTAAGCCCCTATAACAAACCTGTGTTTTTCATACCTTGCAAGTGAATTTTAAGAGATCCAACAAGCTGCTAACTTCTCTCCTTCAAGCTAAGTTGACTAACTTTTAAAGTGATTATTTAAATATATCAACTAAGGCAAAAGAAGCATAGTTCATCAGAGAGCTCCACAATAAATGACTTGAGAAGTAAAGCTTGGATCTCTGTCCCTCCATGTCAACTTTATAAATGGCTTCATGTGAAAGCAAAAGCCCTTGAATGTGACAATAGCTTTACACCTTATGTAACAGATGCTGTGCATTGCAACTTCCCATCATGAGAATTTATTGCCTTGAAGAGCAAAGATACTTAATGTTCCATAAAGAGATTATAAGTCTACTGAAGGATCTCCTTTGAAGTAATAAGCTGCTGAAAATTGGATTAACCTAACTACAACTCCATAAACAAGATACAAGAGAACATTTTCTCAACATTTTTAATTAACAATCATTTATTTACCTAAAAGCAGAGTAGAGGTGAGAAGGCTGAGAGGGCAAAGCATGCCAAGATATTTGATCTTTCCCCCCCACTCCAGTCATTGAAGAAGTGTTTCATTCCATTTCTTCAGTTTTGTTTGCATAGCAGCACAGAAAAGCAACAATTCATTCAAGTCATATTAGCAGTGCTTAAAAATAGAAGGAGAATTGGTTTGCCATTAATTAATTCATGCCGTTTGTTCACTATTTGCCCAGGAGAAAAAAAAATGTGTAAGAAGCACAACAAATATGATATAATGCAAAGGAGGACATTTGTGTCATCAATCTTTTCTTGTCAGAAACTGGAAGGCAAGCATCAGCTTTGCTCTCTTGCTACATGCAGCAATGTTGTAGACTGTGTTTTCAGCCCATGTCTTTTTGAATGCACAAGAATTCTTTGAGGACTTTTGTTAGGATACAACAGCAAGAAACAAGATTAGGATGTAGAAGGCAGGATCTGAATGCTCAGATTCCTCTGGGCTCTCAGTAACTCCCCTTTCAACGTCCTGACATCATCACATAGTTATCTGTCCATACTGTCATTCCACACCATAGACCAGTGATGGCGAACCTTTGAGAGACCGTGTGCCCAAACTGCAATTCAGAACCCACTAATTTTTTACAAAGTGTCAAAAGAGCAATTTGACCTGAATACAGGTGGCTGTGAAGGAGCGATGACAGGTGCCCACAGAAAGGGCTCCACATGCCACCTTTGGAACCCATGCCATAGGTTCGTCAACACTGCCATAGACGGTCAATGGTGAGGTAGAAGTAACAGGGGCAAAATTTCCAGAATATGGCCAGATAACGAGGCCCAGTAATGTCTGTACAGGTCACTGTATATGGAACAGTCAATCTGCTTCTAAAAATATAAACATACCAAGGATAGTATTTATAGATGAATTAAGCAGCCACCTTGACATGGTGAATGCTGCCTAAGTATCACTTTTATATATTGGGTCAAATGTTTTTTATTTTAATAATTGCATGTTATGCTTTGTTTTAAAGAGATATATATATTTTTGTTTATTTAACTGATTATTCATTTCCTACTCCCCCACCCCACCAGTATTCTCTGTATTGCATACCCTGCCATACAGGATTGATTGCTCACATTTCTTTTTTTTACTTTCCTTGTATCTGCTCCTCCATGTTTACCTCTCAAGTTGCTAAACTTCCGAGCCTTAGCTAGCTATGGTTAAATTGGTCAGTTTCTCTGTTATTTATTTATTTATTTATTTATTTACTCATTCATTCATTCATTCATTCATTCATTCATTCATTCATTCATTTCTATACTGCCCGTCTACCTGAACAAACTCCAGACAGTTAACAACAGTGGTGAACTAAACAAATATAACAGATAGAAATGCTCACCAAGATAGAGAAACAGAATCAAAAAAACAAGTAAAGGTCACCAAATGCCTCTCTGGATCTTAAGAGCTTTTGTGAAGGTGGGCAGGGGCTGTGCTAGGGTTTTGTAAATCAAAGCCAGTAGCTTAAACTTTATTTGGGATGAACGAGCAACTAATGCAAGAAGGCCAGAATTGGGGTGATGCAGTCATATCTGCCTGCACCCACCACCAGTCTGGCTGCTGCATTTTGTATCCGCTATAGTCTCTGAATAAAGGTCAAGGGCAACCCCACATAGAGAGTGTTGAAATAATATATCTTCGAGATCATGAGTGCCTGTACAACTGTTATCAGGGAAACCTCATCCAGGTACGGGTGAATCTGGGTGATCTACCGAAGATGGAAAAAAGCAGTCTTGGAAATGGCCACCACCTGAGCTTCCACGGATAAAGCTGGATCCAAGACCATTCCCAGATTCTTAACTCTGTCTGCCAGCTGGAAGGTAGTAACCCCCAGACTGGGGAGAGGGCCACTGTACCTGGTAGAGGACACCCCGAAGAACAGAACCTCGGTCTTCTCCAGGTTGAGTCTAAGCCTGTTGTCCCTGGTCCATTCCATGACTGCATCCAGGCACAAGTCACTTTTCCCCGTATTCAAATGTTGGCCAATTCTGCTTTTTTTAAAAAATGTAACTGAGCTGAAATACTCACTCATTCCTAATATCATCCATGAACTACCTGCACAGTTTGCTTCCCCAGCTTTGGACCTCTGACAGGCATGTGACCAGAGATCTCTGCATGGAAAGCTTGGGTACCCTCCTTCTTATATCACCTTCCCTTTCATATCAGAAACTGCACCCAACAAAAGCACAGGCAGTGATGCTCTGAGGCAAGTATCAGCTGCAGGACACTTTGTTTAAATTTGTGAGACAGTTTTCTGTGGGTTCCAGGGATGAATATGTGCTAGTCATCAAAAAAATCAAAATACAACCAAAACCCAATACTTTTATTTCTATACCATCCTTCTCCCAATTACAGGACTTTTTGATAACACCAGTGACAACTCGAGCCCACTGACCTTTTTGTAACTGATATGAAATTCTGATGAATGAAACAACATACATGAACTAATTGAAAGCAAGTTGTGCACCATCTATTATTTGAAAGCTGCCTCCCTTTATAAGAAGAGGGGAGGTGTGTTTGGGATAATATGAAGATGATGCATGTTTGTTACAAATAGATGGTGAGCATCACTCACTGATTTGACAGAATTGACCACATGTGGGAATCAGCAGTAGCAAGATGGAGTAGTTGATTGGCACTGCCTATGTTGTATCTCTTCATTGTTTGACGATTTTGCATAGTGCAAAAAGATCCAGGCTCACACTTCCTGTGCCTTGTTAAACATATCTGCCTCTCCCTGCCTTCCCTCTACCCCTCTTTTCCTGCCTATTTCCAAGTGACATTCTTTAGTGCAGGGCTAGGAAGAGATTAGATTCATAGGAACCATTTTACTAGAAACTTGAGTTCCCCCAACTTGAGCAAGGCACAACGTACTGTCCCAGCTAGACAAATATTACCTTACAGAACAAGGTGGCCTTTCATAAGTAATTCAGAAGGGGGAAAAGCCTTTTGTTGCTGCTGTTTTTTTTTTTTAACTTTTGGGAGTTGGAAACTGTAAATGATCTATTGCCAATCATTCAAAAAACTAATTTCAGATCCTGATCCACCTTCCACCTATTCCTTCATTAAGGTAGACATACAATCCTAGCTCCACAGCATATGATTTTGCTCTTAAAGCACCCTGCAGGACCACAGAGATGGCCTTACCGTCAAATGCCACCAATGCTCCCCCCCCAACTTTAAAATTGAAAGTTACCATCTAAATGTGTACTTATGTGTTTGGCTTAGGAATTTCAAGGAAAGCCAGAACAGTTTGAGTAACACATGTTCCTTAGGACCTTGAGCTGGGCAGAAGGGTGATTGCCATTCTGTGTACAACAATTTTTTAAAAGGATCCTACTTTATTTAAGAAAGCTAGTGTGGTGTAGTGGACACAGTATCAACTTAGGATCAAGGAGATGTGGGCCTAAATCTCTACTCAGCCATGGAAACTCACTGGAGGGTGGCACTGGTATAAAACAAAACAAAAGCAAAAAAAAACCAACTCCTTAAACATAGGACATATTTCACCTATCCTATTGGGATCACCATAGGAACAACAATATGAGATAGATATCTATGGAATTTGAGAGAAACAATGAAAAGTTTGCTCGACTATACATTTCACATATTGCAATGCCACATATTTTCCACACCCACCCGAAGAAGAAGTCACATTTGAAACATTGCCTTGTTGACAATTTAGATGTGTGCTCTTAACTGCTATGAGTATTCAGGTACTGTCATGGTGGGTTTATAATTTAGCTGGAGCCTGCCATTTTGGAGTGAAAAAAATTTACCTATCATGTTTTCCTGAAACCTGACAGATGCAATTAAGAATCCATAAAGCCCTTTCCAATTGTTCATTGCATTTGTAGATGGGAGTATATAGAAACAATTCATTTCTGCACGACCTGATACCCAAAACACAGTTGGAAAGATTTGATTATACATTTTCTGCATAATTCTCTCATCTATAAAAAGAGAAAAGGTGTGCAATTTATCTTGTTCCTTTAAAAAAGAGAGAGAGGGAAATCAATTACTGAGCAAAGCTAAACTTTATGGAAAGGCAAAGCAAACTGTAAGCACTGCATCTTTAATTTCAGTATCAATATTCATTAAAGTTTTATACAGAATATCTACAAACTAATCATGCAGAAAGATGTGATGTTTTTTGTGTCTCTCCCACCTTCCTTTTTGTTTCCTGTTGAGCCTCATAACATATATTTCAATGTCCTCTCCGACAAGACAATGGAGCTGCTGAAAATGAGAGAAGGGGGGAAATAGGTTGGATAGGATGATTAAGAGGTGGCTCAGCTTAAATTATCACTAAATTAGAATATAGCACCCAGCCACTCCTGTGGATTTTCCCAGTGTCTCCCTCCCCCCATCACACCCCAAACACATATCTTCCATATCCCGGATCCTCTGATTACATCGTCCTTGTCACAGAAAGGTCATTTTAATTCGATCACACCAAATTTTCTAGGCAAAGGGTGTCGCACATGTGCGAGCGCTATGCTCATTTGTCACATTATTGCTTGCTGTCACTTTTGAAGGTAGGTGTCTGTTTGAAGAATGCACAGCATCTACAGGGTCAAGACATTTGCATAAAGCTCTAAAAAAGCACTTCTTCTCAGGGAGAACAGAGGCTTTTGTTCCTGTTCCTGTTTACAAAAACCGTTGAAGGGCCAGCTGTCAGAAACTACAGCTATGAGGTCTGTTGCTAATTTGCCCATTTTTACTTTCTTGATGACAGATGAACTAAACTAGACTTGAATCTGCCACTTGTAGGGCTTTGTTTTCCCCCACTCATCCCTGCTGTTCTGATCTGTCAATAGCTGAGCTGCTATTTTAACTTTATAAATCAGACTGAAACTATAGGTAGATAACAGCAGTTTCATCCTTTAAATGATAATTTGCAATATTCATTGTCAAATTCTATTTTCTCTAGGACCCTTCCATCAGAAGTGCATCTTGCATTAGTCATGTGTGACTAGCTCCATGGTAAAATGACAGTCATGATACAGCTTATCCACTGAGAAAGGATATAGCGACACATGTGAACATATGCATCTACATTACATATAAAGTACATTATAATTCCACCACCACCAAAAACCAAGCCACAATTTGTAAGGATTATCATTATCCTTGGAATGTAAGGCACCTTTTCTTATGCTATTGAAAATTATTATTAACATCCTCTTTGGTACCCTTAAAATTCTTCAGACAAGATATTTGGATGCCTGCAATACATCACCAAACAATGCACTTCCCAAACTACCTAATGCTACCCGTTGATGCATCATTCAGACCCAAGGTTATGGTTTTGTCTGTATCTCTAAATTCATCTTCATCTTGTTGCATTGCAAGCTAAACCTGTGTACAAGGGAAATTGAGGGCACTTATTATGATAAGTGGGCTAAAACTTGTTACAGCTATCAGGAAAAACAGAAAACTGCTCTATGATCTCTTGGGTTGGCTGCCAGTTGCCTATCATGAAAAGAAAATGACTGTTCAACAGTCTCATCTACAGTCCAATTAAGATGACATTCATAAATGCAGGCCTACATGGTCCCAATAAAGTTAATGAAACTTAATCAGTTTTGAATCAACCTTTTCAATTTGATAAGACTGTTGATTAGATTGTTTGATACTTCAAATTATAAATTAAAACCACCAACAAAAGAGTCACTGCTTTTATGCAGTTTATTAA
Source organism: Phrynocephalus guinanensis (assembly GCA_037367245.1). Taxonomy (NCBI): domain Eukaryota; kingdom Metazoa; phylum Chordata; class Lepidosauria; order Squamata; family Agamidae; genus Phrynocephalus; species Phrynocephalus guinanensis. The sequence goes on from CM074736.1 coordinate 5,363,424, forward strand.
ACTATTGTGCTTCGTACCTTAGGAGATCAGAAGAACCTTACTATCAAGGCAGCAAAAATTCATGGGAAATGCAGGTTAATTACCTGTAACTTAAGTTCTTCGAGTGGACCTCTGTGAATACACAAAATGGGTCTTCGCGCCTGCGCGCTTGAGCTCCCGGTCGTTTCCAAGCTTAAGGCTTACAAGCCCCTCCCCTCCGTGCGCATGCTCACCCATCTCCCGCCTTGCTGACTCAGTTCCCCTCTTGTCTGCCGCTGACCCTTAAAGAGTGCAACGAGCCATGACGGAGAGGGGGGAGGTGGGTGGGTGGTGTGTATTCACAGAGGTCCACTTGAAGAACTTAACTTACAGGTAAGTAACCTGCATTTCTTCTTCGTGGACTCTGTGAATCCACACAATGGGTGACTAGCAAGCTGACTTAACGGTGGAGGGTAGTCATGGTAGTACAGTTGTTTAAAACTGCCTTGCCAAAGGCTGCTGATCTCTGCGTCCTGACATCTAGCTTATAGTGCTTCAGGAACGTGGATGGTCGAGACCAGGTAGCCGCTTTGCATATGTCTTCCAAGGGCACTCCTTTCAGAAAGACAGTGGAGGAAGCAACTGCTCTTGAGAATGTGCCCGAGGCATGACAGGGAGAGAGACATGTGCAGAAGTGTAAGCCATTTTGATAGTTGTGGTAATCCATCTGGAGATGGATTGAGGGGATACGTGATGCCCTCGAGATGGTGCCAAGGTTCTGATAAAGAGCTTGTGTGTCTTTCTGACAGAAGCTGTCCTGGAAGTATAGAAGAGGAGCACTCTTTTAACGTTGTGGGAGTGGAGCTTCCTCTCCAGGTGAGTACTTGGGTTTGGGAAGAAGGTTGGTAGAATAAGTGGCTGAGACATGTGGAACGATGACACTATTTTTGGTAAAAAGGAGATGTCCAGCCAAATTTCCACTCTGTCATGGTGGAATTTGAGGAATGGAGGGTCCTCTCTGAGCGCAGCGAGTTCTGAGGCTCGTCTGGCTGATGTGATTGCCACTAAAAATGCTGTTTTTTAGGGTAAGGAAGTACAGAGACGTAGTCGCCATAGGCTCAAATGGCGACTTAGTTAAACAGTTCAGCACCAAGGAGAGAGACCATTGTGGTGTCGGGGCTCTGTGCTGTGGACAGAGGTTAGCGATGCCTCTTAGGAAGCTCTTGAGTTTAGGATGCGTAAATAGAGCTGCAGCCTCGGAATCAGGTGGCTGGTGTGCTATGACAGCTGCAGCGTAGACTCGTAAGGTGGATAGGGATAGTCCTCTATTGAAGAGTAGCAGGAGAAATTCCAAGAGGACTTGGATGTTAGTTGGACTCGAGGGTTGAGAGTTAGCTCAAGTGAAGTGTAGGAAGGATGCCCATTTATGAGCATATAGTGTATTCATAGACTTCTTCCTAGAATTTGTGAGGAGGTCTGCAATTGTTAGCGGATGTGCCATGCTGTTAGATGGAGAGTCATGATGTATGGGTGTCTGACTTGGCCCTGGTGTTGTGTCAGGAGATTGGGCATTGATGCCAACCTGACAGAGTCGATCGCCATTGTTTTCAGGGCTTGAAACCATGGCTGTCATGGCCAGCACGGGGCCAACAGTATGACATGGGCTCCGTGGTGCCTGATCTTCATCAGAGTCTTCTGGATGAGTGGTATTGGTGGGAATGCGTAAAGGAGGCCAGCTGGCCACCTGGTGGCAAAGGCATCTCCCTGAGAGTGTTTGCCGATTCCCGCTCTTGAGCAGTACAGTCTGAACTTGGTGTTGGCCTGAGATGCAAACATGTCCATGATCGGTGTTCCCCACCTGGTACAGAGGGTCTGGAACACTGATTCTGAGAGGCTCCACTCGTGAATGTCGTGGGTGAGGCAGCTCAGTTCGTCTGCCACAGCATTGTCAGATGATGCAATGGCTATTGGGTGAATGTCTTTGGCTATGCACCATCTCCAGAGTTTGAGGGTGAGGTGCAGCAGAGATCTGGAGTGAGTGCCTCCTTGTTTGTTCAAGTAGTACAGTGCTGTGGTATTGCCCATTGTTACTTGAACCATCTTGTGGACAAGGAGGAGCTCGAATGCCTTGAGGGCTTTGAAAATACCCAGGAGTTCCAGATAATTGATATGATGGACTCGCTCCTTGGGTGTCCACTTGTGGTGGATCGAGAGGTGGTTGCAGGTGGTGCCCCATCCTGTGGTACTGGCGTCCGTCGTGATCTGAATGGACGGGTAGCACTGTTTGAAGGGTCTTCCCACCCTGAGACTGCGGGAAGACTTCCACCATCTTAGGCTGGTGAGGAGAGCGGAGGTGACTCTGAGCCGTTTGGATGGGTTGTCGCGGTGAGGTCGAAACCGGGCTAGAAGCCATGCCTGCAGAGGTCTCATGCGGAGTCTGGCATGTGGTAAAATGGCAGTAGTGGAGGCCATCAAGCCTAGTAAGCGTTGGGCCTGATGAGCAGTGACTTTGGTGGAGTTCTGAAAAGGGTGCAGAGCCTGTTTGATTTTTATTGGGCGATCTGGTGCCAAGTATGCCTTTGCTGTTTGAGCATCCAGAAGCGCCCCTATGAACTGCACTGACTGGCAGGGTAGGAGACTGGACTTCCTTTTGTTGAGCCGAAGTCCCAAGGAAGTGATGAGTCGGATGGTGAGGTCTCGATCGCTCTCTGCCTTGTGTTTTGTGGGTTCTACCAGGAGCCAGTCGTCTAGGTATGGGAATATGTGGACTCCCTGGAGCCTGAGGAAGGCCGCCACCGGTGCCATGCACTTTGTAAACACACGCGGGGCGGAGGAGAGACCAAAGGGCAGAGCTTTGAATTGGTATGTTGAGCCTCCTATCCTGAAGCGGAGGTATTTGCGGTCTTGAGGTGCTATGGAGATGTGAAAATAAGTGTCCTGTAGGTCGAGGACGATGAACCAGTCTCCTTTCTGCAGCATGGCGATGATGGTGTCTAGAGTGGCCATACGGAACTTCTTTTTTCTGAGGAAGGTGTTTGGTTTTCTGAGATCGAGGATGGGCCGAATGCCCTCGTCTTTTTGGGTACTGTGAAGTATCGAGAGTAGAAGCCTAATCGATCTTCTGGTGGCACTAGTTCTATAGCTGCCTTCTTCAATAGAGCGGCCACCTCGTCTATTAGTGGCCGAGAATATGGTGTCAAAATGACCCGCCCTAGTTGGGGTCGATGGTGGAATTGGATTCGGTATCCACTTTCGATGATTGACAATACCCATGAATCTGTCATTATGGTTGTCCAGGTCAGTAGGAATGGGTTGAGCCGGATGTCCTCCTGTGTGGGATCCGGGTCAGGGCAGCTGCTTTTGCTTGCGTTCAAACTGCCTGGCTTGCTGCTGTTGCTGCAGCCTAGGCTGTTGTGCCGGGCGTTGGTAAGGAGACTGTTGGTACTGTGGCCTGTACCTGCCTTGAGCCCTTTGATGGGATGGCGTGTATTGGCGTCTCCAAGAGGCTGTGGTCTGGAGGACGATTGTGAGGAGTTTCCCTGATATGGTTATGATTTTGCAGCCTTACACATCTTCTGGATGTTGTCCAGGGATGCATCCATGGACGTCACAAAGAGTCCTTCTCTGTCAAACGGGGAGTCTTCTATGCAGTTTCTGGCATCATCTGTGATGTTAGACGTTTTGAGCCAGGCATGGCGACGAAGATGTATAGCTGTCGTCAGTTGCTTAGAAGCTGCATCTGTTATGTGCAGGGAAGTTATCATTTGGTAGTCAATCAAAGACAGGACCTCGGTGTATGCTGCCTGTGCTTTGGCCTTTTGTTCTTCCGGAAGGTGGTTCATGAAATCCGGAAAGGTAAGCAGGTGGTGACGAGTGTATGCCTCCATTGCACAGAGGTAGTTCAGAGCTCTCAAGGAGAATGAGGCCAGGGAATAGTGACGCCTGCCAATGAGGTCTAACTTCCGAACTTCCTTATTGCTCGGAGTGGTGTTAGAGTGGGACTTCCCTCTGTTCTGTGTGGCATCCACTATGACCGAATTCAGTAGGGGGTGCTTCATAAGGAAGTCTGTGCCGTCTCCATGTGTCTTGTAGAGACTATCAATTCTCCTTGGTATCAGAGGGTTGGAGGAGGGTTTGGCCCATGCTTCCTTGGCTTTTTCCAGCATCGAGGGGATAAATCCCATTCTCAAAGGGGGTGGCCTAGACTTTTGTAAGTGGCCAAAGAACTTGCACGAGTCGCTTGCTGCTGGGAGTTGGACTTGAAGCCCCATGACTTGTGCAATTTTGTGTACCATCTGTGAGTAATTTTTTAAAATCTTCCATTGGGGTAGAAGATTGTTTGTCTGGCATATTGGTCTCGGAGTGTCTAGACTTTGAGAGTGCAGACTGCTGCGAGGACTGGGAGGCTGCTCCCATGTCAGATTCGTCCGTTAGCAGGTGATCCATGGTGGCAGGAGTTGTCCCTGGTGATCCCCTGCCCGCGGTGTGGTGTCAGTGGGGCTTTGCAGGGCATGGCTCTGGAAGCCTAGACCAGGAATGGTGTCAGTGTTGGACACCAGCGGGCGTTGGGCCAGTGCCCTCTCTTTACCTCTTCGCCGCCCTTTTGGTTTGGAAGAGGCGGATGAGGAAGAGGTGGAAGAATCGGTGTCTGAAGAACTGGACACCATGCGTGCATGACGTCGTCTCTTCTTAGAACGGCATTTGCTTTTATGCCGCCGTATGGGAGACGAAGAGGATGAGTATGAGTCATGACGTCGGTACTTCTTGCCCTTCCGGCGTCTTGATCTCTGACGCTTAGGAGAGGGGGAGGGGGAGGACGTAGAATCCTGAGTATCTACTCGCACCCTCTTTCTGCCCCGGTTTGGGGAGACAACCGGGCGTTGATCCTTTGACGGGCGCCCAGCATCAGAGGCTCCTCTGTCCTCCGCGTCTGATCTCATAACGCCTAAGCGATTGGGGGCATCAATGCCCTGCTCTTCCACATTCGATTGCTGAAGAGCTGAGATCATGGAGGCAGCCTGTAGATTCTGTAGGTGCGACAACGGATTGTAATTGACTGTGGCCATGTCCGTGTCATGAACAATTTGGCCTGGCGGTAGGCCCGATAGAATCATAGGGCTATGAGGGGGTTCACAGGTACCCGTTGCCTGGCTTCCAAAGGCATGGGACCATGTTTCATTCCTTATGGCATCAGGAGACTGGGCGCCGACCTGCGCCGAGCTCTGAACCCGCTCTACGCCGCGCGACTCAGTTGAAATGAGTGTGGGTGGTTTCGGTGCCGCCACTGTTGTTTGCACGTTGGATGCCATATTCTTCAATTTTTTCTCCAGAATTGGAGAAGGCTGGTGGTGTTTCTTTTTCTTTTTGTCCATCGATTTTCCCTTGGTTGAGGACTTAGATTTTGAAGATGTAGAAGGCATGGAAGCCTCAGAGTGGGTTTCCATAGGCTTGAGAGATTTTTCCCACAAGTAGGCCCTTAGGTGCTCCAGGTGATGCTTAAGGGTGGGTTTCGTTAGCTTTTTACAATGTGTGCAGAGTTCAGGTTTGTGAGCCTCGCCCAGACAGAAAAGGCACAAACTGTGTCCGTCAGCTAATGGAATCCTCTTTCTGCAGGATTCACACTGTTTGAACAGTGCTGCCGCGGCCATAAACGGCCTATGTGCCTGCAACTACGGGAGGGGGAGGGGGGGTTTACGACCCCTCCGCCCAAAGGGCGAGTGGCAAAATAAAGCAATAACTGTTGAAAACTTGGAGGGGGGGGAACTAGGAGGAAAGAAAATAAGAGAACTTAAAATATATGACTGAAAATTTCACTTTCCTTTTCGTTGCAGCTCAGAAAAGTCCAACTCAGCGACAGCTAAAAGGAACTGAGTCAGCAAGGCGGGAGATGGGTGAGCATGCGCACGGAGGGGAGGGGCTTGTAAGCCTTAAGCTTGGAAACGACCGGGAACTCAAGAGCACAGGCGCGAAGACCCATTGTGTGGATTCACAGAGTCCACAAAGAAGAAAGAATGTTCATATGACTTAAGGACAATAATTCCAGCCAAGAACATGAGTAACTATTTATAAAACACCTCGTTAAAAAATACAGCCACCAGGGTTTCTTTACAAAGTAATTCACAGTTATGTGTGTCTCATTAGAAATGTAACAGATTTTAAAAGAAGCAATTGAAATTCATGTACAGCTCAATAGAGTCCACAGAACTGGAAAAAATGGAGAATTGTCCTAAAGGTAATAAAAATAATATGTCATTAGTATGATTCTTGCCACCGATATTCTAATGAATAAAGGAAAGTAGTACTGTAGCAGTTCTGCAGTGATCAATTTCTGCGTATGCAAAGGATAGATGTCAGCATGGGCACATCTCATGACTGCTACTTTTTGAATCCCAAATTAAGAAAACAAACAAATATTGGCAGTAAGGAAAGGAAGTGGGGGGGACCCAAATTGACCCCAGTAAAGTTTGGTTTCCCTTCCAGTTTGGGTTCTCCTACACACACACACACACCGCTATTTCCCCTTTCCACTTTGCCTTTCCAAAACTCCTCTCCACTTTGCTTTTTGTTTGTTTTTGCAGAAACCCAAGGCATTTTTGCAGAAATCAGTGGGGGGAAAATAACTTCTTAATGGGCTCCTCAATCCACCCCCCAAAAAGGCTTTCCCCACAGAAAAGACAAATACAGCTCAGATTTCTGCAAAAAGAAACAAAGAAACACAGTGGAGAGGCATTTTGGAAAGGTGGAGAGGAAAGAGGAAATTCTCTCTCAAATTCTCTCTCTCTCTCTCTCTCTCAGTTTGAGGCTCTTTCCCTCAGCACACCTCATGAGGCACACACAGAGGAAGATTTGGTTCCACTGGAGGATCTCTCCCTCATCACTATTGATGAGATACAACATCAGGTACATGTAGATGAGCAGGCTGCAGGAGAGAAGCTTCTTGTACTAGGGGATTCTATCATTAGAAATACAGAGGGATGGATTTGTGACGAGCATGATAACCGTATGGTCACTTGCCTGCCAGGTGCAAAGGTTGCAGACATCACGAGAAATCTAGATAGCTTGCTAGAGAGAACCGTGAAGGAGCCAGTGGTCATGGTACACGTTGGTACCAATGATGTCGGGAAGGCCAAGCGGTCAGTCTTGGAAGCCAAATTCAGGTTGTTAGGTAGAAGATTGAAGTCCCGGGCTTCCAAGGTAGCATTTTCAGAAGTGCTACCTGTTCCTCGTGCAGATTTGTCAGGAACTGGAGAACATTTTGGGACAAGCCAAACCTGTTCAGGAGGGATGGGTTGCACTTGAATCATGATGGGACCAGATTGCTGGCACTCAACCTCAAAAAGGCAGCAGAGCAGCTTTTAAACTGATAACTGGGGGAAAGCCGACAGGAGCTGAGTGGCATCCGGTTCGGAACACCTCATCCTCGGGGAATGAGGTTGGAGAGGGTAGAGAATCACATAGAGAAGACATAGCAGGTATTAGCACTGGGAGAATAACGGAATGTGACAGTTTGTCTACTGAAAATAAAAGCTGTCGGGGGAAAAGAACAAGGCAGCAGCTGTTGTTGCGGGACCCACTGAACAGGTGCTTCTACGCCAATGCTCGAAGCCTCCGAGCAAAGATGGGAGAACTTGAACATTTGGCAGCTAGGGATAACATAGAGATAATAGCCGTAACAGAAACCTGGTGGAATGAGGAGAACCAGTGGGATACAGCAATCCCAGGCTATAAACTCTATAGAAGGGATAGAGAGGGGCGGGTTGGAGGAGGAGTGGCCATCTATGTCAAAGAAGGGGTAAAATCCAGCAGAATGGAGATGGACAGAGGGTCTGACTCCACCATAGAATCACTTTGGGTTAAACTACCAGGTCCAAGGAGTGATGTGATAGTTGGAGTATTCTATCGTCCACCAGATCAAAAACATGAGGGGGACCTTGAAATGAGGAGAGAAATCATGGAGGTGGCTAAGAGGGATAGGATAGTAATCATGGGGGACTTCAATTATCCCCACATTGACTGGGTCAATGCGAGCTCGGGGCAAGAAAGAGAAACTGGGTTTCCATGCTAGGGATTATCAAAAAGGGGATTGAAAATAAAACAGCGAACATTATAATGCCTTTATACAAAACAATAGTAAGGCCCCACCTGGAGTATTGTGTACAATTCTGGTCACCGCATCTCAAGAAAGACATAGTGGAACTGGAAAAGGTGCAGAAGAGAGCGACTAAAATGATTACTGGCATGGGGCACCTCCCTTATGAAGAAAGGCTAAAACATTTGGGCCTCTTTAGTCTGGAAAAAAGGCACTTGAGGGGGGATATGGTTGAGACATGCAAAATAATGCAGGGTATGAGTAAAGTGGATAGAGGGAAGCTCTTCTCTCTCTCCCAAAATGCCAGAACTAGGGGACATACACTCAAACTGAGGGCTGGGAGAGTAAGAACTGACAAAAGAAAGTATTTTTTCACCCAGCGCATTGTAAGTCTATGGAACTCCCTGCCACAGGATGTGGTGATGGCATCTGGCCTCGATGCCTTCAAAAGGGGATTGGACAGATTCCTGGAGGAAAAGTCCATCACAGGTTACAAACCATGATGGAGATGTGTAATCTCCAGGCTTTAAACCAGGGTACTTCAAGGGCCAGATGCAGGTGAGTGGTATCAGGAGACAGATATCTAGTCTCATGCGCTCCCAAACGCATCTGGTGGAGCCGCTGTGAGATACAGGAAGCTGGACTAGATGGGCCTTTGGCCTGATCCAGCATGGCTCTTCTTATGTTCTTATGTTCTTATGTTCTCTCTCTCTCTCTCTCTCTCTCTCTCTCTCTCTCTCTCTCTCTCTCTCTCTCTCTCTCTCTCTCTCTCTCTCTCTCTGTGTGTGTGTGTGTGTGTGTGTGTGTGTGTGTGTGTGTGTGTGTGTGAGAGAGAGAGAGAGAGAGAGAGAGAGAGAGAGAGAACATAAGAACTTAAGAACATAAGAAGAGCCATGCTGGATCAGGCCAAAGGCCCATCTTGTCCAGCTTCCTGTATCTCACAGCGGCTCCACCAGATGCGTTTGGGAGCGCATGAGACTGACCAGAAAGAGCTGCCAGAAGGAAAGGAAACCGCAAGGTGAGATTGGCTTCTCCTGCACCCTTCGGGAAAGGCTTACCTCCATGTATACAGCTCCCCCTTAACTTTTAGTGTCATGTTTTATGGGGGAAATAGTGCCGTATAAACAGAAAAATACAGTATGCTCTAGGACAGTGACGGTGAAACTTTTAGAGACCTATTGCCCCTAACCCTAACCCTAACCCAAAACCCACTAATTTTTCACAATGTGTCAATACAGCAATTTAACCTGTATACACGTGGCTGTGAAGGGGCAATGTCCAGTGCCTACAAAAAGGGCTCTGAGTACCACCTTTGGCAACCATGCCATGGGCTTGACATCACTGCTCTAGGAACACCTAGTGTATATAAAATGTTGTGGGTGCATCTTTTTTCATTGTCAAACAGATAGTTACTAAGTATATTGCACAGAAAAAGTTAGTTTGGAGATTTGAATCAAAACCAAACACAAATCAACACCTAATCCCAAATCTTTCACAAGAAGTTTTATGAAACAGACATAAAGAGCAAATATGAATTGGAAGAAAGACAAAGAACTGATCTCAAATTATCTAAAATTATGAATTCTCTGGAGCAGGAACTTTAATGTACTGTATAAAAATCACTTGGATTATTCAAATATGCCAAGGCAATATACCGAATATGAATTGAAGCCATCAGCTGTGTACACCAGCAGATCTGGGTGTGATAAACATGTTGATGCTGTTTCTGTCTCACGTAACTGCCAGATATGACAAATAAGAATTTAAAGATGTGCAGGGAAAACTTTTGGTTTATTCTTTGTTTTGGGTTCTTTCGGGGTGGGGACTCTTCTTTTGTGTTTGTGTTCTTTGGATACCAATCTGTTGTCTTCTTTCATTTTAGTTTCCTCTTTTTGGTGTTTGGCATCAGTACCAACTGATTTTATGAAAAGAAAAAGAAAAAGCTGGGGCATGGCAACAGACATCATTTACTTCAAAAGTGGGCAACAACAACAGTACATGTGGGGGGGGGGAGAAATCATTCACAAACCTATGCAAACATTGACATTACTTTGAAGGTCGTATTTCTCATCACATTACTATCCTCATCAATTCAGCAGCAGGAGAGGGACAAGAAAAAGGCATCATCATCATCATCATCACCATCACCATCATCATCATCAAGTGCAACATAATCAAACCCATTCAAGCTACACACACCCCAAAAATGAGAGACTGGAGAGACAGCTCTACAAATTTGATAGATTCAATGCAGTAGGACAGTCTACTAGATGGACCTGAGGGCATGCAATCCAGGCAACAATCAAGGAAAAGAGCTGAAATCCCTTTACAATCAATATTATCGAATATAAGATCCAGAAAGCATGGAATACAAGTAATCTAGAATGTAATCCAAAAATAGAAGGACAGCAATAGCAGTATCAATAGTAATCCAGTGAGAAATGAATGCAATCCAAATGGTTGTGAGAGGAGTTCTCAGAGCAGCAAAAGCTAGCAATTCATCAAGTTGCTAAAGAGTGGCCACTTTTCCTGGCCATTTTGAAGATTCAGATCTCCCGCCCCACCCCCAACTCTTGTCCAGGATGTTCACAGAAACCTAAATAGCGGCTGATAGCCTTCCTTGTGATCTTCACAAAGCTTTTATATGATAGAATAACAAATGAAATGGTTTTGTGTACAAGGTTCAAAGGTTCATAGTGAGGTTGCTCAAAGTGGTCATTAATACTTGAAGTAGAGGCAAGAATTCTGGGCAATAGCTAAGAAATACACCATAGAACATGTGTAGGCTAAATTACTGAATTGTTTCCCCATGTAAAACAAACATCTTTAAGGGCCCACGTCATCTAAATTATATGTCAAACCATGTTTAATATTAAAATATACATATTCCTTGCAGCAGGAGTGATTTCCTTTTGAGGGAGCAGTGGTTGGCATTTGAAAAGTAAATAGGAAACTCTTTATAAGCTGACAAACATAGTAGCAAAATGTGTATGTGTAGGGGTCAAGGAGTAGGAAAGGTATGCTTAAATCAGCAGTTTGTTCTTTTAAGGTACTGTATTATTCACTCTATAAGACATACCTGACCATGGGACACACCTAGTTTTTAGAGGAGGAAAACAAGAAAAAATGTTCAGTTTATTGTTTCATGGCAGGGGAATCCTGGCTGCAAAAGGGGAGGTTGCAAACAAGGTGATGGGAACTGTGGGATCCAGGCTACAGAAGAGGAGGATTGCAATTGTGGTGATTGGGACTTTGGGATCCAGGCTGCAGAATGGGATGGCAGAGGCTCTTTGGAGGAGACCTCTTTGCAAACAAAGTGATTGGAACTGTGGAATTGCAGCTGCAGCAGAGGGCGGGTCAGGCTCCATGCCAGTAACTTCTCTCTAAATGAAAATGTGTGGTATATTTGGGGTGGAGACTACTGTATTCACTCTATAAGATGCACAGACATTTCCCCTTATTTTTAAGGAGGGAAAAGTGTGTCTTATAGAGCAGAAAATATGGTGGTTATCCAACCTCCTCCACGTGTGACAGAGAGAAGGCCTCTACAGTTTTCTGTTCCCAAATATGTTGTCGATTTGAGAAGTCTTTAAATAGTTTTAATATTTTCTTTGTACTACTTCTAGAAGAAATGGTTTCAGAATATTGTTTTGACTAAAAGTGTTCTGCTTATATAGCAGTCAAGAAATATCAGAGTCAAGAAATATCAGAGATGCACCACTATATACACAGTACAATTGAAAAATTCTCTTGTATGGCATAGTATCTCAAACTGAAGTATTCTGGCCCCAACCTCTCTCTCATTTGGAAGATTTCTAAGAAGCAAATTTGGAGGGAGCAGATGGTCTGTGAAGTATTACCACATTATCACATTCTTTTCTGTTCCCATTGATCAGTTCCTAGATATAAAAACAATTAACAGAATGATCTCTACCTAACACTTCCACTGTCATTAGACTGCTGAGGAAAGAATCCAAATTAACCAGACTAATTGACTGGGTTACACATATCAAGAAGTTTCGTCTATATTTCAGGTCAGATTATAACCCAGGTTTTTATTTGTTTACTTTATAACCTGTCTTTTTTTACCAGATTACAATGTGATTTAAAACAAAAAAGTTACAGTGAAAAAGAAACTAAGAAACTATAAAACAAATTACCACATTAAAGCAAGCACTGATTTAAAATAATTCAATATCCATTTTTAAAAACATAGCCAAGAAGTATAACAAACCACAATCAAAAGAGTTTCTCATCAGTCAGTGGCCAAAGAGCTGTCTAAATAAAATATATATATTTCCATGCTGTTGGAAGATCAGCGTGGGGTGGGGTGGGTGGGGGTGGATCAAAAAGGAATACTACAGTCACTAGAATAGCCCTCCCTAGTGTGGATAGCACCCTTTCGAAAAGCTTCATGGTGCAATGGTTAAACATCTGCACTGCAAACAAAAATATGCTTATGACTAGAGATGGGCACGAAATGAATTTTTTTGTTTCCATTATTCGTTATTCATTTTGTTACGTAATGAAACAAATAACAAACATTGTGATAAAATTGGAATGAACCGAACAGAAGCACGAAAATTAGGTTCGTTACGTTTCGTTTTTCGTTAATGGCGATGCGCAGTGAAATGAGCTGTTTTAAATGTTAAAAAACGCCCTGGACATCCATAAAAACGCAGCGATAATTATTTATACTGTCTGATAATACCTACCGGGGGTGGTTGGGGTCCTTAAAATGTTTGTTTTTGTCTTCCCCATTGCGATGTATTTTTCTTTTCCCTTTAAGAATGACAAAATGGATGTTGCCAGCCACAAAATGGAGGCAAGCCATGTGATGGGATCATGTAAATTCTTGGACAACTTCAACCAGTAGCATGCCCAGGTTGCAGACTGGGCAGGTCTGGCAACCACAGAGGACATAAAAAGCTCTGGCAGCCCCCGTCCTCCTTGCAGTCTCCGGTGGGAGTTAGGGTGGGATTGCTGTCCCTGCAACTCGTTATTTTCACTTTAGGCCAGGCAGGCAGGTGTGTGTCTCTGGGTTCCTGCCGGCTGCAGCCTGGCTCTTAGGGGAGAGAAAGAAGAGATTTCTCTCTAGCTTCAGTCCTGAAGCCTCCCTGTGTGTGTGCGTGTGTACCTCTCAGTGAGTACCCTCCCCTGCCCCGCAGTGCAGTCACTCTGCAGCTGCCTTGCACCCTGGGCAATGCCCGCCACTGCCTTTGCAGCCTCCCTGCGTACCTAGTCTATAGTGTGTCTCTGCCAGCATCAAATTTTTTAGTGTTTTCCCTCTGGTCTGGGGCGTTGGGGGACGCCCATGCACAGAAATGCTTTTAAAATCGCGCAAAAAGCAGATAAAAATGAAAAACGAAAAACAAATAAACGATTTTTTTCAAAAATTCACAAAAAACAAACCTGAACCAAAATAGACCCCTCAATAATAATAATAATAATAATAATAATAATAATAATAATAATAATAATAATAATAATAATAATAATAATAATAATAATAATAATAATAATAATAATAATAATAACCTTTATTGTCATTGTACAACCAGTGTACAATGAAATTGGCTGAGCTCCCTCCCTCCCAACACCATCCCACTAAAAAGCCATTCAATCTGCTATCACACTGTGTGCTTGCTGCACAATTCGCCAGCCCCACGAGTCTATCATGAGTTGTCACGTCCCGTTTAACAGTCAAACAGCCCATGGATAAAAACTGTTTTTTAGCCTGTTGGTATGGCTTGCTATACTTCTGTATCTCCTACCCGAGGGTAGGAGAGTAAAGAAGTGCTGACCGGGTTGTGAGTCATCCCTGATGATTTTCCTTGCTCTCCGAAGACAGCGGTCCCTGGCGATATCATCCAGTGGACTCAGGGGACAGCCCATGATGTTTTGTGCCGTGTTCACTACCCTCTGTAAATTCTTTCTGTCTGCGGCTGTCAAACCAGCATACCAGACAGTAATGCAGTACGTAAGGACACTTTCTATTGTAGACCGATAGAAGGAGGTCATCAATTGTTGTTTCACATTGTTCTTCTGCAAAAGCCTGAGGAAATGGAGTCTCTGTTGAGCCTTCCTGGCCACATGGGTTGTAATAATTTTCCAGGCCAGGCAAGATCTTCACTAAAATGAACTCCCAGGAATTTGAAGGAGGAGACTCTCTCCACCCTGCCTCCCATGATGTGCAGTGGAGCAGGTTCCTCTCTTTTCCTCCGGAAGTCCAACACCATCTCCTTAGTTTTGCTGATATTTAGGTGCAAATTATTTTCTAGGCACCATGAGGATAATTTTTGGACCCCCCTCCATATACTGATTCATCTCCACCTGTTATAAGACCCATTATGGTAGTGTCATCTGCTTCAAGATGGCGGCGCGTTCACACGCTGCGGCTCTGAGCTCCCGGAATGGTTGTGTGTTGCTTGCTCAAACTTAGGAAGAACTGTCTTTAGGCAGGCTTGATTAAAATCCCCTGAACCGAAATGGACCCCTCAATGAAAAACGAAAAACCAAAACGCCATTTTTTCGATTCATGCCCATCTCTACTTATGACCCAGGGTTCAATCCTGGATAGCCGGCTCAAGATTGACTCAGCCTTTTATCCTTCCAAACTTGGAAAAAAGAGTACCCAGATCGCTGTGGGGGCAATATGTACCCTGCTTCAAGTCCTGGGTGGTGATATATAGACAACTTCATTTGCTTTCTTGTGTTCTCACCAAAATGACTATGAAGGTGAATGATAAAAAAGAAAGTTGTTTTTATGAAGATCGTAAGTCTCGGGTGAGCTCATGTGAGCAGATGTGGTATTTGAGATTCTTGACAAAGATCTCACAGTACGATGGAACACCAAATGTGGTCGCCTTCTATCCATAGATGGGACCTTCTATATCATCTAGGTAAGTAACACCTAGGGGTAGAATGGAAAGGAAAGTTAGAAATATGGGAGAAATTCATGGAGTTCACTTAGGGTGATAATATGCACTACCCAGACATGAAAAGGAGTATTTTAATATATTAACAAATAAGTTGTAATTAAACTTTAAATTAAAAGACAGTGTGTGAATAATGGTATGGAAAAGTGTGCCCCAAAAGTATGTATTATAGAATAAATTTACACAAAACACTTATCCATAGAGGGAAAAATAACGAAGTGTACATTTGGAAAAAATGCATACCTTTCCAGAAATTAGTGGACATAGGATTCAAAATTTCAACAAGAAGATTATTTATTTATTTATTGTTATATTTATATCCCGCTTATCTTCTGAACAGAACTCTAAGCGGCGTACAACAGGCGACCAAGCGCCGAAACAAGACAGAGATAATTTATAATACAACAAAATCAACAAATAATAACAACAATACAACAATACATGCAATGAATAAAATCATTTAAGTCCCGAAATACCAGTGAAGGCGTAAATCCTAACGATGGGAGTCGAAAAAACCCAATGGTCAATGATCAATAAAGATGGCGGGGGGGAAATTAAAGCTCGCCAAAAGCCTCTCGAAATAAGAAGGTTTTTAAAGCTTTTCTAAAGGCCTGCAGGGACTCTGCAGAGCGCACTTCACAGGGGATGGAATTCCATAAGGAGGGGGCTGCCACAGAGAAAGCCCGGTTCCGGGTAACCGTCTTCCGGGCCTCTCGTGGAGTGGCAACCCTCAGCAAGTGCGCTCGCAACTGCCGAACAGGTCGGGCCGAGGTGGATCGCTGGACGATATGCTCCGTCAGGTAGTCCGGTCCCAAGCCATGGAGGGTTTTATAAACTAAAACCAAGACCTTGAATCTAATCTGGGCTGCAACGGGCAACCAGTGCAAGCGGGCCAGGACTGGGGTGATGTGGTCGTAACGACACACACCAACCACCAGCCTGGCCGCCGCATTCTGTACCCGCTGCAGACGCTGGAGAAGAGTCAAGGGCAACCCCATGTAGAGGGTGTTGCAGTAGTCCAGCCTCGAGATCACCAGTGCTTGGACCACTGTTCTCAGAGAGTCAGCGTCCAGGTACGGGCAGATCTGGGCAATCTGGCGAAGATGGTAGTAGGCGGCCCTGGTCACCGACGCCACCTGGGCCTCCATGGTCAGTTTAGCAGATTCAGAAACAGGAGGAAACACACTTCATTTTGGGAAGAGGAAATAGTAATTGATATTTAATTTGACATGTTTGTTAATCTCTAGAAAGGTTGACATCCACATTGCAAATAGTAGACTTATTTGAAGAAGACTGAGGGATACATACCCACTATTCAGTTTTCATACTCTCAACATTCTTCAAAACCATAGGGCAGAGAAATTATTTTTTACAAAAGTCTCATGATGACATATGGTGGTGTAGTTTTCCCCACAGCATAGCTTTGAGTATTGTAGAGGTTTATATTCAGCCCTATATAGTTGTGACCTTTTTTTTGCAGACTTCCTCACTAATGTTGGGAGGTATGGGGGAGGCATGACTGCAGGGGACATCCCTGGTTGTCTCTACAGACTTGGTGGTGGGGAATTAAGGCCTCAGTAAAACTACAGAAACACATATTTGCCAAAAAGCAAGAAAATGCATGCTTTTGGGGGGAAAGATTATTTACTTACAATAAATAATAAAAATGGAACAGTATGCCAATGTGTTCATTTTGCTCATACAGTAGTACCCTCCCCCCTTATCTGCTGGTTCACCCATGAGTGGTTCACTTTCCTTGCCTGTGGCTGCTGCTCCTGCAGCTCCTGCTCCTGCTGCTTCCAACATACAGCTAGCTGTGACTGGCCAGGACTAAGCCATGGTGGCCAGGGGCAAGGACAGCTTAGCGGTGGTGAAGGGAGACCAATGGGAGTTGGCCCCTTCATTTTGCCGGGGGGGGGAGAGAGGAATCAGGATGTTCGCTCTTATCCATGGAATTTGGTAACCGTGGTGCAGCCTGGAACCAATTCCCCATGGATAGGAGGGTACTACTGTATATCCTCAGTATAAAGTACATATACAGTATTCTGAATTTAGACTGTACTTGTTATACTTCAATTTATTTATGTATTTTTTCAGATGTGGTAGCTGTGTGAATGAATATTTGAGAAATGCTGATTGATGTAGCACATTCAGAATCATGAAGGTTCAGTGGGCGAAATGGTAAGAGATGAATATTAGACCTTGGTATTTTTCTTAGATCCCTTATTTTCTTAATGCATTGAAAGTCATGAATGTATTTCTGTTAATTTCATTAGACATTTGAATTAATATGCTTCTAGATCCATTTCACATAGGTAATCACTGTTATTGGTTGTTTTCAAATGTAACAAGCATGATGACTAGAAACTTGATTTAAAATGTTCAGTGTTCTGTACAAGGCACCAAATTATGTGGAACATTTTATTGAGACAGAAAGCAGAGAACAATCCATCTTCTTAGCAAGTCTCTCTAAAGATCCTGTCATTTATTTATTTATTATTGAATTTATACCCCGCCCATCTTCCCGTAGGAACTCTGGGCAGCTTACAGAAGCTGACGAAGCAAGTAATAACACAATCAAAGGCAATAACGGCAAAAACAGTAACTAAGCAGTTAAAACAATAAAACAGTTTGCACCCTGGTGTCGCATACAAAGCCCAGCAACAAGCTCTCTCGAGGAGGGCATATGAGGAGGCGGAGAAGAAAAAAAAAAAAGGAAAAAGCTACTACAGAAACTCGCCAAAGGCCTCCCGAAAAAGCAGAGTTTTTAACGCTTTGCGGAAGGCTAGCAGGGACAATTTCAAGAGTTAAAAGTCTTTGAGCAAATATCTTTTCATAAGGGCAAGAAAGCCATTACCTCTTTAAATATATTTTCTTCAGGCTAATATCATAGCCTTCCTATCTTTGCATTTTCATGTCAGTGGCTCTATCGAGCAAAGCAATTTTTGTCACATTAAAATGATACATATTTTTACACATAAAACCCTTCCTGATTAAAAATTAAGTCCCTTTCAATTACAGTCATAGATTGTAGCTGTAAAATGTAACATGAAGTAGAAAATGCAATTAAAATACTAGTGAACATTTATATAAATCATAATTCAGTAGTATGGGGGCAAATATAGTAGGGCAGTCAAACTGTATGTAAATCAGCTTTTCCCCAAGTTCTTGTAAGAATATTAATAAGAGCCATGTTTCTCTTCATTTTCCTTTTTTTTAAAAGAAAAAATCTCAAACCATATCTACTGGGATCACAGTTAAAATAGTATGGCCACCCTGAGCAACCAGTACATTAATCTTCTTTTGGACTACTTGAGTCTTTGAGAATTGCAGTCTGATGGCCTTTGCTCTCAGGGAACCTTAGAGGGAAAGTCACTCACACTTCAAATCAATTATCCCTAGCTTAGTAGACATATCATCTATATTTAAACTCTCCAGAGGAATTAGGTAGACATCTCTTCTTAAGACACCATTGGCCTTTTCCTGTAATATTTGACAATTGTGGTTTTCTTTATTTCACCTGAAGCAAGTCAGAAATCGCTCAGAATATTTCCCATTGAGGACCAATTATCAAACTGTGCAAGACAGAATATCATCTTATTATTTACAGACAACTAAAATAGTGCACTCTTGCAGGTGTCATGCATTGAAAGGAGGGCTAAATCTAAATCAGAGCAATGTTATGTTAATTTTTCCATTTTTATGCTATACACATCCTCCTCATTTCATGACAGATAAATTAAGCAAAATAAATTTTGCATAGGTTTCATTTAATTTGCGATAGTTGCACATCTTCAAAGGGCATGCAAGAATGTTTTGTCATACTTAAAAGCCAGCTCAGAAGAAGAGATGAGAGCTGGGGTTATGAATTTTTGGAATTCAGTATGTTTTGGACACTCTGGGAGGTTTGGTTAAAAAATTGCTGGAGTGCCAAAGGTTCAGCACCTGTGGCATTAATGGAAAGAGGGGATCTCAACTTTGGGGAATAAACAGGAATATATACAATATGATCTCGGCTTTGGGGAATAAACAGGAATATATACAATACTGTATATATCTTCCTCTGCAAGATCTGAGTATATTACAATATGAGTGTGATGTATCCAGGCTGCAATTAGAGATCTACTAATTTTAACTTTAAATGTTCATTTTCCCCTCTTACAAATGAATATACAAGCAAAGAAGGTCCCACCTAGACCAGTCTGCTTGAGAAAATCTGCTTGTTTTTCTTTGTACAACCAAGACCAATATTTAAGATGCCACTGGTGTCTTATCTACCTAGATTTTCATCCACCCCCATTGTCCCTCCCTAGCTGCAAGGAAAGAAGAGATGTTCTACAGAATGCTGAAGCCCTGACTACTAGAGTAGATCAGTATGCATTAAAAGATTGTTCACAAGTGATTATTAAGCAACAAATGGCTTTTCGACAATACAGCTTTAGTTCTATGTGCCATAAAATACTATATAAATCAATACTGTGACAAATAGCACAGTGCATTAGGAGATCAGCAAATGGGAAGATATTTTTAACATTAGACTGTGAAAGCCTGTGAACAAGTAACTCTAAGAAAGTGTTAGGTTCTTGAGCAGATAACAAAAAGGGAGTCGGTGGGAATCCTCTTGTTTCTATCCTTCACTTCTCTCTCTTGATGAAAGTGTGTGTGTGTGTGTGTGTGTGTGTGTGTGTGTGTGTGTGTGTATCTCTATTGTACTTTACTGAGACCAACTGAAGTGAGACAAGTGATGAGGACTTCCATGTTGTTCTGCATATAGATTCCCCTTGAACCACCATAAACAATGCATTTTAACAGTGTTCCTTAGATAGAAATAAGATCCTCTATGTCCAAAAAATCCTCTCCAGGCTACCTTGTGCCAAACCCATCTACCTAAAAAGCAATTTGGACTTTTGGACACCTATATTAGCTACACTATTTACCTCAAATTCCTAGGGATTGAGTTGTGGCAATTATCATACCGATATATAAGAAAGGTAAGAAGGACGATCCCACAAGCTTCCTAATACAATCAGTAAGCTATATGCAAAACACCTAAAATGGAAACTGCAGGATTGGCTGGAAAAAGAAGGTAGAATCATAGAATCATAGAGTTGGAAGAGACCTCATGGGCCATCTAGTCCAACTCCCTGCCATGCAGGAACCCCTTCACAATATTTCCGACAGATGGCCATCCTGCCTCTGCTTAAAAACCACCAAAGAAGGAGACTCCACCACCCTCCGCAGCAGCATATTCCACTGCCGAATAGCTCTAACTGTCATGAAGTTCTTCCTAATGTTCAAATGGAATCTCTTTTCCTGTAGTTTGAAACCATTGCCCCGACTCCTAGTCTCCTAAGCCATTGAAAACAAACCTATTCCCTCTTCAATATGACATCCTTTCAAATATTTAAACATAGCTATCATATCCCCTCTCAGTCTTCTTTTTGAAAGGCTAAACATTCCCAGTTCCCTAAGCCATTCCTCATAAGACATTTCCTCCAGACCCTCAACCATCCTGGTTGCCCTCCTCTGCACCCGCTCGAGGTTGTCAACATCCTTTTTAAACTGAGGCCCACAGAACTGGACACAGTACTCCAGGTGGGGTCTGACCAGAGCAGAATAGAGTGGCACTATCACTTCCCTTGATCTAGACACTATGGTTCTGTTGATGCAACCAA
Organism: Phrynocephalus guinanensis; assembly: GCA_037367245.1. Classification (NCBI taxonomy): domain Eukaryota; kingdom Metazoa; phylum Chordata; class Lepidosauria; order Squamata; family Agamidae; genus Phrynocephalus; species Phrynocephalus guinanensis. Next base: position 5,384,084 of record CM074736.1, read on the forward strand.
GAATCACATTGGCTTTCCTGGCCGCCGAATCACACTGCTGGCTCATGTTCAATTTGTGGTCCACCAAGACCTCCAAATCCCTTTCACAGGTACTATTCTCTAGCCAAGTGTCCCCCATTCTATATCTGTGCAATTCATTCTTTTTACCTAGATGTAGCACCCTACATTTCCCTCTGTTGAAATCCATTCCATTTGCTTTGGCCCAGCATGCTAATCTGTCAAGGTCCATTTGGATTTTCATCCGATCTTCTAGGGAATTAGCAACCCCTCCCAATTTGGTATCATCTGCAAATTTAATTAGCATACTCTCTATTCCTTCCTCCAAGTCATTAATAAAGATATTGAACAGCACTGGACCCAGAACAGAACCCTGGGGCACCCCACTGGTCACGTCTCTCCAAGCTGAAGAGAGGCCATTTATGATCACCCTTTGGGTGCGATCAACCAATTACAAATCCACCTAACAGTAGCACTATCTATCCCACTTTCTACTAACTTCTTAGCAAGAATACCATGGGGAACCTTATCGAAGGCCTTGCTAAAGTCCAGATAAGCAATATCCACAGCATTCCCTTCATCCACCAGGCCTGTAATTCTATCAAAGAAAGAGATCAAATTAGTCTGGCATGACTTGTTTTTACGAAACCCGTGTTGATTTCTTGTAATGACAGCATTGTTTGTTAGATAATTGCAGACTGACTGCTTAATAATCTGCTCTAGGATCTTTCCGGGAATTGAAGTCAAGCTGACTGGGCGGTAATTATTTGGGTCCTCTTTTTTCCCCCTTTTTGAAGATGGGGACAACTTTAGCCCTCCTCCAGTCGATGGGGACTTCTCCTGTCTTCCAGGACTTCTCAAAGATTATTGCCAATGGCTCTGAAATTACTTCTGCCAGTTCTTTTAATATCCTTGGGTGTAATTCATCTGGCCCAGGAGACTTAAATTCATTTAATTCATTTAACGTGTACTTGAGGAGGAGCAAGCCAGATTTGGAGAAGGCAGATCTACTATAGATCAGTGCCTAGCACTTCAGCATCTTATTGAAAAATAGTCTGCTTTTAACATATCTCCCCTTTAAGCTGCTTTTATATAGTTTATGGCAGCATTTGATTCTATATCTTGATTTTGGTTATGGGAGAAGCCAGAGGCATCTTCAGTATATTGGTGACTATATTTAATACATATGCTTCATGAAGGAACCTCACATAAAATAAGATGCAATCTCCAGAGCCATCTCACCAATTCTCTTGCTATGGAGAAAGGTGTTAAGCAGGGATGTATTTTGGCCCCAATTCTATTCAATGTTTATATTAATTCCTTAGTGGGTTGTCCAGATAATGTGAATTTCCGACCCCCAAAATTGGCTGAAAGTTACTCTGAATTGGCTCGGTGTTACTCTTTGCAGATGATGCAGCAGTACTTTCTACAACACCCACTGGCCTTAGAAGAGAACATAAGAACATAAGAAGAGCCATGCTGGATCAGGCCAAAGGCCCATCTAGTCCAGCTTCCTGCATCTCACAGTGGCCCCACCAGATGCATCTGGGAGCACATGAGACTAGATATCTATCTCCTGATACCACTCCCCTGCATCTGGTCCTTGAAGTACCCTGGTTTTAAGCCTGGAGATTACACATCTCCATCATGGTTTATACAGTAAACCCCACTCACGATCCATGAAAATCTACGATATGCGGAAGCAGGGGGGACTGGGGGCGGGGGGGCTCGCAAAAGCCTCGGAGGAGCGTGGGGGTGGCACGGAGTGACCGATTGCCTCCCCCCCGCCGCACGGCTCCGAGGCCCTCCGGAGGCACCCGGGGTGGCTGCGGAGGGGGACACTGTCCCTCCGCGCACCTGCCCCCCGCGGCTCGGAGGCACTCCGGAGGCACCCGGGGCAGCTGCAGAGGGGGACGCCATCCCTCCCTGCACCCAGCCCGGGCGGCTCAGAGGCCCTCCAGAGGCGCCGGGGGCGGCTGCGGAGGGGGATGCCATCCCTCCCTGCACCTGCCCTGGGCGGCTTGGACGCCCTCCGGAGGCGCCCGGGAGGGCTGCGCAGAGGGACGCCATCCCTCCCCACAGCCCTCCCGTGCAGCTGGGAGGCCCTCTCCGTCCCTCCCCACCACCCCCAGCTCCGAGGGCTTTCAGGAAGTGCGGGGGGGGCGGCACACGGAAGTGCGGGGGGGAGCGGCACACAGAGCGACCAGATGACCCCCCGCGCCACCCCACAGTGCAGGTACTGCGATCCCGTGATGGACCGCGGTAGTTGAACCGTGAAATGACAGGGGGTTACTGTAACCTGTGATGGACTTTTCCTCCAGGAATCTGTCCAATCCCCTTTTGAAGGTATCCAGTCTAGATGCCATCATCACATCTTATGGCAGGGAGTTCCACAGACCAACAACACGCTGGGTAAAAAAAAATTCTTTTTTCTGTTCTCTCTTTCCCAGCCCTCAATTTGAGTGTATGTCCACTTGTTCTGCTATTTTGTGAGAGGGAGAAGAGCACTGAGGACATTAACACAACACTGGAAGGAAGAACAGCTACAACTTAACTATCAGAAAACTAAAATCATGGCATTTGCCAAAATATCTAAGAGCTATGATTGGGATATAGATGGTCATAAAATTGAACAAGTTTCATCCTTTAAATATTTGGGTGTAGGCCTTCATGCTACCAACAGCAGAAAACCTATGGGTACAATGCTGCTGATGTGGCACAAAGAAGTTCAATAGTTATACTAAAATATTTTAAGACTAGAGATGGCCAGTATATACCTGCAGCTCTCAAATTTAGAGATGGGCATGAACCGAAAAAAATGGCAATTCATTTTGGTTCTGTTCATTTTAAGGTTCAGTTCATTTCGTTTCGTTTTTATCAATTTTTTAAAAATATTCATTTTGTTGGTTCATTTGGATTTGGTATTTGTTATTTCTTTTCAAGTGTTATTTGTTATTTTTCCTTTATTTTAGAGCACCAACCCAGCCACCCCTGGGGACAGGTAGGCACTCCTTTTTTTTTTTTAATTTGGGGAGGTTTAAAAGTCCCCAGCAGGGGCTTTTTGACGCACAAATTGCTAATTCTGAGGTGCTGGCTTAGGGCCAATGCCTCATTGTTGTTGTTGTTGTTGTTGTTGTTGTTGTTGTTGTTGTTGTTGTTTTTAACTGGGCCCGCTCACCTTTTATTTTTATGATTTTTTTTTTTTTTACTGCTGACCATGGCCGCCTACCAGCTGTAGCATGGCCGGTCGACTTTTTTTCGTGGACACCCCCTCCCTGCAGCCAGAATGACCCACTGGACCAGGAAGGACATCCAGGACCAGCAGCAGCACCAGGTAGGAGACACCGCCAGAAACAAAATGAAACAAAATGAAACGGAAATTTCCATTTCATTTTGTTTCATTTCTCTTAGAGGGGGCAGTTCGTTATTCATTTTGTTATGTAACGAAATGAATAACAAATAACAAAATGAACCAACAGTTCATTTCGTGCCCATCTCTACTCAAATTATTTGAAGCCAAAGTAGCAGTCCAACTTCTATATGGAACCCAATTAGGTCCCCTTTCCAATTTTGCTCATTTAGAACTTGTGCAATCTAAATTTATAAGATTGGTCTGACAAGCTCCAAAATGTGTTTCAAATGCAACTCTGCGACTAGACCTAAGACTTATGAAAATGGAGGCTAGGACATGGGTGGTCATTCTCAGTTACTGGCTTAGACTATCCTTTCACCCTTTGGGCCTGGCCCCATTAAAAAGATGACTTCAAGTCCACCTGGAAAAGGGTAGTAATAGCCAAAATTTCATTCCTGGGTTTCTCCCCAGACCTCCCGCTGAACATGGGATATGGCCAGGCCAAAGTACTCATTAAGCAGAGCATAACAGACATAGAGCTACAATTGGATTTAGCTAGATCTTTAATGTTTGTTATTAAAGAATCCAGTAGGCATCTCTCTTTCCCTATGATATATTCAACTAGGATTAAGATACTAGACCATCAGATGGCCTTTACTTTGGCATGATGTCATGCCCTCCCTTCAGCTATCCTTGAGGGCTATTATCAGAATATCCCCTATGCAGAGAAACTATGCCCCTGTGACTCCGGGGATGTAGAATCAATAGAACATGTACTTCTCTGATGCTCATTTTACAGAGATATTCAAACCTGTGTAGTAAATCAAAAGGGTTATCACTGGCCGAGTTCAAAAATAAAGATAATTTCTTTTCTCTAAAATAAAATACCTTTGGGTTCTTTTCAAAATAAGAGGCCACATTAACTTTTCTTTTTTTTTTCTTTTTTTTTTTAATATTTTTATTATTGTTGTAAATAAAAAGGAAACCTTACATAGAAATACACCTCATTACCAATCTTGATCTCCAATCTAAATATAAATTCAGTCTACTATGGATCAGAGTCTATTAGCGCCTTTTTTCTCATAAAAAACATATAGAGGTCTCCAGCGTTCTCTTGCCTTCTGTAGGTCTTTCTCCTTGAGTATTTCTGACAAAATGTCCATTTCTGCTGTTTCCAAGTATCTATCGAGAAGCTCATGTTGTTCCGGTAAGTCCTTTGTTTTCCAGTATTTTGCCAACAGAATCCTAGCTATAGTTAACATATACATTATTAAATGTTTCTTATTATAATCTTTAATTTCCGGCATGATATTTAACAAAAATATTTCTGGCTTGAATGGTATCACACAACACAATATTTTCTGTAACATCTCATGTACTCTTTTCCAATAGTTTTTAATCACTGTGCATGTCCACCACATGTGATAGAAGGTTCCTTCTTTCTCCTTACACTTCCAACATTTATCAGATCCGTTTCCAAACATTTTCACTAATTTTTGTGGTGTTATATACCACCTATAAAACATTTTATATACGTTTTCTTTCAAGCTAGTTGCTCTGATATACCTAATATTAACTTCCCATAGTTGTTTCCAGTTATCTATCTCAATATTATGTCCTATATTCTGAGCCCACTTAATCATACAATCTTTAACAATTTCATCCTCGGTTTTACGCTCCAATAGATGTTTATACATTTTCCTAATAAATTTCTCTTCGCTCCCCAAAAACAATATATCAAATTCATTTTTCTGCATATAAAAACCTTCTTTTTTATCTTTACTGAACCTTGATTGCAACTGCAATTTTGCCCACCAGTCTAATATAATATTTTGTTTTTTTTAATTCTTCCTCTGTTTTTAATTCAGTCTTACTATTTAATATATCTTGATATCTACCAAAACTCGTCTCAGTCATCAAATTTGGGTGTGTGAAGGCTTCTATCGGGGACACCCAACCTGGGATCTTCCTATACATTTGTTTTTTAATATTCTCCCATATTCTCCATAAAGCCTTCCTAATCATATGATTGCTAAAGTTTTTCTGTTCTTTTGCCTTCTCATACCATGCAAACGCATGCCATCCCAGATTCAAATCATGGCCTTCCAATTTCCAAACTCTTGGGTTTTCTAAGAGAATCCATTCTCTTACCCATCCCAATGCACAGGATTTATAATACAAATCCCAATCAGGAGCTCCCAATCCTCCTCTGTTTACACCATCTTGTAAAGCCTTCTTCCCAATCCTCGCTTTCTTTCCCTGCCAAATAAACTTCAGAACCAATTTATCCATTTCAATAAAAAATGCTCTTTTCATTATTACTGGTATCATTTGGAATAAAAACAGCACTTTGGGTAACACATTCATTTTAATGACTGCAATTCTCCCCATTATTGATAAATGCATCCTACTCCATTTTTCTAAGTCTGATCGAATGCCTTTCATAGTTTCCAAATAATTATCTTGATATACTGTACTTGCTTTTTTTGTTATTTTAATTCCTAAGTATGTTATGGACTTCTCTTCTTTAAAATTAGATCTTTCCAACAATATTCTTCTTTCTTCTATTCCCATATTCTTAGTTAGTATTTTTGTCTTTTCTTCATTTATTTTAAGACCAGCCATCTCTCCAAATTCCAGTACCATTTTTTTCCCATAACTCTACTGAGTTGACTGGATCTTCCAATATAAAAACTACGTCATCTGCGTAAGCCTGTAATTTATATTCCTCTTGCTTTATTTTCAAACCTTGTATCTCCTTTTGGTCTCTTATTTTTTGATTTAATACTTCTAATGTCAGTATAAATAACAAAGGTGACAGGGGGCAACCTTGTCTAGTTCCTTTTTCAATTCTAATCTCTTCTGTAAACTCAGTATTAATTTTTATTTTGGCTCTTTGCTGTGTATATATAGCTGTTATATAATCTCTAAATCTTTGGCCAATTCCTATATATTCTAGATGCTTTAACATAAAGTTCCAATTAACATTATCAAACGCTTTCTCCGCATCTAAGAATATCAAAGCTACTTGTTTTTCTGAGTGGGCCTCATAGTATTCTAATACATCCAATATTGTCCTCATATTATTACGTATCTGACGTTTTGGTAAAAAACCTGTTTGATCTTGGTGTATTATTTGCACTAGAACCTTTTTTTAATCTGGCTGCCAATATAGAAGCAAAGATTTTATAATCTGAGTTAAGTAATGATATTGGTCTGTAATTTTTTATTTCTTTGGGGTCAGTTTTCTCTTTATGAATTATGGCTATTGTTGCCTGCGTCCATGTTACTGGGATTTCCTTCTTTTCCAATATCTCTTCTAGTAATTTTTTGTATGGTAGAGTTATTGTATCTTCTAATTCCTTATAGAATTCAATTGACAAACCATCCGGGCCCGGTGCCTTGCCCCTCTTCTGCCATCTTATTGCATCCACAATCTCATTATAAGCTATAGGTTCCTCCAAGGCTGCTCTTTGATTATCTGTTATTTTTAGTTTACTATTTCCTCTCAGATATTCTTCCTGTTTTTCTTTTGAAATCTCTTTTCTTAAATATAAGTTTTGATAATACTGTTTAACAATATTTTCCATCTCTCTCTCATCATATCTTTCATTCCCCTCTTTATCCCTTAATACTTGTATACATGTCCTTTCTTTTTCTTTTCTCAGTCTATAAGCTAACCACCTCCCTGGCTTGTTTGCATTTTCGAAAAAGTTTACCCTAGCAAACTTCATATTTTTTGCCATTTCTTCTGTCCAGAGGGTATTTAAATGATGTTGTTTCATTTTAAGCCTTGCTCTTATCTCCTCTTTGGGTTTTTTTTGTTTAAGTTCTTTCTCAAGTTCTTGTATTGCCCTTTCTAATTCTTTTTCTTCTTTTTGCTTTTCTCTTTTCTTTTTTGCTGCCATCTTTAATAATATCCCCCGTGCAACTGCCTTGGCAGTATCCCATACAGTACACATTGGCATGTCAGGAGATATGTTTTCCTTGAAATAAAAACTCATTTCTTCTTTAAGTTGTATAACTAATTTTTTATCTTTAAGTAGAGAGCTATTGAGTTTTCCATTGGGGGTTTTTCCTCCGAAGTCCTATCTTGGTTAAAATGGGATTGTGATCAGCAAATGTATTTGGTAAAATTTCTATTTCTTTAAGTTCCTTCATAATACTAGTTGATATCCAACACATATCTATCCTTGACCATGATCTGTGTCTATGTGAGTAAAAAGTGAAGTCTCTACCGGTGGGGTTTCTAGTTCTCCATGCATCTACTAAACCTAATTCTTCTGCTATTTGTAAAAAACTTTGAGGGATTAACTGTCTCCTACCTTCTCTTCCCTTCTCCTTTTCTGATTTTGTATCTATTTTTTTTTCCACCACTGCATTGAAATCTCCAACTATAATATGTTCATCCTGATTGGCTTTGACCAGCTCTTGTTCTAGAAGCTTATAAAAAGGATCTTGTTTTTCATTAGGTGCATATATATTTACGATTAAAGATTTTTTGCCTTCTCTCTGTATCTCTATCATTAAAATTCTAGCATTATCGGAGGCAAAGACTAATTTTGGGTTCCATTCTTTTTTAACATAAATCGCCAACCCCCCCCTTTTTTTTCTTTTTGGTCAGATGCTGTAAAAACTTCCCCAAGTTTTGGATATTTTAGAAGGTGTTCATCCTTTTTCCTGATGTGTGTTTCCTGCAAACATATGATGTCAGCCTTTAATCTCTTTAATTGATAAAATGTCCTCTTCCGTTTCTGGGCTGAGTTAAGACCATTAATATTTAATGAGATTACTTGGATCTGTCTATTCATCCTGACTATTTTTTTTTACTATCCTTTAACCTTTCCTCTCTTCTTTTAAATTCCTTCCTTGTTCCAGGTCTTTCCTCCTCGCCCAGTTGGGTTGAATGATCTTTCCCATTTCTTTTGGTCCTTCTTTTTCCTTTCATTTCTGCCTCTTCTCTTAGTTCAGTCTCTGACTCTCCATCTGTCTGTAACTCTTCCATAATCCCCTGTTTCCTCAAAAATTCTTGTGCCTTAGATGTTGAATTTATTGTGTATCTATTCCCTTGGAAATGGAAAAATGCTCCCTCTGGTGTCAACCATTTATATTTAATAGACCTCTCTTTCAGGAATGTCACCAATGTTGTATATTTTTTTCGCCGTTGCCTCATTTGCCAAGGAATGTCTTTTAATATCTTAATCTCTGTATCTAAAATATATATCTGCTTCTGTTGAGTTTCCTTAAGTACTTTATCTCTCAAACATTTCCTTGCAAATTTTAAATGTATCTCTCTTGGCAATTTATTCCTTCTAATATATCCTGAGCTTGATCTGAATGCATAATCAATTTCCAATAGGAACTTGTCTGTGTCCATTTCAATTAATGGTGCAAGGGCCTCTGTGATTAGTTGTTTTATGTCCTCATCCTGTTTCTCTGGTACATTCTGAATTCTCAGAACATATTCTGCCTTTTCCATCTCCATTGCTACTAAGCAATCCTCCAATCTTTGTTGCTTTACATTGCAACTTTCTGCCTGTGTTTCCAATCTTACCATTGATTCCTTATTATCTTCTAACTGTCTTGTGTTATTTTCAACCTGATTATGTAAATTCCCAAAGTTTGCACCCAGATTTTTAACCTCTCTAATCAATTCTTTAAGAATTTCACTTGTCTGGTCAATTGAGGTTTGCATTTGAAGTAACTGAAGATTATTTTCCTGAAATTTTTCTGTCATAATTTTTTCCAAAGTAGTCTTTTCTGCCAATTTTAATGCTCCCATTGTAGTAACATCTGGAGAGCTTTGGGGTGTTGCCTGTGGTGTCTGTTGTGGTGTGGTTTTTTTTAGAGCTGGGGGCTTTAGAAGCCATACTGCTTATAAAGCTAAGCTAAGCACACCCCCTTATAACCTATAGTTTTCAACCAATATCAATACAACCGAGAATGACAATGATATATATGTTATAACAAAATAATGAAATCCAACCAGCTGCTTTAGGAAGTGCTTAACAAGGCAATGACAAACTAATAAAAGTCAACCAGCTCCTTTAAGAAATGCTTAACAACCAAGCACTCCTTATAAATCTATTTTGTTAAGTTGCTAAATAACTATGCAAGGTTTGTTTCTTTTTCCAACAGATATCTCTCTTGTTCTCTTTAGTCAGTCTATAAATTCATATACGCTCATAAAAGTCACATATTCCTAAGACTTCAAATCACAACAAAGGTAAAGAGAAAGGGGGAGGGAAGAAGTGGAAAAATATAGGAAAATAAGAGCAAAAAGCAATAAAAAAAAGAAAGAAAGAAAGAAAGAAAGAAAGAAAGAAAGAAAGAAAAAGAGAGAAATTGTGATGGAATACTGAAAATAATCCCTTCTATAATTAGTGATGACCTACTAATAGGAGTAGCAGACTTCTCAAAAGTTCAGTTTAAGCTTCATGATATTCATTACATATATGTCTTCAAAGCTGGCTCCTCATTCAGCTAGCTTCCAAGGCTGAGTTCTTAATGAGACACTAGCACTCTCCTCACCATTCCAGTAGTCCTCAGTCCGTATATGTATGTGGAGGAGAGAATAACAAGATAAGAGTACTGTCTTCTTATTGTCCCAGCCAAAAAGCTCCAAATTTCTGTTGATTTAAATCTCCCAGCAAACACCAACTTCTCTCCTTTATTACTTTTCTCATTCAATTCGGAGTAGGTTAGCAGAAGCTTTGCCTTTCCAGAAAAATCCCCAAGAAAGTTCCATGCAGTTCAGTGCTTAGGGCTCCCGGCTCCCTGCTGTGGTCTTTCGTTGCTCTTGTCTCCTTCTCCCGCCATTAAAGGACTAATCACTCTCATTAAACAACCCACAGAGGTCAAACTTTCTTTTAACTTCTCACCTCTGGGCTCCTCCAACAGTCATTCACGCTATGTAAATACCATTACTCCTTTTGCAATTTGTATCAGTCTCTGTGTATGTCAGGTTTCCTTGAGGAGCTGCCGACGACTTAATGGCAAATCACCACATTAACTTTTCAAAAGTTGTATTTTATTTTCTATTCTAAGATGCAAAAGTTAGAATCCGAAAAAGTATCAAAAATATAAAAATCTTAACAGATCTTATCAGTCTTCAATCCTAGTTTTATTTCCCTAAAAATAACAAATCTAATTCGTTCTGACTAACTGAATACATTCAAGGTTTCTCCTATACTAACTTTTTCTACTCTACCTAACTGAGGTGAGCTCCATTGCTCACAGGATCCTAAGCATAATAATGGCTTCTGTCTCTCTGTTCTCTCCTCTTTTTGCTCGAAGCTTCCAGATATCATGAGACATAACTGACCAATGGTAGTTAACAATGCCCCATGCTGCTAGCTTGTTATGAATATTTTTCTACATAACTTAGATAAGGTCTAATACAAGGCCGAGGTGTACACTTAATATTCAGCTTAACAACTCACACCATGTCCCATCATGCTTATTTCTGTACACCAACCTTATCTCACCAATAGTTTACAAATTCCCAGAGAGCTCAGGTCATTTTTATGCTTCCTTGTTGATGTCGGATACTGGCTTTGTTGTAACATATAATATTGCCAGATTTTTTGTGGCAGTGATTAAAATTTGCCAGGTGATAACTGGTGCCACCAATTAACATTTATATTTAACTTTTATGGTGTCTATTGTTTTTATCCTTTTTTAATATCTATGGTTGTGTGTATGCGTGTATTGGGTGGTATGTCTGTATGCATCTATCTATCTATTTATCTATCTATCGTAAGATGAATTTAATTTGTTCTATGAGGTCATTCGCATTATGAATCATTTGTCTTACAATGTGCGGTTTCCCCTAGGAATTCATTGAAAACCAATTAATCGACTCCTGAGGGAACAAATTAATATGTTTTCATGGCATTCCTATGGGAAGGCTGTCCCAACCCCCCCCCCAAATCAAGGAATGCTGCTCTCCACAGCCTGGACAAACAGCTGACATTCACAGGTTCGGCCTGTCAAAATAGGCTGGGGGTGTTGCGGAGAGCAGCCTTTGGCCACCTCCTCTTCACCCAGGTCTCTGCGGGTGAAGAGTGTTAGAGGTCTTACTATTGCTTGGTATAATAAACCACCTCAGAGGAAATGAGTCACATTAAAGTAAAAAAAAAGTTTAATTAAATTTCAAATAGAAAACAAATATTCCACATTAAACAGTCTCTATTGAAGAGTGTCCCTGTAGTTGTTACACCATCCCCTAAAGCTGGATGGTAGGCATGAAGGTAAGAGTCTCCATTTCAACAGCCATGAGGAGAGATTAAAACTGTCATTTTTTTCTGTCTGTTTAACCGACAGACCTTTCAGAAAGGAGGGGCATAAAAGAATGTTAGTACAGACAGACCAATAGTTAGTCACCACATTACAAGTGGATTTCTATCAACTGGTTATAGTATTAAAATGCTATTGCAAATTAAAATTACTGTCAATTAAAATGATAATAACACCATGAACTTGCCCTAGAGCACTGGTTCCTGGGCTTGGATTCCCAGATGTTGTAGGACATGAATTTCTGATCCATGAATGTAATGGAATGAAAAGTTGGCTAATGAAGATTTAATGAGGTAAGCTGTGTAACCAATCATAAAGCTTATGGGTGGAGCTAGTATAAGGGATAAAAACAAACATGCATGCAACTGACAGTGGAACAGGGTCTAGATAGGGTCTGGTTAGGGACGTATTAGGGAATAAAGAAAGCAGGACCAGTTGTAGTTAGAAGGGGTCTTAAAATTGTAAGAAAAACATCATGAACTTAATTTAAAACTTTATTTAAGGGCAAAACAAACCATTGCCTCATATTTCATAAATTTATTTTGACTGCTGCAACAACAATAAAGTACAAATGCCGTTTCAGATTCCATTAATATTATACAAATGTTTAAGTATTTTCATGAGGGCAACGATACAAACCAGATCAGTAACAATGACAAATGCTAACAATGACCTTTGAAAATGAAGTCTAGCAAAACTTATTGACCCCTGCTGACCTAGGGAATCAAGATGAGATCAACATGAGACATTTGGGCCTACATCACAAGGCTGCTGGAAAGATTAATAATGTATTTCAGAATCTTTGAAAACATGAAACATGCTATGCAAGAATGAAGGATTAATTTAATTAATCCCTTCTTACCAACCATATTTAAACAAAGCAGCTGCCAAGCATGATAGACAATGCATTTGTCATTTACATTATCAGCTTTTGAATAATTTCTTCCAAGTGCCCCACTATTTGGAAATTAATTTCTCTTCCTTGATGAAGGTGGCAGCAATGGCACAATCTGTACTCTGAACTTTCAGTGCTACCATGAGCTTTGGCAGCCGTCCAAGACTTCTGTGAAAGCTTGAGCATGTTTCTAAAGCAATTGTGGAATTGAAGTCAAATTCTGCTCCTACTGAATTCAGGAGGTCTTGTACACTGTCATGAGGGGAACAGGAGTAAACTCACTCCCTTTTTAAAAACCAATTATTCCTGAAGCATGGATTAAATCCAACCCTTGTACTCCATTTCCTTTTCTTTTTTCTTTAGAAGTTGTAAATATTGATCCGTAAAATTACTTTCACTTGGGCTTTGGTTAAGTATTGAAAATCATACAGGAAAACAAGCAAAGAAAAACAAACTAACATCTTTAACATAAATGGTAATAAAATGTTTAAGTTCATTAAGTGCATTTGGGCAAAAAACAGCCCTAAGAACTGCTCTAGTTGAGTTATAATTCTTTAGAAAACTTGGTAAGATGACAGGTAAGGAGATGAAAAGGACATCAGCTTTCAAAATACTGATTCTGGAAATTTCTGTGCATTCTTGTAGGTCACCCATATGATGGATGCTGTAGAACAATTATTATAGTACTTAAACCTTCCAGATGGCCTGTGTGAATATGTCCTTTCCATGTCTTCCTAGTAAATTAAATAAGGAGCCGTTTGCCCCCCAAGCCCCGGAAATAAAGAGGCGAGATAAATTGGGCCACAACTTTATTACAACATATTTACTTAAATCTACTAACATGCCTGTAACCTGTTAAGGGGACCTGAGACCGTAGTGCAAGCAGGTAATGGGCGGAAATAATCTTCTATCGGCCCAATATGTATTCAGGGAGATTCACCCCGGGCCAGATGCTGCCCACCTGTTCAGCAACGTGCCAACATGAGTGAATCTGCTATCCCACCACAGCCCTCGCTTCGGCCTAATATTAACTTTCAGACTTTATTTTACTCCTAAACATACCAATGATTATTAACTTTAATCGAGGGCTGTCTAGCACCTTAAGGGCGACTTACTTGGGCCCACCTGAATACCATTACCTCTTGCACTACCCGCCACACTAAGAGGCATATCGCCTCTTACCCCACACAGCCGAGCAGCTCAGCCCACAGGCCCCCTTGCAGGTCACTAGGGCAATTTCTAGGCCACGGTTGGACAGGTGGACACCATCCCTACTATAATTGGGGACAACACACATTAATGCCAGGGTGGTCTCTAACCAACCCCTGTCCCTTCAGGATAAATCTAGCTACCTCCCTGTTCACTCCCCTACGGGCTCTGTCCACCCATCTAGGGTCATGGGCTGATCTCCACTCTAAACGTGGGACCAACGCGACCAGCCTAAACGTATACTAGGAGACATTTGAAGTTCACTCAAGTATTCCATGACCTTGAGGATAAGCATTTTGCCAGGGGTTGCCAGCAAATTGTTGCCACCCTTGGTGGATCAGCAAGAGGTCACGGGCCCCAACAGAGACTCCTGGCATGCTCAGCTGCAAAATCTGGCCTTGAGCATGCCTCTTTGGCCCCATTGTTCAATAGTGGCACATGCACCTGTCCAGGATCTTGGCCCCAATGAAAACATGCAGCATACTCAGCTGCCCCTCTGTTCAATAGTGGCACATGTGCCCGGCCAGGATCTTGGCCCCAATGAAAACGTGCAGCATACTTGGCTGCCCAGAAGACAAGGCTGTGGCCAAACACCACCACTCTGGCCCTCGTCGTCAATGTCCAACCTGGAATGGCAGAAACATTAAAAGAGAGGCCACAGCCCAACACTCTGGCCATGGCCAGGCATAAACTCAGAACTTCTGACATCTCCACCTACTGATATATTGACTGCTCAATGAATTGCAGCCATGGAGGCAGCCCCAATCTGAAAGCAATGTGGTCAAAATTCAAACGTGTTTGTCCATGTTGTCTAATATGGCCAATGTCACTTCCAAAACAGGTACAAAGTCAGTGGCACCCCATCCCTGTGCTGGAAAAGGGGGCCACACTTCCCATCACCAAATACTCCCACAGGGCCCAATGGCCAGATGGGTGTTACATGGCCCTGGCCCCATATTATGTCTAGCCCCATGAACTTAGGCCCATAGACCCACGAATCCTGAGCCTCACACCCTCAGTGCAGTATGACAGCAAGTCCACCCACTGCAGAGAGGTACATGACTGATCTGATTGTACAGGATGCCACTAGGCCACCCTGTCGAGATAGCAAAACATTAATTCTTATGGGGCTACGGAACTTTTAGGACCAGACCCACAGCGGGAGGGGTCTTTTTGCGGTGTCCTTATGGGGAAACTCACTGGATCTACCTGTGGTGCAAGCCATAGCTGCACACGCACTTCCGCATCCAGAGATGTGTTAGAACTTTCATTCACATCTATTACAGGACCCCATGGAGTTGAACTCCTAGCAGGCCGAATGGGGTTGAACCATCTGCACCGCAATAAGGCAGGCAGAAACAGGCTGCCCAGCTCTGTGAGCCAGATGACCACTGCTGAAGCGTTCTGCAGCAACTGGGTGGGAAGGGGACATAACCCTAATCCATATTGGACCATAAGGCTCATCCCACCACAGGCTTGGGCGGTATGCCCCAGGCATGCAGAACCCCTTCTCATACTGCAGCCAGGTAGACCTGGCAAAATCAAAGTCAGTCCGGTGAATGGTGTTCATGTATTGGCTCTCTCAGGGCAAGCTTTAACAATAGTTCCGGCATAAATAAAAATGCTGATAGCCAGTTGGTTCAGCATCTCTGGTTTGTGCTGCCTAATCTCATATTCTTCATCATCCAGCCTTTTTGAGGCTTCCACCTCTATTTCCCTATTCAGCAAATCAAAATGTCAACAAAACGAACACTAAAGTGTTCAGCTTATTTATCATCCCATACCACTTCAAGTAGTCGCTGGGCAGTTTACAATATTTAATTACAGTGTGCAGGCTACGTATTTGCCCCCCCCAAAAGCTGGGTCCTCATTTTACCGACCTCAGAAGGATGGAGGGCTGAGTCAGCCATGAGCTGGCTACCTGGGATTGAACCGCAGGTAATGAGAACAGTTTTACCTGCTTTACAGGCATTTAACCACTGTGCCACAAGGCTCTTGTGGATCTTGTCCACCATTGCCTGGAACAGGTGATCACCTAATGGGAGCAATTCATCACCCTCAGGTAATTCCAGAAGGGAAGGGCCAGGCAGACTGGGCGCAACAGGGTCTGCCTGGACCACTGTATCCCGCATACAAGATGGTACGTTAGTTTGAGAGCCTACCTCAAGAATTGGAGGCCCCTCGGATGCCGAGGTGGTCAAATTAAAGGGCATCCCAGGATCTACAGCCCTGACTGGGGGTGGCACACTAAAAGGTGTATAGGATGCCTGGGGCCGCTGAATCCCACCCCATGGCCAGGCCTCCGGAGGTGTGCTGAGCAGTAGACTCACTGGCACTGATTGCCCCACCTCCATGCTTATACTTGCCAGACTGCTCCTCCTCCTGGCTGAGAGGTTGAGGACTGGTTCGAATGGCTGCCGTTCCCCTCCGCCCTCCAGGAATAGACTGCGGCCACACCTACGAGCTTGGCCCAGTGGGCATGGTGGGTTCTGGTGCAGGCAAGGGGGTCTGCTGATGGGAGACCTATGAGGAAGACCCAGGCTCGGCTGCTTTGGTGATATCTCCTTCCAGAAAAGCAATATGGGATAACATTAGTTCCCCTATCCTATACAGTTCTGCCCTCTTCAGAGCTTTGGTGCCACTAGTCACTCTGCCTGCTGTTCTGGTATTGACTAGCCCCTGCACCCGCAGCTGCTGCAAGCTTGCCCCAGATGGCTGCATAATTTGGAAGGTCCTCATCAGATGAAGCAGCAGACAATTCTGGGGGGAGGGCAAACAGGACCCCTCTTTTTGACTTACCTTTTTTTTTGGAGGGGGGATGCCTTAATAGAACTCCCTAGTACCACTACCAAGATATCACCAAGTGGTGAATATAAATGGACTGGGTTGGCTCACAAACGCCCCCTCCAGTCTCTTGGGAAGAATCAATTGCACAGTCAGGGGATAAGAGGGCTGGTCCTCCTGTGGACCGAGAACTGGAAGAGATCATCGAGGAAACAAAGACTACGTGTCAATGGGCAATTTTCACAATGGAGAGAGAGGTGAAAAGCAGTTCACCCCAGGGATCTGTCTTGGGCCTGGTGCTTTTAACTCTGTTCATAATTGATCCTGGAGACAGGGATCAGCAGTGAGGTGGCCAACTTTGAGGATGACACAAAACTTTTCCGTGGTAAAAACCAGAGAAGGTTGTGAAGAGCTTCAGAAGGATCCCTCCAAACTGGGATAATTGGTGGCTTAATGGCAAATGTGGTTCAATGTAGAAAAATGTAAAGTAATTCATATTGGGGCAAAATTAAAACTGAGCTATCTGTGACATCAGGAAAGAGATCTTGGCATGTTGCTGGACAGCACAATGAAGGTATCTACTAAAGTGTGGCAGCAGTGAAGAAGGCCAATTCCATGCTAGGAATTATCAAAAAGGAGATTGAAAATAAAACGGTCAACGTTATAATGCCCTTGGACAAAATGATAGTAAGGCCACACCTGGAGTACTGTGTACAATTCTGTTCACTGCATCCCAAAACAGACATAGTGGAACCGGAAAAGGTACAGAAAAGAGTGACTAAAATGATTACTGGGCTGGGGCACCTCCCTTATGAGGAAAGGCTAAGGCATTTGGGGCTCTTTAGTCTGGAAAAAAGGCGCCTGAGGGGGGATATGATTGAGACATACAAAATAATGCAGGGTATGAGTAAAGTGGATAGAGGGAAGCTCTTCTCCCTCTCACACAATACCAGAATTACTTATTTTTAATTATTTTAGAGTACATTCACCCTGCCTTTCTTCTTGTCAAAGGAACCAAACTAGGGGACATCCACTCAAATTGAGGTTTGTGATAGTGAGGACAAAATAATTTTTTTTTATTTATTATACGCAGTGTGTTGCTAGTTTGTGGAATTCCCTGCCACAGGATGTGGTCATAGCATCAGGCCTGGATGCCTTCGAAAGGGGGTTGGAGAGACTCCTGGAAGAAAAGTCCGTCACAGGTTGCTAACCATTATGGAGATGCATAATCTCCAGGCTTAAAAGCAGGGTACTTCAAGGGCCAGATGCAGTAATTTGGTGCCAGAAGACAGGTATCTAGTCTCATGCCCTCCCAGACACATTTGGTGGGGCCACTGTGAGAAAAAGGAAGCTAGCAGGGCACTTATGTTCTTATGTAATGCACATAAACAGACAGGGTCCCACGCTCAACCCCCCCTTTCAGTCCCTTACAATAATAGAGCTGGTTTAAATTGAGTGCAACCCAATTATATTCATATGCTAGTAACTATAAGCAATTAAATATGCTATGAAGGTGTGGGGGTGACTTCCCCCGATCCTCCCCCAGGTCCCAGAGAAACCATAAACAGGCTGTGGAGCTGGGTGCCACCAGCCAACCCCCACCCCACCCCACCCCACCGCAGGGCTCAGTCAAGGCGCAGTTCCCAATAAGCCACCAGAGTAGAGATGGGCATGACCAGAAATTTTTTTTCTGAGTTGTTGTTTTTCGGGACGGGTCCGTTTCGGGTCGTTTCCGTTTTTCGCAAAAAAAATTAAACAATTGTCGTTTCGTCGTGTCGTTTGTCGTTACCGCCGCCGCGATTTCATGCAATTTGACGTCCCAGCGAGTGGCGTCCCACCGGCGCTAGGTGTTTTTGCACCCTAGGCGGCAGGCGGGGTGGCGGGGGGGGCATGGGTGGGCGGCGGCAGCGGCAGGGGGAGGGGTGGGCGCGTGGGCGGCGGGCGCGGGTCCCGCAATGACCCAGAGCAGGCGGAAAACACTTTAAACTGACTTGCTGCACAAGACTGCATCGAATAAAGCAATTGCAATTTTTATTGCAAACAAAGTGGGCAGTGCACCCACAGCAGAGCTGCAGGCAGGGTATGAAAGGACCTTGGCTTGCCACCAAGCAAATGAAATTTTTAAAATAAATCCACACCTCCCCTCCCACTCAAACCTCCCCCCCCTTTTGAAGCACTATCAGAAAAGAAATCCTAACAACTGCAGGAGAATAAAAAAGAATAAACTGCGTTGCTATTCCCCACAGCAGACAGAGAATGAAAGGAATTATTATTATTTCCTAAAAATTCAATTGAATCAATTCCCTCCCTGCCTGCCTAACTGAAATCTAAAGGTTCCGCGAAATCGAAACTAGTCTAGCACAGCAGCCAGCTACACACAGCCCTCTCCCACCCATATCCAAGCCCGGACTGCGACTCTTCTAGGAGTGCCTCGGCTTTTTATGCCCTCTTGCACATCCAGAAGTGTCAGTCAAAACCTGGCCATGCGATTGGTAGAATGGGTCCAAAAATTTGCATGGTCCCATCCCATGGCCAGCCCATCATTGCGCAGGTGTAAAAAAATAAAAATAAAAATAAAATAAAATAAAATCAGTGCAAACTTTTACTGCTATAAAAAACCCACTGCTGCTCCTGTAAAAATTCAAGCATTTAAAATAGCTAATTTTCGCATGTTTCTGTGGTGCTTTGGTGGTTTTTTGGACCAAAATTTAAAAAAAAATTGTGGACGCCATTTTGGATTCCCCCGCACTGCATGGCAAATGGAGACGCTGAGGATGCCCCCTCCCAGCCCGGTACCAGCAGCCCAGGCCAGGAGGGGGGGAAGGCTTGGGACCCCCCCCCCCAAGAAACCACCCCTCTGGTAGGTGCCCTCAGGCAGGCATATTTTCGCCTGCTTTTTTGGCCGGGAATCGGGGTTTTTTATTTTTAAAACTTTTTTTCTGTGCCGCTTGGCATCGCGTGATCGCCGCACGATGCCAGGAACGACAACGACAAATCAGACCCAATTTTTTTTTCGGTTCGAGTTCGAGTTCTGACAGCTTAATTGTCATTACTGTTTCCGTTACGTAACGGAAACGATATCCGAAAACGGAAACGAAAATTTCGCCAAGTCGTGCCCATGTCTACACCAGAGAGAGGACTTAACTGTTGTAAAAGAGCTGGTGCTCTGATCTGCCCGAGGAAAGCAGGGAGCCGAGGCCTTTTAAGGTTTAGTCCTACCCTATCCTAACTCCTCTTAGTCCAAGCAGCCTCACAGGAAGCGTGCTCGGCCCTCCCCCCACCCTCCCAACTCTCCCAACTCTTTTCTATACCCCCCCCCCAAGAAATAAAAGGCCAAACCACGCAGCCCAGCCAGGCTGCTCGTCTCCTGTCTTTCCCCGCTCCTCCTCCTTTTCTCTTCAGCCTTCAGCTCCACCTCGTCATTGTTGTTAGTCTTGGTGTTTTGTTTTGTTTTAAATCAGATCGCAGCAGGCTCTTCCCACAAGCACTGCTGACGATCTCGCTGAGAAGAGGCTGAGGCAGGGAGGGAGCCACCTTATGTAGGCTCCCATCCCCGGGCAAAAATACCCGGATCAGCGCGAAGTCTTCGCGCCAAATGTCGAGGGCGAGAGGGCAAATGTGCTCCACCCCCAAATTACATTGGGCTCAGAGCTGCCCTTTGCTATATTTTACCTGGATTTTCTTACACATAATTTGTATCAGATTGAGAGACTTCCGCCCTTCATTTTGCATACACATTCATATATCTAAGGTATTGTTCGTGAAGTGCACATTATTGATACATTCTACCAAACCTACTCATCCTTCTGCCCCAAGACAGGTTAAAGTGTTTTGGTGTATTTCCAGTTGTTCATATTTCAGCTGTTCTCATTTCAGCTCTTCTCATTTCAGAACATCTATGGTGTTTTGTGCACACATTATTCCTTTGAAATGATCTGTACGATTCAAACACATAGATTTATGATGTGAGGTATATTCCTCTGTTAGTCCATACAATCATGAATTTGAAAGGAACCTACAAGGCCATAAAGTCTAACCCCCTTCTCAAAGCAGGACTGCAAATCATAGGATATCTGTCAGAAGGCTGTCTAAATCTGTCTTGAAGGCCTCCAGTGTTGCAACACTCACTACCTCTTAGGATAACTGGTTCTATTGTCATACTGCTCTGACAGTTATGAAGTTTTTCCAGATATGCAACTAAATATATGACTTACTGTAACTTCAGCCAATTGTTACATGTTCGACACTCTGGGTTAATTGGGAACAGATCCTGCCTGTTCTCTGTATGACAGCCTTTCAAGTATTTGAAATTCTCTCTCATCAGTCTCCTTTTCTAATATATTTTGGGAGGTGCAAAGCGTTGTTTTTGACAGATCTTTCAAGCCAAATGAAAGTTTATCTTTAGTTCTGAATAGCTGCTCAGAAATATTGTCCATATACCACAGGAAATGAGTTCTAAATTGATACCAGCTTCAGTTCTCCACAACTGCCACTTCTATCTTCAATTAAACTGGTATCTGGATGTTATTGGTGGATAAGTATCCAGATACTTTTCTATCCTCCTTGCCTCTGTGCCTTTAACATGGGACTGTCAACATTTTTCATCTTTTAAAGATATATCTCAAATAATATATCCATGTGCACATATTAGAGGTCTTGATGAACATGTTGTTTTCCCACATAATGTTGTAACTCCCATTAACCAGGCTAAGAGGACTAGTGCAGATGGGACATGAAGTTCAATAATATCTGGAAGTATATGTCTTTGCTACATTCCTACAGTAGTGACTACTACTATTTTTCTCACATAAAACAATGTTACCATTTCACCCCAATAGTTTATACAGGAATATCCAAAATAATTCTATAACAATACTACACAATTTATATTCTCTATCCATCAAGCCCAGAACAAGCAGAAGCTTTCTCCAGTCAAAAGGTCTTTTAGTACAGTGGTACCACGACTTACGAGGGGCACGACCTACGAAAATCCCAACTTATGAGCGCTCTTCAGCGCTCCACCCCCCGGTTGCTTACAAGCAAGATCAGGGATTCCGCACCTTGCGAGCACATTTAAACTACCCGCCGCTTGTGTCTCTGCTCCCAGTGGGGGAAAGAAGTGGTGGGTGGTTTAAAGGGTCTTTAGCCACTAGGCAAGCAGTTGCCTCAGTGCCTAAAGACCTTTTAAAACACCCACCACTTCTCTTCTCCCCCACTGTTTGTTTAAAGCAGTTTCCCATAGGAATGCATTGAAATCCGTTCGTCCAGAATGGATTAATTGACTTTCAATGCATTTCTATGGGAAATCGCTCCCCGATAACTGACTTATGAGCATTCGGTCGGAAAGGATTAATCTCATAAGTCGGGGTACCACTGTATATATAAGTACAATGGCAGTAACTGATACCACAACCATAACCAGAATAGCAGCTGCTTTCTTCTGATTCAATCCATAAAAAGAAAAAAGAAAAAAAATCTGTTTATGAATGTGGGATACTGTGCTACTGTATCCACAATTCAAAATGTCAGGAAATGGCCTGATATTACAATATTGTACCAGTGTTTCGAACAGGAAAAAGGATGCTGAGCTTTGCATAGCAATGGGCAGCTTGAATGTTGATAATGCCAATGGCAACAGTCAAGATGGTTTGCAGGATATCTTATTGTGTTCCGTAACATTCAAAAGCAAACAAAGGAAAATCTCAGAAGCTGACTTGTTCTTTTATCAGTTAATCATGTCTCACATAAACTAATTAATTGTCAGGGCTGTTTTTCAACCAGTGTGAACATGTGGTAGATTGTCTCAATAAAGGAAGCCACAGCTGTTAGTTTTCAAGGCCTAAGCAGAATTTGCTGGAAAAGACCATACAGATAGGAAAGAGGGGAGGACTGAAAGAAAGAGAAAACAATCTAATTTGAGATGTTGTTGGTTTGCATGATCTGAGCAGATTATCAGGCAACTGTATATAGTGACAAGAAGGGGGAAAGATTGAATCTATGGCAGAATTCCACCAAAGTTCTGCTAACATTAAGACCATCCCAAATGACAAAGGAAGCTTACTTCAGAGCTTAAATCAGTGAGCTGATGTAGATTTGTTCCCATTTCTTTAAAAATAATTTTTAAAATATATTCACCATTAGAGATGGGCACCAAAATGGCATTTTGTTTTGTTTTTGTTCTCCCCACCCATTTTGTTTTGTTTCTGATGAAATGATTTATTTTTTAAAAAAAATCATTTCATATTTCATTTCATTTGTTTGTTTTGTTTTGTTTTTTACACAAGCCAACCAGTCTAGCATGGCAGGCTGGTCGGTATTTGTTTGCTTGTTTTTAACAAGGGCCCAGTAGGGGATCCACACTACAGCTGATTGTCCTGACCAGCTGTAGCGTGGGCCTCCTGCTGGGCACTAGCAGCAAAATAAAAAATAAAAATAAAAAATTATTTTAAAATAAGAAAGCACAGAGCAGGTGGCTGAGCTACAGCTGAATAGGGCTTTTATATATATATAAAAAGCCCCAACCAGCTGTAGTGTGGGTCCCCCTGCTGGGCGCTGGCAGCAAAAAATAAAACATAAAACATTAAAAATTTAAAAAGCACCAGGCAGCAATTTTTTATTATTTATTTTTATTTTATTTTATTTTATTTTATTTTGCTGAAAGCACCCAGCAGGGGACTGCACTAAAAAGCCCCAATCATCTGTAGTGCAGTCCCCCTGCTCAGTGCTTTCTAATTTTTATTTATTTATTTATTTATTTATTTATTTATTTATTTATTTATTGCTGCAAGCACCCAGCAACGGGGCCATACTACATCTGATCAGGGCTTTTTAATAAAAGGCCCGATCAGCTGCACCTTGGCCCCCTGCTTGGCACTTTTTTATTTATTTATTTATTTATTTATTTATTTATTTATTTATTTATTTATTTATTTTGCTGCAACGGCCCACCAGAGATTCTGCACTACAGCTGATTAGGGCTTTCCCTGATCAGCTGTAGTGCAGGCCCCTGCTTAGCACTTTTTGGTTGTTGCTGACGGAGCCCTCCCAGCGCCTCCCAGCGCCCCCCCCCCCACCGCTGGTGCCACCAACAGGCCCCTGGGAGGGAGTTCTGGAGGCAAAAAAAATTATGTTTAAACCTCCCACCTATTCCCCTCAGCTGATCAGCGCTGGGGGAGGACAAAACCCCTCAGTTTCCCGTGCCCCATCGGGTAAGTTTGGGGGGAACTGCAGGGTTTTCCCCATAGGAATGCATTGCTAAATGCATTCCTATGGGAAAATGAAACAAAATGGAATTAAACAGAAATAATAAATAACAAAATGAATTAAAAATTTATTTCATGCTCATCTCTATTCACCATCAGATACAGAATCTCTTTCTCAGCCCCAATGCCTGTTTGGCCAGGAAAGTGTTAAAAAGTTTCTCCTCCTGACAGTCCTGACTGAAAAAATGTCAAGACTGCCCCAGACCTGGAGTTGATTTGCCCTTTGAAGACTTTTGTCAGGATTCTGGTTTCATAAATATTTGCTGAAAGCACTTAGGACTGGGGTATTCCAAACTGCTTGGTATCTTTCTCATGTAGAAATACTTTGAATATTCTGTACAAAATTGTAAGCTAATTCCCTCATGATACATTACAAAATGCCTTCCTTTCTGGAACATTTTCACTCCACCACTTTCTTTAAAGCAAAGCTTCCACCTCCCCCACCCACCCATAAACTCATATACAAAATTGCTTTTGACTCTGTCTGACATTTCACTGCCTTGCAGCATTCCCAGCACAAAGCTACAACAATTTAGCTGCTTTCAAAGTCTCTTTCTGGTAATCCTGTTCCACACATGCTCATTTTATAACAAAGTTCATCATTTCTTTTTTGAATTTTTTTTTGACGATCACTATTTCAGCCCTTGCAAATTAAAAACAACACCAACAAAAAGTGGAGCTAACCATTCTTTTTAAAGAGAAGTGAGATCAATCTTTTCAATGTATATGGTATAATTTAAATCTGGGGATGTTTTACAGCCATCTTTTTCTACATGGGGTAGTAATCTATAAATTAAAAAAAATCAGCATTCAAACATGGTTTATCCAAACTTCCAAAAATTAGGCACAAAGCAAGAGCTACACCTTTGTCAAATACATTACTGATCAAAAGTCTTGTTTTAAAGTTATAAGCTTTATTTTGGCTGCCCCATTTTTAGAATTTCTATGTAGTATCAGTTTGCTGTGCCAGCAAAAAAGCATTGCTGCAATCTTGTGCAGCAAGAATTAAATCGTGTCTGCAGTAAATTCTTGAAAATAACATGGCTTCAGTAAATATGTGTGACTAATGTAATCATGTGGTAAGCAATGACTGGGAGAGAGGGTGTCAATTTCAGAAAAACACACAATGACAATTGTTCTTCCAACATGGCTGCATCATTCACAAATAAACCACATGAAGACATGAAGTATCCATGGGCATGCAACTGCTACTATGTAGAAACTGAGAAAACTGTAATGCAAATACTGAAAGAGATCAAGATATCAGCTCTGGCATGATTAAACTTGTCAACTAGACAACCAGGAAAGGTTGTCACAATGACAGCCTATGATTTTCAGGATAATGGTAGTTTAAGTAGATCAATATTTCAGAGAATTTCTGGCAACTTTAATTTGTTCTCCAGCCAGCAGAAACGACATTGTTACACTGAATATTGTTGCTTTGCTTTACAAAATTATATGTTTTATCCATAAGCTTATCTTTTGAGAAAAATGTCTGCAGCAGCAGTCCTATATCCTGTTAATGTGGGATTATGTTCAGCTCAATGGGTCTTTCTTCTAACAAGACATGCTCAGAATTACATTTCATATGAGCATAAAAATAGGGAATGACAGTGATGCAAGTGCTGGAGAGGCACGGAATGTATATGTTTGGAACTCTGAAGTACTATGGTAAGCTAAAACCTAATCAGGATGAAAATATCCAAAAGAATGAAAATTTACCAAACGTCTTTGCATTATGCATGCTCATCTACACATGCACACTCATCAGCCTTCTGGCACACTGTGCTAAAATGACTAATTAAGATGTGTATTTAGAATATTTTATCCTTATATACTACAAATAGACATTTTATTCCACATGAAAGGTATTTTTTTCAGAATCTACATAGCAGCAGACCCACTATAAATGTTGTTTCATGGCATTGCCATCTGCACAGTCATAAACAATGTTCCCAGATTTCAGCATTCAGTTTTTCTTCCCTAAAACAATGTCCACAAAGGAAAACTTGGAAGAAAAAATTCCCAATAAATCTGTCACTCTTTGCCATCAAGATACTTTTTTCCAAGTATACTACGATCCTGAGAAGCTGAAGTGATGTATTCTGGTTGTGAGTAGGTTGGTCTTGTATTCTGGGAAATGGGAGCTGTCTTCCACTAGGTATGCATGGGGAGCAGAGCCCTAGAGTGCACAGGATCAGGAAATATCTTGCAATCAGGAAATATTTTCCCACTCCATGTATCCTGTGACCCAAGAGGAAAATCAGAAATATTGGTGCAAAAACACATTGGCAGACATTTATTTTATTCAGCTAGACAGAAAAACAAAAAGCCAGCAACTCTGACAAAAACACAGTTGTTAGAGTAAGCAAAATAAAAATTGCACCCTATCCAGAATTGTCCCAAGCCCTATATAGTTTAATTAAGCCAACCCACTCATCACAGCAGGAACAACTCTTCTCCAGTTAGGCAAACAGGAAGAATTCAGCAATTGCAGACACAGAATTACATGTAGCTTAACACTTGCAAATACCAGATAAAGAAGGAGGCAGGTACATCCATTAACACACTACAAGTACTGTAACAGACATAATGAGATAATGGCTGCCCCGAAGAGCCTTTCATTGCTGGGAGGGGCTCCTTTGCCTCCCTGCACCAGATATGACATGCAAATTATGGACCATGGGGTCCATCAGGATAGGAGCCTATATAAGGCCCTGGTGAATTTTTCCTTACCTCTTTTGCCTCATGCCGTTCTCCCTTCTGCCCACCCTATTAGGAGAATAAGATTAGCAGATGGGAATTTTTGACTGTTACTCAGATTGGCCAAGAGTGGCAATGAAGTTTTGCCCATCCCATTCTCCTAAGGCGAGGTGTGGTCATTTACTAGTCAGTCAGGACCTTGATTGGCATCAAACAAAACATAGAATACAATAGGCAATAATATATGCACATACAACAAGTATGTGCCCAATTAAAAATGCACAGGTGCGGACTGGGGCAGGTTAAAGAGATCACGTTACACCCCTCCTAAAGCAGCTCTACTGGCTACCATTCAGCTATTGGGCACAATTCAAGGTGCTAACCTTAACTTACAAAGAACAAAATGGCCTGGGTCCATGCTCCCGCTGGAGGCCCGGACTGCCCCATCTCTGTTGTCTTTCTGGAAGCAGGCAATGACCTTCCTTTTCAGGCAAGTTTTCTCTGAATCTGGGACTACCTCCTATGTGACTTTATATGGATTACCATACATGACTGCACTGACTGATTTCATAAGAACACTCGTGTTTTCCATATTGTTTTTCACCCCTTATAATGGATTTTTCTTTTCTTCTTGCATACTCTTTGTAGCTCTAATGTTGCCTTTTTAAAAATGTTCGAAGAGAGCTCTTCAAATTCCCTGTTCTTAACTGGAATATATCTTGAATGTTCTGGACTGTATATTGTCCCTCATTATTGTAAGCCACCTTTGGTCCTTTTCCAAGAAGAAAAGTGGGATATGCATATTCTAAATAAATAAATAAATAAATAAATAAATAAGTAAATAAAATACAGAACAAGACATAGTATGGCAAAATACTGCCCAGAGTTCCGTCCGGAAAATGGGTGGTCTAAAAATACAATAAATAAATAAATACAACAAATAAAATAAGAAATGACATGATATGTCCATTTGAAAGGTATTTGGCCATCAACCATGAAACTCTGGCCCACCTGGGGGTAGTCATCCTCGTCCTAAGAGTGTGAAACAAAAGACCCTGTTGGAAATTGTAACCTGCATTGCTGAACCAATAGATTAATGTATATGGCAGTCTGCCTAGTGTGGACTTTGTTATTACCTGACAGCAAATTATTCAGAATCACCTCCTCTGATCATCCAGGAAATCTGACAAGAAACTGCTCCAGATAGGAAGTGTGGATGTCCTTGTATACAGCACATTGAAGGAGCATAAGTGCCAGGGACTTGACAGCCTCAGAATTACAGGGGCAGAGCCATGTTTCCAATGGTTGGAAACTAAATCTGCCATATAGGACATTAGATGGAAGTACATTATATCTTGCCAGGGTGAAGGCACAAATACTTTGTGGGCTGCTGCAGAGAGGTCTTTCCTTTCGATGTCCAATAGCCTGACAATTAACAGTCTTTATTTATTTATTTATTTATTTATTTATTTATTTATTTATTTATTTATTTTTATTTATTTATTTATTGCACCAATTTCCCAGAGGGAACTGTGCAAAGGATAGGGCACCCAAATAATCAGGTGAAATTCCAATAGCTTGACTCTCTTGAGAGAACAATTTAAGACCAGGAGAATAAAAGGAATTGGAATGATGCCTGCTATTAGGGGATCTTGATTAGACAGAAAACATATTCTCAGCCAGCAATGTAGACTACATGCTGTCTTGAGATATAATGGGAAATATGTTACAGGCACTAAAGCAGAGTTCATTGTGCATTAGATTTCACTTTGAATGGTTTCAGGTTTTTGCAGGAAAGAAGAAAGGCAATGAAAAGCAGTCTAGTCTCAATCTCATTTTGAAAATGCAAGTGACCTCCCTGAAGCCCAAAGCCATATTGATTCAGCTTGAAACTCAGAGATTAGGTAACAAAATCTGTCCTTGAGAAGATGGCTCCAGACAGGAAATATAGCTTGGAGATATATCTTCTTTCACAGATTACTCATACAAAAGACCAGTTCATCAATGTAAATGGGGGGAGGGGGGTAACATGCGGCTTGAGTAAACAAAGGAAGATTGACATTCCAGAGACAGACTCTGTTGAAATGGACAGAAGTTCCACATCCCAGTAAGGCTTATACTGTACTTGGCAGAAGGCTTTGGATGCTTCGTCTTCTTTTGAAAAGACCCAATGTCCTCTGCTATGTCACCCTTACTGTTGTCAGAAAATGGTCAGCATATGGCATAGTTTTCTGATCCTCCACCCCCAATCTTGCCTATCCTATATGCAACAGTGTTTCTCATGTGGCGCCAGCAAACTACAGCAAACATGAAATAAAAAGAGAAGTCTTCCATAGCTTCCTTTTCCCGGGGCAACATCAACAGCCTGCTACCCGAATGTTGATTTAAAAAAAGTGTTCTGTTTTAATAGCTAAAAGGAAGAGACCCCTCTCTCTCCCTCTGGCTCCCCCCCCCATTGCTTTGAGTTCCTCCTGAGTAGTAGGGAAAGGGGTGCTCCTGTCAAAGGGGCAATAAAACCATCAAACACCGGAAGTCCCGCCCCCTTACCGGAAGTCCCGCCCCTTACCGGAAGTCCCTCCCCCTTACCGGAAGTCCCTACCTTCCGCCCCGCCCCCTTACCCGGAACCGGAACCTTCCTGGGCCCTTTGACCTGGAAGTGACGTCCTCTTCCGCCTGACCCGGATGGGGAGCCTTGCCCCCTCCCCCCGACACGTCACGGGGTCCCCCTACCCCACCCCGCAGGCATGCCCGGGCATGCCTGCCCCTAGGGCGCTGCCGCTGGCTATGTGTTGCCTGGGCCTGTCTTGCTGCGTGTGCGCATGCCTGAGAGGCCTTTATAAGAAGAGGGGAGTGTTCTGGGGTGCCCGCCGCCGCCTTTTCCGCTGTTCCTCGAACCGACTGGCCCATGGTCCCCGCCGTCCCGTTTATGTGGAGAAAGATGGCGTCTTCAAGCAAGATCGGGTTTTCCTCCAGCTTGCCGAAAGACACCCCGGACTCACCGCCGAAAGCAGAGAGCGTGGACTCCCCTCCGAAGCCCGAGAGCCCGGACTCTCCGCCAAAATCCTGGACCCCGAAGATAGAGAGGCAGCGGTTGAAACCGAAAAGGCGTCTGCACCCCCACATGCACCACGGGCCTATGGGATTTTCCATGCCCCTCTGCCCCCTAAACACCCCATCGCAGAAGCCCAGCTCTGCGCCCAAAAAGCCGCCCAAGCCTGCCCTTCACGCTGAGGAGACCCTGTTATGGTCCGATCTTGAGTGTGATTGTCCTCATGGAGTAAGAGCAGGATGGCAGAAACCAAAAGAGAAATTGGGGAGTGAATGCTCAGATGGTTCCGAACCTGGGCCTCTAGAGGAGCCACAAGAGGATATTTGGACTTCTGCAGATGAGGGTTATGAGAGCGGTTCAGCGGCCGAGGTGAGTTTTTTCATTAAATTGTTTATAACTCTCGTTCGGGGCTGTGGGGGGGCTGCAAAATTTAAAACTAAGAGGCTGTTTAATGCTCTCTCAACAGGACACTCTGCTGGAGAAAAAGAATCTGCCGAGAAGTCATAGCATGTGAAAAAAAAAAAAAATTCTGACGCTTCAAGTGGTTTCAACATATACTCTGAGAATATAACAGCTTATTCAATAATGTCTGTCTTTATGTTTAAAATTAGAAAATAGCCTTTTCCGTCCTATTATTTGCAAATATTAAACACATTATAAGTCTGGTAAAGCCTTGAAATCTTAAAAATGCTCCAGCCTTATTCTCTTGTGAATAAAGTTTATTTAACCCCTTAATCTGTGTTCATATGTCTGTGGGCTGCTAAGATGCCTGACCACGGGGATGTTCTAAAAAAAATATATATTATACACCGGATTCTGTAGGAAGTTTTGGAGGTGTGACCCCTCTATTTAGTGAGGCAAAAAAGCGCATCAAATCATTAAGGGTCAAGGATGTTTCTCGATGGCTTTCTGATCAGGATGCCTATACACTCCATAAGCCGGCCCGAATACATTTTAAAAGAAACAAGACTATTGTCTCAGGAGTCGATGCACAATGGCAGGCGGATTTGGTAGATATGCAGCAATTTTCAGAGTACAACAGGGGCTACAAGTACATATTAACATGCATTGATATTTTATCTAAATATGCCTGGGCTGTGGCTCTCAAAGACAAGACGGGGCGGGAGGTGTCCAAAGCTTTAGCGGCCATTTTCAAACAAAACCATAGACATCCTGAGAAGCTTCAAACAGATCGAGGGTTAGAGTTCCTAAATAAGCCTGTAAGCCTGCTGTTAAAGAAACATGGGATACACCACTTTGTCACCAATAATGAGGTCAAGGCTGGTGTTGTGGAAAGGTTTAACAGAACTTTAAAAACAAAAATGTGGCGGTATTTCACAGCCAATAATACGTACAAATATATGGATGTATTACCTCAGCTCCTAAGAAGCTATAATCACAGCATGCACAGAACTATCAAGGCTAGGCCTGTAGATGTGACCCCTCACAACTCTTTGGCCATCTGGAAAACAATCTATGGGACCTCTGCTAAAACGAAAGAGGAGAGGCCGCTGTTCAGAAAGGGAGACCATGTCCGGGTTTCAAAAATAAAGGGGGTGTTCGATAAGGGTTATGAACAGAATTTCACTACAGAGATATTTATAGTGGATCAGGTTATCAAAAAAGCAAAGAGACCCGTATACCTGTTAACAGATTAC
Source organism: Phrynocephalus guinanensis (assembly GCA_037367245.1). Classification (NCBI taxonomy): domain Eukaryota; kingdom Metazoa; phylum Chordata; class Lepidosauria; order Squamata; family Agamidae; genus Phrynocephalus; species Phrynocephalus guinanensis. The sequence goes on from CM074736.1 coordinate 5,415,291, forward strand.
CATGGTGATGCTATTGTGGGGACATTCTATCCCGAAGAACTACAAAAAGTGAACCCCCGAGAAGACCGGGTGTATAGAATTGAAAAGGTATTGGCCACAAAAGGTCGTGGCTCAAGAAAACTTCACTTAGTGAAATGGAAAGGTTGGCCCAGTAAGTTCAACAGTTGGGTGGCTGCCTCTGAAATTTGTGACCCTGTATAGAAGAGTTGGAAATGGGAGATAACGGATTTTACATCACACTCCCCAGCAATGCATGCAAGGAAATATTTCCTCAAAATACAAATGCTAATTTTACAACACTGCTACCACAACCCTTAGATCTTAGCGGTGCATGGGAAGTTGGTCTGGCTGAAATTCAGTACCCCCGCAGCTGGTACACACTGACTGAAAATGCCATGTTTTACATTTATCAGGATGCAACTAAATGGGGCTTTCTACTACACAGAGGTTATTACAAGAGCATTCAATCTGTTTTGGATGAAATGAATGACAATATAAAAGTAGCCATAGATCCGCCTAAAATACGTTTTGTCTACGACCCTGTAAAGGGTAAAGTTAGATTCATAGGGGAAAACACATACAAATTCTCAGCCACTGGGGGGTTAGCCCACCTGTTGGGCCTACCACCCGATGTTCCTGTCGATAAAATAGACCACGCTGCAGACATTACCGGAGGGGTGAGTGCAATGTACCTGTATACGGATATCATAGAGCACCAAATTGTAGGAGACAGCTCTGTACCCCTGTTACGGTGCATACCCGTCAGAGGAGAAACTTATGAATGTGTCACCATAACTTACGATAAGCCGCATTATATGTTAATGAACAAGAGCCACATCAACACAATAAGCATTGAAATAAAGACCGACCAGAACCAACACGTGCCATTCAACTGGGGGAAAGTTGTCGTGAGGTTACACGTTCGACCCAGAAGAGGTTATTTTTAGAGCGTGCAAAAGAGAGCTGCATGATCCAAAAATGGTTGTCGTTAAAGATTATGGAAATGTAGATGCCTATAGGGCCTACTACAAAGCCCAGGCAGGCCGTGGTCTACCTGGTTTCCATGGAGCTGTAAACATGTATGGAGCAGGTCTGGGGGGCATTTTTCGTGGACTTTTCAGAAGGGCTGTTCCTCTTTTGAGGAGGGGGTTTCAGATTATTAAACCTCATGTTAAGACAGCCATGCACAACATAGCTGGAGACGTAGTGAGTCATGTTATGAAAAAGGTGAGAACCCAAGAAGGTTCGGGTCTCATGTACCTAAAAAGAAGGGGAGGAGTTAAACGAAAAGCATCTCACCAACATATTGGAGCACCTCAGCCCCTAAAAAGAAGGGGTATCCGTGGTAGAAAAATTCAGAAGCTTCAGGTCAGGAAGAGGAGAGGAGGCCGCAAAACAAAGATACTAAAACACAGCGGAAGAGACATATTTTAAAATGGCATTCATTCATAACTCCTCTGAAGAATGTACCAAATCCGAGCTGGATCTTTTTCAAATATCACCAACACAAACCTGCGTGGAAAGCAGTATGTACGTTGAAGTCCCGCCTCTGTCAGCCCTAAGCCCTAATGCACCTGTGGAATTTTATATAACAGGGGCGAGTGAATTTTATTTAGACCTCAGTCATTCGCTTCTTTTTCTGTGTTGCAAAATAACAAAAGCAGATGGTTCAAACATGGCTGATGCCGCCAAAACGGGTTTGGTCAATTACCCCATTGCCTCGCTGTTTAGCCAGCTGGATGTTACCCTCGGCGATAGGCTGATCAGTCAGAGTCACAACTGTTATCCCTACCGAGCCATTTTAGAACTGCTTCTGAACTACAGCACCGATGCCTTGAGTACACAATTTGCAGCAGGTGGTTTTTATAAAGATGCCTATCAAACGATGGAATCTACAAGCCTAGCCGCTGGTGAGGGAAACTGGGGCTTTAAATCTAGAGCACATCAGACAGCAGGTAGCCGGACCTGGGATCTCATGGGGCCATTACACAGCGATATATTTTTCCAGGACAAAATGCTGCTGAATGGTGTAGATGTGAAGATCAAACTCACACGCAGCAAGGATGCGTTCTGTTTGATGAGTGGAGATGACAATGCAAATTATACAGTACATATTTTAAATGCAGCTTTGTTTGTTAAAAGAGTGAAAGTATCCCCCGGTGTGCGTCTAGGGCACACTGAAGCGCTTCTTACCTCTAATGCAAAGTATCCTGTTGAGCGGATTGGAATGAAAGTTTTCAGCATAGCTGCGGGGAGTCTTGTCTGCAACCAAGAAAATCTTTTTTTGGGGCAACTGCCTAAGAAACTGGTCATAGGCTTTGTTGACAATGAGGCATTCAGCGGTCAATACACACGAAACCCCTTCAACTTTAAACACTACAACGTCAATTTTGTAGCGTTGTATGTGGATGGAGTTCAGACCCCATCAAAGCCTCTACAGCCTAATTTTCGAGACAACCTATGTGTGCGGGAATACATGCAATTGGCCAAAGCCACGGGGAGAAGCATGAAAGATTTGGACATAGCTATTAACCGTCACGAATTTTTGCAGGGGTACACACTGTATGTTTTTGACCTCACCCCTGATCAGGCCTGCTCTGATCACTATTCTCTGATCAGAACAGGTAACCTCAGAGCCGAGATCCGGTTTGCTGTACCCCTTCCCAACACTATTAATATGATTTTATATGGGGTATTTGACAACGTGATTGAAATTAATCACAGCAGAAACGTCCTCTTTGATTACATGTGAAGATGAACACAGTCCAGATATTGAATTTATTACATAAAAACAAATACTTTGCAGGTGTTTATCCCAGTGATATGCTACCCCGGGGGGTTATTACCAAGCGGCCAGCTGGGATCGTGGTCAACACCCATCCTCACACACTGCCTGGCGAACACTGGCTGGCTATCTATCTACCAGTACATGGCCCCGCGGAGTTTTTTGATTCATATGGAGCAGCCCCAAATAATCCGCTATTTCCTGAAGACATCTATGACTTTTTAATGAGGCAGACCAATGAGATAACATACCAAAGGAGTCAGTTGCAGCATCCCTTAGCTGCCACCTGCGGCTATCACTGTGTCTTCTTTTTACAGAACAGAACAAAAGGCTTCTCTTTTCCAAAAATATTAAAAATGTACACTGGCGATTCATTGGGCAATGATACGATGGTAGTCAGCTTTGTCAAGAAGCTTAGAAAAACTAAATACAGGTGCCCCCTTTTCAATCCTGTTCAGGCCTGCCTGCCACTGTACGATCCATGATGTAATTCTTTTCCTAAATAAAAGGCTGTTATACAAAATAATCTGTTTTGGTTTTTATTGTGATGATATTAAAAAGGGGACTATCTTGAAAAAATACTGCAGAGGTACACGTGGAAATTAATTGACTTTAATTATAGATAAAATACAGAAACCCAATGTTTTCAAGGTAGAGCAAGAATCGTGTGTTTTAGCTGATTCTTGCCCTGGTGTTAGCCCCTGCTGGTTTCCTTACTGTCTCTGAGAAAAATGCCACACTTCAAAGATTTTTCCAACCCTGTACCCCTTCTCTATAGCAACATTCATCTCTATAGTGCACCAGGTCCCTGTTAAAGCCCGCTCATCATCTGAATGATTGCATGGTTCTAGCTGGCGGAGTTCTGCACATGTAGAGCACAGCACAAACATGAGCTTTCCACCTACCCTCGACGGTAACACTGGGAAGAAGAGACCTCTTGGCGGGTAAACTTTGGCTTTTATCAACCCGAAATAATCTGTAGGAGGATCAAAGTTCTCATGGACTATTATCGGATGTCCAAGGGGGTACTCTCTGTTTTTTTGTACATGGGGATAAAGGGACGTGAAATCATAATAACGAATCTCCTCCCCCTTCGCCGGCTTGTAGTACAAACACACTGCATTTGTACGTCCACCAAAGAGGGCATCCCTCAGTTCTAAGGGCTCTGGAAACTGTGCGGTGGCGAGGAAGTTTTGGACTTCTTTGTCAGTTTTTATCATGTTTTTCCACTCATGCTCCCATACTGATCTCACTTCATAACCCATGCTTTTCAGGATTGCTGTCCGCTCCTCAGTAGCATTATGAAGCTGCCTGTAAGTTTTACCAATCAAGGGGTTCCAGTCCTCTGCAGGGTAGCAGAGGGGGCACCCGTGATAAAAACAACCCAGAAATTCCAGACAGACTGGCTGACCATTTACTACAGCATAGCCATCAACAAAATATTGACCCACCTGAACCTCGCCACCATTTAAGGCATGCTGAATCTCTAGGTTTTCTTTATGTTTAAGGTACAGCAACCATTGGATGGCAGGTGTTGAGTATCTTTTGACCTGGTGGTGATAATTATCTGCAGGTGGTATCGCTATGGAATCTTCCGGCATAAATTTGAACCTGTACATGGCTAGGCTCACGCTGGCCAGAGTTAGGTATTGGAGGGGGTCTATGGCATAATATTCAGTTTCTTTTTTTTTCACAATCTTTTTTAAGGTCAGCGTCATGATTTCGTGGCGATATTTTGTACAAGCCTGCACCAGGATATGTACATCCTGCTTGCAATAATGTGCTATCTCTTTTTTCATGTCGAATGTCTGCATTTTATTCTCTTCATACCATTCTAAAAAAGCTTTCTGCTCAGCAGGCATCATGTACTGCACCCCGTAGTCTTCTGGCGGGGGCAAAGGCCCTACATAATTACTATTTTCAGGCCTGTTAAAATAGTGTGGGAAATATCCTTTGCACCCCGAAAATCCGAGCGCTTTCGGAAGCTTAGAGAGCCCGATGGGCAAATGGCTTAGTGAATCCATGAATTTTATGCCTAGGCCTTTAACGGTAACACAGAGGAGTTTCCCACCTTGAGCTATGATATCTACATCCAGTTTTTCTTTAACCAGCTGGTTAAGCATGAAATAACAGTCATAACCTTTGGAATTATGGGCTATGAAAGTAGTACCGCTAAAACGTTTATCTCTAGTGAATGTCAATATAAAGTCTGCTATGCACGACTCTCCTTTGAACTCCCAAGTCCGACCATAAGGCCAACGTCTCACCTTTTTCTTAGCACTCCTTACACCAAGGATCTTCTCCTCCTCCACCTCCTCCTCCTCATCCGTCTCAATCTCATCCACCTCACCAGTAGCAGCATTTTTTTCAGGGAGCACATTCATTTCATCCTGAAAACATTCCACAGTTTCCCCCCCAAAAGCCTCAGCAAAACAGTAAGTAGCTACATGTACGCCTGTGTCTTGTTGTGCCTCGATGTCATAAAATATATATTGCGTTGAAATTTCAGGGTATTTAACAGGTTGCATAATGCATAGATGTTTTTCATCATCCTCTTTTAAGATATCCCAACATATTGTGCATTGACGCCCTCGGCAACTGGCAGTGCTATGATCGTACTTTTGATAATGCCTACATTGTTTACAATATATCTTAAGCACACAGGGCACTTTACCTTCTGAGGCCAGTTTGTCATGAGATTTTAAACAGTCAGCTGATTGGCAGAGCAGTTTGCAACAACCACATCTCTGCTGTTCATCTAATTTAGGGGTACAATCCTCTTTCAAACACATCCTACAGAAAAATAGGCAGCGATGTGTATGTTGATAGAGGTTGTTACAATAGGAGCAGTAATTTTTTGAACCAAAAAGCCCCTTTACATTAAGAACACCATAGTAATGACTATCATACAGGAATAGGGTATGTGTTTGGGCATAGCGCTGAGTCCCCGACTTAAATAAGCCCCAGCCATCCTTATTATAAAGAGCAATTTGGATATTCCGCTGTAGATGGTGTTCAAATAGACCAATGTCATTCAAAGACACCTGTTTCTGCTCAGGCCACCCAACCTCCTGACAGAGCTGTTTAGCAGCTTGCACCAGCTCAGAGTCTGTAGGTATTGCACCACAATCAGCATGAGCTATGACAGCAGACAAACTTCCTGCGAAACAGAGCATGCCATCCACACTCTTAAAATCTACCAGATGTTGCCTCTTTTTAGCAATGATGTTGCTGTATGGTATAGTATTCAAGCGTCTGTTTGGCCTACCGCCGCCTCTTGGTGGTTTAACAATTGTGACAACTAAACGTAAAGCACCCTCTGTACAAAGTTCCATGTTGCTCTGTAACAAATTACTCATATTTGTTAGGAATGCCTCGGGGTCCAAGGCTTCTTTTGACTGTTTTACTGAATATAAAGCATCTCTCATGTTACCACCCTCAAGCCGCATCTGAACAAAATCTTCAGGGTCAATGTTCTGGTTGATATCATTAAGCACCTGCTGTATCGCATTATAAAGTGCTGCCATTGCATCAGCATAGGAACCAATATGCTCCAGATTAACAAAGCGGAAAATAATACCCCTACGCATAGCATTATACTGTTCCTGCACCCAGGTCCATGTTCTCAAAATTTCAGCATAAACAGGGGGAGCTTGCTGACCAGATGATGCATTGTCATTTACAGAATCTGGAGATTCACCAACCTCAACCTCTGGATGCTGTGAGGTTTCTAGAGAACAAGGCTGTGAAGATTCACCAACCTCAACCTCTGGATGCTGTGAGGTTTCTAGAGAACAAGGCTGTGAAGATTCACCAACCTCAACCTCTGGATGCTGTGAGGTTTCTAGAGAACAAGGCTGTGAAGATTCACCAACCTCAACCTCTGGATGCTGTGAGGTTTCTAGAGAACAAGGCTGTGAAGATTCACCAACCTCAACCTCTGGATGCTGTGAGGATTCTAGAGAACAGGGCTGTGGAGATTCACCAACATTTACCTCTGGGTGCTGTGAGGTCTCTAGAGAACAGGGCTGCTGAACATTTGTGGGGTTATGGTGTGTAGCAGGCCTGGAACGCTTTTTGCGACGTGAAAGAAACTTTTTAGCATTTCTCAGCAGTTTGCTAGCTATAACCCTACAAGACTGATCCCCTCTGGCCAAGACTTTTTTCTTTTTCAGGGTTCTTTTCTTAAAATAGCTATAACCCCGCCCTCTTTGATAATACATGCATACAGATTCAACATGATAACCTTCCATGGTTTTAATAGAATCACAATCATTCATGGCTGACATGTGTTGCTCAAGACTTTTAGCATATCGCGAAAGCTCCATGAGAGAATATGAAGTGTATTTAACAAAGCCAAGCATACTTTCTAAAACCTTATAATGGTTTTTGTTTTTTGTTGAATCAGTGTCATGGCTGTTGTTAGCTGGATGAAATGGAGCAGCCATCGTAGAGCTGCCTGGAGAGTTGCTCCTTTCCACAGGGACATCCGGTATTGGTGGGTCAGGAAAATGGGATTTGCATGCCCTTTTGCATGCTGGTTCTTTTATACTTCCTAAAATAAATGATACGACAGCAATAATCAATATCTCTAGTTTTCTCATCCCACTAACTGATTCTGAGACTCTTTACACACACACACACACACACACACACACACACACACACACACACACACACACACACACACACACACACACACACACACACACACACACACACACACACACACACACACACACTCACCTGAACTTTTCCGATTCATGCTGCCTGGGTTGACCACCGCAGGATGAGGATGAACAGTTTCATTGTTGTCTGAAATATAACAATGAAATTTATTGTTGTAGTCTGTAGTATAACAAACGATTTTGTGCCCTCTTGTATTTACTGCCATACCAGAATATTAAAAGGGGGAACTACTCACCTGAACTTTTCCGTTTCATGCTGCCTGGGTTGACCACCGCAGGATGAGGATGAACAGTTTCATTGTTGTCTGAAATATAACAATGAAATTTATTGTTGTAGTCTGTAGTATAACAAAGGATTTTGTGCCCTCTTGTATTTACTGCCATACCAGAATATTAAAAGGGGGAACTACTCACCTGAACTTTTCCGTTTCATGCTGTCTGGGTTGACCACCGCAGGATGAGGATGAACAGTTTCATTGTTGTCTGAAATATAACAATGAAATTTATTGTTGTAGTCTGTAGTATAACAAAGGATTTTGTGCCCTCTTGTATTTACTGCCATACCAGAATATTAAAAGGGGGAACTACTCACCTGAACTTTTCCGTTTCATGCTGTCTGGGTTGACCACCGCAGGATGAGGATGAACAGTTTCATTGTTGTCTGAAATATAACAATGAAATTTATTGTTGTAGTCTGTAGTATAACAAAGGATTTTGTGCCCTCTTGTATTTACTGCCATACCAGAATATTAAAAGGGGGAACTACTCACCTTTTGAGGACATTGTCAAGGGCTGAGGCGAGGGCATTTTCCTGAAATCTTCTTTTTTTGTGCTCGAATGGGGATCATTGCCTGAAATATAACAAATATTTTTACAGGGGTGTGTCAGAAATACCCCCACCCGCCCTAAGCTTATTGCCAATGCAGAATTTATAAGGAGGTTGTGAAATAGTACCTTTTTTTGAGGATCCCTTCATTGGAGAGGCATCAACAAAGTCATCCGCTAAATATTTATCTAAAACATAAAAATATGCCACTAAAAATCACAGGTCCCATTTAATATGCAAACAACACATGATCCCCACCCCCCAAAATATATTGCAATGACATTTTATTTAAAACCATTTTTGTGAGATGAATAACTGACCTAAATCTTTTCCAGGGGGTGGTGCGAGTCCCAATTTTAGGGGTTTCATTGGCAGAGCAGGCGGCGGGGGGGGGGGGGGGTGGGCGACCTGAAAAAAGGTTTGCAAGTTACAACATGACTGTGCACACGCTTAAGACACAGGATGGCAGGCATCACCCATTCTGTACTCAGCAAATACCTAATGCATGCTTGCTGCAGCTATTTATCAGAAAATGAGAAACAGACACCCCATCATCAAATGCATCCACTGACCGAAAGCCTGAATAATATTTTAGAAAGAATTGTTGCCTCTATACAGCCCAACTTTGAAAGCAAGATTCACAGTTATTTGCAGGAGTTACAGCTGCGCAATATTAGTGAAACATGCAGCCTGTTTATGAAGACTGCTGCAGTCACAGTTTCTGATAATCAGATGAATTGGGGGCGCATATTAGCATTAATAATGTACGCTGCCTGCTTGTTAAAACAATTTCAACAAACCCACGGTGTTTTGTCTAAAAACGATGTCAGTCAAATGGTACAATGCGTGACTGAATTTTTAACAACCCATAAAACCTGGCTTTGGAATCTGGAATCTTGGGTAAGTATATTTGAAAGAAAATTACCCCCCCCCCCCATGATTCTCTTTCAAAGTATTGAAATAGTATTTTGACACAGTCTTCCCCCACCCCCTTTTCTCATGCAGGAAAATGGGCTGGCAGCAATATTAGATACCCACAACAGGAGAAATCCAGCAACTAATTTTCTGAGAAAACTTATGATCAACCTCTTTTATAAAGTATTTTAACAATTCTCTAAATGCTGTAAGCTTATAATCACAGAATAAAAGTTTTGAACCATATGAAACGCCTGTAGTCTCATTAATGTTGAGACACATTTCAACTGGTCCAAGATTTAAACATTTAAAAACTACCTAGATTTGGAAATATATCCAATTAATTCCTATGATCCATAATTAAATGCCTTCTAAACACGATTTTCAAAAGAATAACCATAATTAACACACCTATCAACAGATTTCTAAAACCGCACATATCTCCACATAAAGCAAATGCGAAAACTCACCCTTGTCACAGCTTTGCAAGTTGGAATATGCTGCATAGATCTGAGGCTCCTCAATGGGTATACTTCCAACCACAACCAGGGGGTGATATTTGTACAAAGTCTGTATTTCATTGGTTAATTTTTAAGAGGAGCCCCCCATGGGTAAGAGCTGCTTGTAATGATGGCGAAACTCTGATTAGAGGATCTGCCTGGTATCAGTGTAAATATTTTGAAATAGCCCACATCAAGCAACAATGAGTTTCTGTTTTTTTTTTTTTTTTTTTTTTTTCAAGACATACAATTCAAGAAACCACCCTGGCTAAGTTTTAAAAATCATTGCAATAAAATACAAAAGAGAATGATATGTGTAACAGCATTTATTCAATAAATTCACAGACATTTATGCAGCTTTCTAAAAACAAACTGGTATTCAAGTGCGAGAAGTATCTAACAATTAGTTTACCTTATTCTTTGAGGAGAGCCTATACAAGATTAAGATTCGAATTCTTGGAATCTTTGAATAAATTTGGCCGTTTTCAAAATCTACCTACCACGAGAGAACATATATCTACAGCGCCCCCACTATAGAAGATATTGCCCATATTATATTTGATTGTGACTTATATACAGCCCTCAGACAGTCTTATTTATCAAAAATGATGGCCAAAATTGCCCATTGGAATGTGAACTTTCAGCTCGTCTTTTTACTTCAAAGCTCAAACATGCAGGTTGTGCATGGTGTCGCCAAATTCATATGTAAGGCAGCCAGAGTAAGACCTTCCTATATTGATCAAATTGGCATTTACTGTAGGGGCGACGCTGACTCTTGAATGATAACATTTTGTTTTGGCTACCCTAACTTTGAAAACTGTTCAGTCACAACTTGTATTTTTTGTATCTTTCTGGACTTACGTAGTTTTAGTACTTGATATGGCCCGAACGGCTAAACAATAAAGTTGTTGTTGTTATTTAATTCTAGCCATACAATGATTGTATTGTCCTCAATATCAAGCATTGGAGAATAACAGTCTTGTAACACATTTTGGCCATGAGGTGGGGCTGCTAGCCAACTTTTCATCCATGCACCTTGCTGACAGATAGTTTCTGTGAGATATTGTAACAATGGCCAAGAGTTGATGATTTGCGGTTGGGTTAATAGTCACACTACTACCAGGCAAAGAATCAGCTAAAACACACATTCATTGATGTAACTGAAAAACAATGAGTTTCTGTATTTTTTAAGAGATTCATTTCAAGGAAACCAGCAGGGGCTAACACCAGGGCAAGAATCAGCTAAAACACACGATTCTTGCTCTACCTTGAAAACATTGGGTTTCTGTATTTTATCTATAATTAAAGTCAATTAATTTCCACGTGTACCTCTGCAGTATTTTTTCAAGATAGTCCCCTTTTTAATATCATCACAATAAAAACCAAAACAGATTATTTTGTATAACAGCCTTTTATTTAGGAAAAGAATTACATCATGGATCGTACAGTGGCAGGCAGGCCTGAACAGGATTGAAAAGGGGGCACCTGTATTTAGTTTTTCTAAGCTTCTTGACAAAGCTGACTACCATCGTATCATTGCCCAATGAATCGCCAGTGTACATTTTTAATATTTTTGGAAAAGAGAAGCCTTTTGTTCTGTTCTGTAAAAAGAAGACACAGTGATAGCCGCAGGTGGCAGCTAAGGGATGCTGCAACTGACTCCTTTGGTATGTTATCTCATTGGTCTGCCTCATTAAAAAGTCATAGATGTCTTCAGGAAATAGCGGATTATTTGGGGCTGCTCCATATGAATCAAAAAACTCCGCGGGGCCATGTACTGGTAGATAGATAGCCAGCCAGTGTTCGCCAGGCAGTGTGTGAGGATGGGTGTTGACCACGATCCCAGCTGGCCGCTTGGTAATAACCCCCCGGGGTAGCATATCACTGGGATAAACACCTGCAAAGTATTTGTTTTTATGTAATAAATTCAATATCTGGACTGTGTTCATCTTCACATGTAATCAAAGAGGACGTTTCTGCTGTGATTAATTTCAATCACGTTGTCAAATACCCCATATAAAATCATATTAATAGTGTTGGGAAGGGGTACAGCAAACCGGATCTCGGCTCTGAGGTTACCTGTTCTGATCAGAGAATAGTGATCAGAGCAGGCCTGATCAGGGGTGAGGTCAAAAACATACAGTGTGTACCCCTGCAAAAATTCGTGACGGTTAATAGCTATGTCCAAATCTTTCATGCTTCTCCCCGTGGCTTTGGCCAATTGCATGTATTCCCGCACACATAGGTTGTCTCGAAAATTAGGCTGTAGAGGCTTTGATGGGGTCTGAACTCCATCCACATACAACGCTACAAAATTGACGTTGTAGTGTTTAAAGTTGAAGGGGTTTCGTGTGTATTGACCGCTGAATGCCTCATTGTCAACAAAGCCTATGACCAGTTTCTTAGGCAGTTGCCCCAAAAAAAGATTTTCTTGGTTGCAGACAAGACTCCCAGCAGCTATGCTGAAAACTTTCATTCCAATCCGCTCAACAGGATACTTTGCATTAGAGGTAAGAAGCGCTTCAGTGTGCCCTAGACGCACACCGGGGGATACTTTCACTCTTTTAACAAACAAAGCTGCATTTAAAATATGTACTGTATAATTTGCATTGTCATCTCCACTCATCAAACAGAACGCATCCTTGCTGCGTGTGAGTTTGATCTTCACATCTACACCATTCAGCAGCATTTTGTCCTGGAAAAATATATCGCTGTGTAATGGCCCCATGAGATCCCAGGTCCGGCTACCTGCTGTCTGATGTGCTCTAGATTTAAAGCCCCAGTTTCCCTCACCAGCGGCTAGGCTTGTAGATTCCATCGTTTGATAGGCATCTTTATAAAAACCACCTGCTGCAAATTGTGTACTCAAGGCATCGGTGCTGTAGTTCAGAAGCAGTTCTAAAATGGCTCGGTAGGGATAACAGTTGTGACTCTGACTGATCAGCCTATCGCCGAGGGTAACATCCAGCTGGCTAAACAGCGAGGCAATGGGGTAATTGACCAAACCCGTTTTGGCGGCATCAGCCATGTTTGAACCATCTGCTTTTGTTATTTTGCAACACAGAAAAAGAAGCGAATGACTGAGGTCTAAATAAAATTCACTCGCCCCTGTTATATAAAATTCCACAGGTGCATTAGGGCTTAGGGCTGACAGAGGCGGGACTTCAACGTACATACTGCTTTCCACGCAGGTTTGTGTTGGTGATATTTGAAAAAGATCCAGCTCGGATTTGGTACATTCTTCAGAGGAGTTATGAATGAATGCCATTTTAAAATATGTCTCTTCCGCTGTGTTTTAGTATCTTTGTTTTGCGGCCTCCTCTCCTCTTCCTGACCTGAAGCTTCTGAATTTTTCTACCACGGATACCCCTTCTTTTTAGGGGCTGAGGTGCTCCAATATGTTGGTGAGATGCTTTTCGTTTAACTCCTCCCCTTCTTTTTAGGTACATGAGACCCGAACCTTCTTGGGTTCTCACCTTTTTCATAACATGACTCACTACGTCTCCAGCTATGTTGTGCATGGCTGTCTTAACATGAGGTTTAATAATCTGAAACCCCCTCCTCAAAAGAGGAACAGCCCTTCTGAAAAGTCCACGAAAAATGCCCCCCAGACCTGCTCCATACATGTTTACAGCTCCATGGAAACCAGGTAGACCACGGCCTGCCTGGGCTTTGTAGTAGGCCCTATAGGCATCTACATTTCCATAATCTTTAACGACAACCATTTTTGGATCATGCAGCTCTCTTTTGCACGCTCTAAAAATAACCTCTTCTGGGTCGAACGTGTAACCTCACGACAACTTTCCCCCAGTTGAATGGCACGTGTTGGTTCTGGTCGGTCTTTATTTCAATGCTTATTGTGTTGATGTGGCTCTTGTTCATTAACATATAATGCGGCTTATCGTAAGTTATGGTGACACATTCATAAGTTTCTCCTCTGACGGGTATGCACCGTAACAGGGGTACAGAGCTGTCTCCTACAATTTGGTGCTCTATGATATCCGTATACAGGTACATTGCACTCACCCCTCCGGTAATGTCTGCAGCGTGGTCTATTTTATCGACAGGAACATCGGGTGGTAGGCCCAACAGGTGGGCTAACCCCCCAGTGGCTGAGAATTTGTATGTGTTTTCCCCTATGAATCTAACTTTACCCTTTACAGGGTCGTAGACAAAACGTATTTTAGGCGGATCTATGGCTACTTTTATATTGTCATTCATTTCATCCAAAACAGATTGAATGCTCTTGTAATAACCTCTGTGTAGTAGAAAGCCCCATTTAGTTGCATCCTGATAAATGTAAAACATGGCATTTTCAGTCAGTGTGTACCAGCTGCGGGGGTACTGAATTTCAGCCAGACCAACTTCCCATGCACCGCTAAGATCTAAGGGTTGTGGTAGCAGTGTTGTAAAATTAGCATTTGTATTTTGAGGAAATATTTCCTTGCATGCATTGCTGGGGAGTGTGATGTAAAATCCGTTATCTCCCATTTCCAACTCTTCTATACAGGGTCACAAATTTCAGAGGCAGCCACCCAACTGTTGAACTTACTGGGCCAACCTTTCCATTTCACTAAGTGAAGTTTTCTTGAGCCACGACCTTTTGTGGCCAATACCTTTTCAATTCTATACACCCGGTCTTCTCGGGGGTTCACTTTTTGTAGTTCTTCGGGATAGAATGTCCCCACAATAGCATCACCATGGTAATCTGTTAACAGGTATACGGGTCTCTTTGCTTTTTTGATAACCTGATCCACTATAAATATCTCTGTAGTGAAATTCTGTTCATAACCCTTATCGAACACCCCCTTTATTTTTGAAACCCGGACATGGTCTCCCTTTCTGAACAGCGGCCTCTCCTCTTTCGTTTTAGCAGAGGTCCCATAGATTGTTTTCCAGATGGCCAAAGAGTTGTGAGGGGTCACATCTACAGGCCTAGCCTTGATAGTTCTGTGCATGCTGTGATTATAGCTTCTTAGGAGCTGAGGTAATACATCCATATATTTGTACGTATTATTGGCTGTGAAATACCGCCACATTTTTGTTTTTAAAGTTCTGTTAAACCTTTCCACAACACCAGCCTTGACCTCATTATTGGTGACAAAGTGGTGTATCCCATGTTTCTTTAACAGCAGGCTTACAGGCTTATTTAGGAACTCTAACCCTCGATCTGTTTGAAGCTTCTCGGGATGTCTATGGTTTTGTTTGAAAATGGCCGCTAAAGCTTTGGACACCTCCCGCCCCGTCTTGTCTTTGAGAGCCACAGCCCAGGCATATTTAGATAAAATATCAATGCATGTTAATATGTACTTGTAGCCCCTGTTGTACTCTGAAAATTGCTGCATATCTACCAAATCCGCCTGCCATTGTGCATCGACTCCTGAGACAATAGTCTTGTTTCTTTTAAAATGTATTCGGGCCGGCTTATGGAGTGTATAGGCATCCTGATCAGAAAGCCATCGAGAAACATCCTTGACCCTTAATAATTTGATGCGCTTTTTTGCCTCACTAAATAGAGGGGTCACACCTCCAAAACTTCCTACAGAATCCGGTGTATAATATATATTTTTTAGAACATCCCCGTGGTCAGGCATCTTAGCAGCCCACAGACATATGAACACAGATTAAGGGGTTAAATAAACTTTATTCACAAGAGAATAAGGCTGGAGCATTTTTAAGATTTCAAGGCTTTACCAGACTTATAATGTGTTTAATATTTGCAAATAATAGGACGGAAAAGGCTATTTTCTAATTTTAAACATAAAGACAGACATTATTGAATAAGCTGTTATATTCTCAGAGTATATGTTGAAACCACTTGAAGCGTCAGAATTTTTTTTTTTTTTTTTTCACATGCTATGACTTCTCGGCAGATTCTTTTTCTCCAGCAGAGTGTCCTGTTGAGAGAGCATTAAACAGCCTCTTAGTTTTAAATTTTGCAGCCCCCCCACAGCCCCGAACGAGAGTTATAAACAATTTAATGAAAAAACTCACCTCGGCCGCTGAACCGCTCTCATAACCCTCATCTGCAGAAGTCCAAATATCCTCTTGTGGCTCCTCTAGAGGCCCAGGTTCGGAACCATCTGAGCATTCACTCCCCAATTTCTCTTTTGGTTTCTGCCATCCTGCTCTTACTCCATGAGGACAATCACACTCAAGATCGGACCAAAACAGGGTCTCCTCAGCGTGAAGGGCAGGCTTGGGCGGCTTTTTGGGCGCAGAGCTGGGCTTCCGCGATGGGGTGTTTAGGGGGCAGAGGGGCATGGAAAATCCCATAGGCCCGTGGTGCATGTGGGGGTGCAGACGCCTTTTCGGTTTCAACCGCTGCCTCTCTATCTTCGGGGTCCAGGATTTTGGCGGAGAGTCCGGGCTCTCGGGCTTCGGAGGGGAGTCCACGCTCTCTGCTTTCGGCGGTGAGTCCGGGGTGTCTTTCGGCAAGCTGGAGGAAAACCCGATCTTGCTTGAAGACGCCATCTTTCTCCACATAAACGGGACGGCGGGGACCATGGGCCAGTCGGTTCGAGGAACAGCGGGAAAGGCGGCGGCGGGCACCCCAGAACACTCCCCTCTTCTTATAAAGGCCTCTCAGGCATGCGCACACGCAGCAAGACAGGCCCAGGCAACACATAGCCAGCGGCAGCGCCCTAGGGGCAGGCATGCCCGGGCATGCCTGCGGGGTGGGGTAGGGGGACCCCGTGACGTGTCGGGGGGAGGGGGCAAGGCTCCCCATCCGGGTCAGGCGGAAGAGGACGTCACTTCCAGGTCAAAGGGCCCAGGAAGGTTCCGGTTCCGGGTAAGGGGGCGGGGCGGAAGGTAGGGACTTCCGGTAAGGGGGAGGGACTTCCGGTAAGGGGCGGACTTCCGGTAAGGGGGCGGGACTTCCGGTGTTTGATGGTTTTATTGCCCCTTTGACAGGAGCACCCCTTTCCCTACTACTCTCCTGCATAGTCATCTGATGCACAACAAGTAGCTTCTGGGTTGTGTTCAAATTGAAGTAATCCTTGGAGGAAATAGAGTTTCTGGGAGACTCTCTGAGGCTTGACAATGAGGCCAAATTCCATAGTTTCTTATTATTTTTCTTTCAGGCACAGGAGTTCCTTCAAAGTATCATCAGACTTGTACATGCAGCCTGTGCTTATCTCCCAATAGAATCATAGAATCATAGAATCATAGAGTTGGAAGAGACCTCAAGGGCCATCTAGTCCAACCCCCTGCCATGCAGGAACCCCTTCACAATATTTCCGACAGATGGCCATCCAGCCTCTGCTTAAAAACCACCAAAGAAGGAGACTCCACCACCCTCCGTGGCAGCATATTCCACTGCCGAACAGCTCTAACTGTCATGAAGTTCTTCCTAATGTTCAAATGGAATCTCTTTTCCTGTAGTTTGAAACCATTGCCCCGACTCCTAGTCTCTGAAGCCATGGAAAACAAACCTGTTCCCTCTTCAATATGACATCCTTTCATATATTTAAACATGGTTACCATACCCCCTCTCAGTCTTCTTTTTGAAAGGCTAAACATTCCCAGTTCCCTAAGCCATTCCGCATAAGACATTTCCTCCAGACCCTCAACCATCCTGGTTGCCCTCCTCTGCACCCGCTTGAGGTTGTCAACATCCTTTTTAAACTGAGGCGCACAGAACTGGACACAGTACTCCAGGTGGGGTCTGACCAGAGCAGAATAGAGTGGTACTATCACTTCCCTTGATCTAGACACTATGGTTCTGTTGATGCAACCAAGAATCGCATTGGGTTTCCTGGCCGCCGAATCACACTGCTGGCTCATGTTCAATTTGTGGTCCACCAAGACCTCCAAATCCCTTTCACAGGTACTATTCTCTAGCCAAGTGTCCCCCATCCTATATCTGTGCAATTCATTCTATTTACCTAGATGTAGCACCCTACATTTCCCTCTGTTGAAATCCATTCCATTTGCTTTGGCCCAGCATGCTAATCTGTCAAGGTCCTTTTGGATTTTCATCTGATCCTCTGGGGAATTAGCAACCCCTCCCAATTTGGTATCATCTGCAAATTTAATTAGCATACTCTCTATTCTTTCCTCCAAGTCATTTATAAAGATATTGAACAGCACTGGACCCAGAACAGAACCCTGGGGCACCCCACTGGTCACGTCTCTCCAAGCTGATGAGAGGCCATTTATGATCACCCTTTGGGTGCGATCAGTCAACCAATTACATATCCACCTGACAGTAGCACTATATATCCAACTTTCTACTAAATTCTTAGCAAGAATACCATGGGGAAGCTTAGCGAAGGCCTTGCTAAAGTCCAGATAAGCAATATCCACAGCATTCCCCTCATCCACCAGGGCGGTAATTCTATCAAAGAAAGAGATCAAATTAGTCTGGCATGACTTGTTTTTAAGAAACCCATGTTGACTTCTTGTAATGACAGCATTGTTTGTTAGATAATTGCAGACTGACTGCTTAATAATCTGCTCTAGGATCTTTCCTGGAATTGAAGTCAAGCTGACTGGGCGGTAATTATTTGGGTCCTCTTTTTTCCCCTTTTTGAAGATGGGGACAACTTTAGCCCTCCTCCAATCGATGGGGACTTCTCCTGTTCTCCAGGACTTCTCAAAGATTATTGCCAATGGTTCTGAAATTACTTCTGCCAATTCTTTTAATATCCTTGGGTGTAATTCATCTGGCCCAGGAGACTTAAATTCATTTAATGTTTCCAGATGTTCCTGTACTACCTCCCTACCTATTCTATGTTGCAATTCCCATCCTACCTCATCTACTCTTTGTCCCAGCGGATCTCTTTCTTCCTTTTTGAAGAAAACGGAGGCAAAAAGGTGTTGAGTAGTTCTGCCTTTTCCTTGTCTCCTGTTAGTAACTGGTTATCATTGCCACGCAGAGAGCCTATCATTTCCTTATTTTTCCTTTTGCTGCGGACATAACTAAAGAAAGCCTTTTTACTATCTTTAATCTCTCTGGCAATGACGAATCACAAGAGTGAGATATTTTCTCTGTGTTTCACAGAGTGAAAAGGCTTGTTTTCTCAAGAACTTAACATCTTCATCACATCAGGGAGCTCTGCTTCCAATCACATTTGTCACTGTAACATTAAGTTTGGACATCTGTAATAGCATAATGTAAGGCAATAGTAAGGAGCTGGAGAAGGAATCTACCGACTTCCCCTTCTTTAAATGTTTAGAGTAGTGGAAACATATGCCATCTTGGCAGGGGTGTAGAGGGAAGGGGGATGATATGTTGATGGATACGTGCAAGATTAGTGAAATAGTAGGAGAAGCCCAAGAGTACAACTCTTCTTCATCAGAGATGGGCACAAACCAAAAAATTGGCGATTTGTTTTGGTTCATTTTGTTTTAGGGTTTGGTTTGGTTCATTTTGCTTTAATGAATTTTTTTAGAAAAAAAATCATTTTGTTGCTTCATTGATTCATTCTTCATTTCCCCCCGCTTTGCGCGATTTAATCAATTTGACAGCACGCGGGTGGGAAAAAACATTCAAAAAAAACCACAGATGTTGCAACTGCACAAACTGGACTGGCAGCATCCTCATCCTCACCATCCACATCATCATCATCATCTTACCGGGTGGTGGTGGTGGCAGCGGCAGCAGCAGGGCGAACCTTTTATTTTATTTTATTTTATTTTATTTTTACTTTTTACTTTTTATTTTTATTTTTGTTTTGTTTTTCCTTTAAGCAATGACCGTGTGGCCCCTGGGGCCAGGTCAGTGCTGCTTTTTAAATTATTATCATTTTATTTTCAAGCACTAACCGCGTGGCCCCTGGGGCTGGGTCAGTGCTTCTTTCTTCTTCTTCTTTATTTTAGGATGCTGACCCGGCCACCCCTGGGGCCAGGTCGGGGGTCCTTTTTTATTTTATTTTATTTTATTTTATTTTATTTTTACTTCCAGGTTCCTGGCCCACACTACAGCTGTAGCACAGGCCGGTCAGCTTTCCCCTGCAGCCAGGAAGACCGAAGACCAGTACCAGGTAGGAGACCTCACCACCATTAATGAACCAAACCAAACCAAACCATATTTATTTTGGTTCAGTCTGTTTTGTTCTAAATTCACTCTCGGGATTGTTATTCATTTTGTGAGGTAATGAAACAAATAATAAATAATGAAACAAACTAAAAGCTCACTTTGTTCCCATCTCTATTCTCCATCTTCTCCAAGCTGGAAACTCAAAAGCAGTAATGCTTCTTCTCTGAAATAAGTATTCCCTGCAGCACCTGAAGCTTGATTTCTCTTGTTCAGAACTATACATTTCAGTGGCATGACTAATTTTCATGAGAAAAGAAATAATTTAGCCTGGTAGGTGATTCAGGGCTGTGGGCATATAGATTTCTGTCTGTCTCAGAGGACTGGAGAATCCGTTCCTTAACAACATTCAGATAGCTCCTCTCCAGTTATTTTTGCCTCTATAAATAAATAACCCTTTCCCCCTGTCACTGTACCATAGAGGGAATGTACTTTCCTTTTTAAAAGGAATTTAAGAGCACATGGTACAGGCTGACCTTTGTACCATTACAACCCTCTGTCATGTTCTATATGATATCCCTCCCCCTAAAAAGGTCTTAATGTTTGATTTTATGAGTCAGATGGCTTGCATTTCTTTCATCTCTTTGAAGTGTGAGTTGCTTTGAATTAAGGAGGTTAGATTCCTTGAGACAAGGTATGCTGTAATTAGGGAACACCAGCTTGTAAATGAGATATTAGCACTTGTGGGATTTGAATGCTTGCAGCCTCTAATGTTTTAGTATGCCGTACTGTGTTAAGTTCAAGTGCCCATCTGTAAGCAAATCTTAATATTTTCCTTATTAATGGGAATAATCTACTTTTTTAATGGGAACAAAATATTATTTCAAAACTTTTAAAAAATCTTCAATGCTCTAAGCAATGTAAAAATGCTAGCACTCTTTTTAAAATATCTATATCTGTTGCTTTGGCTAAAACATTATACAGATTTTCCCTGACAACAAATTCCATTATATAAAGAGTGATCTCTCTCTCTCTCTCTCTCTCTCTGTGTGTGTGTGTGTGTCTGTGTCTGTGTCTGTGTGTCTGTGTGTCTGTGTATGAATGGTTTCAAACTACAGGTAAAGAGATTCCATTTGAACATTAGGAAGAACTTCCTGATGGTTTGAGCTGCTCAGTAGTGGAATATGCTGCTACAGAAGGTGGTGGAGTCTCCTTTGGAGGTTTTTAGACAGAGGCTGGATGGCCATCTGTCAAGAGTCCTGTGATGGGGGGTTCCTGCATGGTAGGGGGTTGGACCGGATGGCCCTTGAGGTCTCTTCCAACTCCTTGATTCAATGATTGTATAAATGTATATATGTATATTTACTCAAAATACATTGCTTAGAGCATTGAAGTTTTTTTAAAAAGTTGTGAAATAATATTTTGTACCCATTAAACAGTAGATATTGTGTGTGTGTGTGTGTGTGTGTGTGTGTGTGTGTGTGTGTGTGTGTGTGTGTGTAAAAACCTTGTTCACAAGAATGGGTATCCCCAACACACATTCTAGTCCTGTTGGGGAAGTGAAACACTGCTTTCAAACTTAGTCTTGATTCTGTATTTTGGAATGTCAAATCTGCAAAAGATATAAATTATCTAAATTGGTAAAAATGTCTCTTAACTCACTTTTGCTACAGTTTTTAGTGATAAACTCAGAGTAGAAGCTCATGTGATACAGTAGCCAGACCTCCAGACTTAACATTTTATTCAACCCACTCTTTGGCTTTTGTGATGGCAGTGGGTGTCCCTGTAGCTCTTGATTGCCTTTTATTTTTCCTCAAATGAACATGAAGGGAACATAACTGTGTAAAGTTGTAGAGAAAAGGACATACTTGCTATGTAGTGGGTATAGACTGTACAAGTGTCTGAAGCCAGCAACATTTATTTTATTTATTTTATTTATTTTTGTATTTATATCCTGCTTATCTACTACATCAAGTACTCTAAGCAGCTAACAAGGGCAATTAATGCCAAATCAAATACAATAAAATACATGGAAAACATCACATAAAAAGCAAAAATAACATATAACAATAGGACAACACACCATGTAAAAACCTACTGCATCCCAGCATGCAGAGGAACAAATCCTAACAAATAAAATTAAATAGATGAGAACAAATCAGAAAAATGGTGATTCATTTTGATTCATGATTTGTAGAGGTTAACAAAGCACAAAAATTGATTTAAGACTTTTTTCTGATGAATCAATAAGTAGATTTGTATATTTTTATTTTTATATAAACATGGTCTCCAATACACCTAGAAACACCAAATTTGCAGGGAAGCTTCCTGCAACTCTCCTCTATAATACCTGCAGGTTTGGTGAATTTTGGGTTCTGAATGTCTGAGTTATAACCCCCAAATATTCCCCACATGAAAGTGCCTCAAAGGCACCTAAATTTCGGGGAAGCCTCTTGTAACTTGCCTCTAAAATCCCTCCAAGTTTGGGAAAGACTGGTTTTCAGGCTTCCAAATCCCACATCCACAAAATGTGCTTCCTAGGGAAGTGCCCTTTAGCAACTGGCTTGGGGGACTCCAGCTTTTGCCAAACATGGAGAAATTGTAGAGGAGAGTCAGAGGGAGTGCCTCTTCAAATCTGGTGTTTCTATGTGCCCGGGGGGGGGGAGATTTCCTGGGGAGATCTCTTTAGGGGTACATAGCTCAGTCACCAGAAATTGAATCTTACCCAACCATGGAGGGATTGCAGTTAAGCATCAGAGGAGGTTTTCTACGTGTTCTGGGTGCCTTGCGGACCATTGTATAGCATAACAAATCAATGAATCACAAATATCTAAACATTAATTAATGCATATTTGTTGGGGGGTATCAATTCATATAAATACAAATAAAAATTAGCATTTTTATCACATTTTGCAATTCATTTTTTAAATTTGTGCCATCTCTATACTCTTTGCATATTCTACAGAGTTACAGTGTTTTAAGAGTTAGGATACTTATTGCCCACCCAGACTGAAATAACGAGGTGACAAAAAGTTTGGGATTTAATAGGGGCCACAATTTATTGATAACAATAATTAACTCTTTGTTTAACTCTATTAACTGGGAACTAAAGAGGGCCTTTGCCATAGCTCAAGTGTTAACTGTAACGGTGTTAAAATTCTTTGTCCCTCCCATTTCATCATGCGGGTGGTATGGTGCCGGGTAAGGTGCCATGCATTAATTAAGCATCCTTACCCAACTGAATTTCCTTAAGCATTGGCAGTCCTCATTTTGCTAACTGGGCCAGTTGTTTAGGGGCTTCTTGCTAGTTGCTATGTTGACCAATTATAACTGAGGACTGTGTGGCACCTGAAGGTGCGCTATTCGGGAGGGACCCACTAGGCTTTAGGCAACCTCTTGCGCTACCCGCCAATTGTGACCAATGCCAAAGTAGCTTGACTATGCCCATGCCGCGTTAAGGATTAAGGGATGGGCGAAAACTCGTGGTCACTCAGAGCCAATTTGAGTGACCACCAAAAAATCCCATCCAGCCCCGTAGCAACCAGCTAAGCGTCTCCATCCTTGATGAAAGGGCGGGCGAGAGGGAACAAATTTCAAATGGGCTGGGGGTGGTTGGGAGTGTGCTGGGTCTTAAGTAGGTGCACTCCATCACCCCCACCCAGCATCATCGGGGCATGTCTTTGGCCTCCTTCAGCCGGGCGGCAAAGGGGACCCCGCCCCCAACAAGTTGGTGCAGATCCGCCATTGTAATTGCCTGGTATCTAAGGGCCTTTTCACATGACCCCTAAGATCCGCTGGTCCCTTAAATTCGGACCAGAGATCTTGGGGGTTCGTTTCTGTTCCTGCGTCCCCACCCCTCAGCACTTCCTGCTCCTGTCGGCGTGAGGGGAGGGAGGGAAAAAAACGACAAAAGAAGCCTTTACTAAACTGCCGGTGCCGGTCGAAGTTGCCACGAGCCCCGTTACTTCCTGGTTCCTTCTCAAGGGGCTCTTAAAGGGGCGGGAGGCAAAAAAACAACAGACCAG
Source organism: Phrynocephalus guinanensis (assembly GCA_037367245.1). Taxonomy (NCBI): domain Eukaryota; kingdom Metazoa; phylum Chordata; class Lepidosauria; order Squamata; family Agamidae; genus Phrynocephalus; species Phrynocephalus guinanensis. The sequence continues at coordinate 5,439,012 of CM074736.1, forward strand.
CGAGGAGAGCCCGGCACTCTTATCCGCATCAAATTTTTTTCACCTCCAAAGAGAAGGTACAAGAAAAGTGCGCTGGGTCGCGCTAAAGTTGGCGGGGTCACACTTAATTGTCTGCAAACTCCGGAGCTGGTGGGGAAACATTTCTAAGCTCCGGAGCTGGGAGCCATTTGCAGCGCAGCTTAGGGGTCGTGTATAAACACCCTAAAAGAATAAGTAGGGGGAAACCCCATTCATGGGAGTAGTTCTCCCCCAACAAATATTCTAGTCATGCATTTTTGTCTTCCTACAAGAGGAAGGCTAGGGTCACTGTAAAATTAAGTGATCGGTAGCGCACAGGGGTGATGTAACTTGTCAGAAAGAAATGAAAGGATTGGAGGGGATTTTCTTCTTTTTTGTGCAGTTTGAAATAGAACTCCGAAATCACATTTTGCTTGGCAACTGTTACTAGCTTAGTCCTTTGGTGTCACATGCTGGAGTTTCTATTATGAGGTCCTGGTCCCTAACTCTTTCCTTCTACAATGGCTGGAACCCTCTTCTGTGATGCACTTGGAAGCTGGTAAGACCTCAGTTAAGTGCCTTTGCCTACTGAGACAAATGTTTTCTATCTCCCTGAGATGACTGTATCCAGTGGGGTGCAGTGGGGACTGATAAGCATTTGGGCGACCTGGGTTTGAATCCCAACTAAGCCATGGGAATTTCCTGGAGTGCTGAAGTGTTTGATGGAGTGTTTGATGGCACATAAAGAACAAGGATTAATAATGCAGGACATCTTTACCCGAGCTGGACTTTGGGACAGGGTGCTACATATTGGACAGTTGTGTGTAGAGATGGGCACGACTTGAAAAAAAATTTTTTCGAGTTGTCGTTAGTCGGGCCGGTCCCGTTTCGGCTCGTTTCCGGTTTTCGCGAAAATTCACAAAAATTAGTCGGTTCGTTTTTTCGTTTTTTCTTTGTCGTTAGTACTGGTTTTGGGGGGGAGCGGGCTCCTGGAGGCACCTCTGTGGGGTGGGTGCCTCCTCTGGCCCGCTATAAAGGAAAAGTGGGCTCCTGGAGGCACCCGTGGGTGCCTCCTGCCACTAGGAAGGGGAAGCAGGCTCCAAGAGAGACCCCTCTACATGGGGGTCTCCCCTCCTCACCTGCTGCTGCTGCAAAATGCTATGCAATAGCCATATGGATATTGCATAACAGAATGTGCAGACAGTGAGACCAGTGAGAGTGATAGCGTCATGCCCGCCCTTCACAAGGCTCTCGCACCACCATGTCTCACACAGAAGGGAATTGTACTTGCTGCGTGTAGTGCAATGCAAGCAAGTAGATCTGGCTTTAAGGTGGCTTAGTGCAATGGCTAGGGTTAGGCTAGTGACGGGTAAGGTTACGGTGGGCTAGTGGGTTGCACCTCTGGGTGCCTCTCTGACCCACTAAGAAGACAGTCTGTGACGTATGGGTACGGAGTCCAGGGTTAGGGTTAGGGCTAGGGCAGGTTTTAGGGGGCTTTTTGGCACATCCCAGAAGTCTCCATGGCCAAGTGGCCATGCGACTGGTGGGATGGCTCCAAAAATTTGCATGGTTGTCCACTCCCACATGGCTGGCCACTCGGCCAGCCCATCATTGCGCACTGCACAGGTGTAAATAAAATAAAATAAAATAAAATTAATGGAGGACAGAGGAGGAGAGGAGAGAGATTTTGTTGCAAGAAAAAAACCACTGCTACTGTGAAAAATCTGGCAGTTTATAAATTTTCGCGTGTTTCTGTTGTGCTTGTGTGTTTTTGGACCACGATTTCAAAAACAATATTGCGTTTGCCGCCCCATTTTGGATCCCCCGCCCGCACCGCATGGCATGGCGATGGCGACTCGCGAGTCCGGCTGCCCAGGTTGGGGGGGAGGCGGGACCCCCCCCTCCAGAAACCACCCCTCCGGTAGGTGCCCTGCGCCCTTAGTCAAGCAGGCATTTTTCCGCCTGCTTTTTTGGCCCGGGAATGGGTGGGGGGAGAGTTTAAAAGTTTTTTCCTGTGCCGTCCGTGCCGCTTGCTTGCGCTTTAATTGCGGGCGGGCGGCGGCGAGACTGGGCTTTTTGCTGGCTGCGAGCCTGCGGCGAGTCCCACCAGAGCAGCCCAGGACGGGGGATGAGGGGGGAGGCCGGGGACCTCCAGAAACAACCCCTCTGGTAGGTGCCCTGAGGCACGGCAGGCATTTTTCCGCCTGCTTTTTGGCCGGGAACCGGTTTTTTTTAACTTTTAAAAACTTTTTTTCTGTGCCGCGTGGCATCGCGCAATCCCGCGATGCAAGTAACGAGCATGACAAATCAGACCAAAATTGTTCGTTCATCGGTTCGAGCTCGAAGTCTGGCGGAGTAATTCCCGTTACCGTTTCCATAGAGTAACGGAACCGAGTAACGGAAACGGAAACGGGAATACCGCTAAGTCGTGCCCATCTCTAGTTGTGTGTGTAAAGAATAGACAGAAACTCAGAAACCAACCCTGGATTGCTTGAACTAAAACAGAATAATAACATAAGCCTAGATAGTCCTTGGGTATGGACCCAAGCATTACAATTGTGTACAAACAGTGGGTCATAGTCTTTCAATATCTCAGTGTGCTGGCTAATGGCTTGCCTTTAGGCAAGGGGTCAAACCCAGAGAAAGCAACATGAAACAAGAAGAAAGTCTTATTGCTGCTTGTCCCTTGGCTTTAATGCATGGACACCCATCTTGGCTTCACCTCAGCTGATACCAGGGCTCACTGGTTTAGTGTGAAAATGTCTGCGTGCCTGTTGCCACAGATGCCATGATGGGCTGCCGTGCTTGTACCCATTGTTTTTCTCTCTTTCTAGTTTCCCCGCTTCCCTCCTACTCTTTTGGGAGACCTGACATACAGCTAGTGATCCCATTTTGAAAAATGCAGGGTACAAAGCATCACTTCTGAAATTCCTACACCTTCTTTCACCCAGTAGCAATGATGCAGATACAGAAGGGGCCACTTTTCCATGCCCACATTTCCACTTCCCAACAGTTATGCTCTCGCAAGTATCAGCTGTCTCATCTCAGGCTCTGGCCCTGAAATCCCATGGAATGGGTTGTTGCTGAACTGCCAGTCCTTGCGCTATCACAACATCACAGCAGACCACACAGCCCTGAACTAAGTAGCACCATCGATTTTGTCCCATTATTGACAAAGTTGCCTTAAAATCTCAGTGCTATACTTGGCTTCCCTATACCAGTTAGAAGGCAGCCCCCTTTCCAAGTTTGCACCAGTGCAGATTGCTTCAAGCTGCACAACAATTTAAAAGTCTGCCTTTAAATATAATTGCACCAAAAAGCAAGCTCAGTGGTATCTTTTGGGCTCCAGCTAGATTTGTGACAGTCAGCGGTTGTGCTAATCTTTATTGTTAATGCCGAAGACCAAGCATGACAGCCGAAGACAAGATAGGCTCTGGTGAATGACAGAGTAATCAGTCTGGAATAGGACTGGTTCATCCATAAAGGATCAGGCTGTGGGAAGCCCCTATCAGTCTGTCCATATGTTTGCTTCTTTTCTGATCCTGATGGTTGTGAGATAATTGAAACAGGGGTCTTGCTTTGTCTGAGAATATTTGGAATTCATGTTATTCTAATGTGTTACAAATAAACTGATAAAAAAACCTCTCTTTCCATTATCGATATTTTTGCATAAAGCACAGAGTTGTGTTTGCGGAAGCCTGTACAATATATGGTTTATTAAGGGACTCCAATGAATGCCCCTCTTTTTTAAACACTCTAGCACTCAGCATGTTGCTTCGAAAAGGGAGTAGATAGGAGTACCTGCTGGCACAATAAATAGACTGAAACGTGAACTCACCTTGCATCTTTAAAAGTCAAAAGCAGTTTAAAAATAAAATGAGGGTAGCACTCCAATGTCTCTAGCAACACATGAACTTTGGGAACCTTCTGCAGTCATTAAGAATCTAGTGATGTCAGAGACTACCAAAGTCTGTGCTGTAGCAATTACTTACTCAATCCAATGGCACTATGAAGTGTGTCAGCATAATACAGCTGGCCCTGTATAAACCGACTGAATTTTAAGGAATGGGAGACAGAATGTTCAGTTCTTTTCACACAAACTTTTAAATTTGTGGTGTAAATGTGATGATTACTTCTTAAGAATACAGATATCGGAGACAAAAGCCAACAGAAACACTCCATGGTCTGAAAGTAGGTGCCCACAATCTATGGTATGTGCTGGCTCTGAAGGGAATAGTCTCGGGAGATCTTTTCTATAGTATTCCTCTATATAATTCATGTTTGCAGCATGCCATTTGAAATATGCGAGGATTCAAATGTATTCCTAAAAATAACCTGAGTTGTTGTTGTTGTTGTTGTTGTTGTTGTTGTTGTTGTTGTTGCTGCTGCTGCTGCTGCTGCTGTTGTTGCTGTTGTTGCAAGAAAATTAGGATGATGGGACACAAAGTGATTTTCTAAGTTGTAATATTAACTGCACATTCCAGCTTTGCATTAGACTCTTATCTAAGGTATGTGAAAAATAATCAAAACAATGTTCTTAGAGCAGAGAGTAGTCAGTGACCATTGGACAGTTCCAAGCATGTGACATCTGGAAGCTGACAGAGAGCAGAGACAGAAGCCATGATTTTGGTGACAATCACTTTGAGAAATGATGCTTACTTCAGTTAGGTAGAGTGATTACTTTAGGATAGTCAGGATGACATCATGTAACCAGGAAAACAAATGATAGTTTAGCGTTTATTATTTTTAGGGAAATAGGTCTACAACTGGGTCTGTCAGGTTTTGTAATTTTTGATTTCAATTTTTTCATAAGCCTAGCTTTCTTTTGTAACTTAGATTAGAATGAAATCTCTTTTCAATAGATATGATGGCCTCGTGAAGAATTTTTGAAAAGAACCCAAGGTAGATCAAAAGGGGTATCACCTCTGAAATGTTTTGCCTTAGAGAGAGTTTTGACCTCGGCCAGTAATCAATCCTTTTGATTTACCTTGCTATTATTATTATTATTATTATTATTATTATTATTATTATTATTATTATTATTATTATTATTATTATTATTATTATTATTATTACTACTACTACTACTACTACTACTACTACTACTACTACTACTACTACTACTACATGGGACATTTCCCTTCTTTCAAAATATTTTTAAAAAATCAGATCCATACATTCACACTTCATCACAGATTGGCATGGAACCAGTCCCATTTAATCCACAGCATTCTAATTAAGTCAGTCTTAGGTAGTGAGTAAGCCATTTGGGATAGCTCAGTGTTTAGGCACCTGCTTGCAAAGCCAGACGTTTGCAGTTTCATTCCCGACAGGAACTCCAGGGAGAAGAGTTCGCCGGCCTGGTCTCGGGCACAGTCCTGGGAGGTTCCCAGAAGAAAGGAAGGATGAAACCACTTTGGAGTGTATTCTGTACCTCAAAAGCCCTGAAAATGCTCGCCATAAGTCAGAATTGACTGGAAAGCACAGAATTATTTTTAAATCTTACTGATGAGAGGAAATTGGATGAAGTCAAGAGAATTATTAAGATTGTTTTTTGATATTTTGACATTTGAATGGAGGCAAGATATTGGTAGTGAGGGGCTCTGACTTGCCCTTATGCGGGAAGACCTTAATGGAAATTAAAAGGCAAATTATGGTAAATAAAAAAGATAAGAAAGATAATAATAAAGAAACAGAGTGTAAAAGGCACACTATATAGCAAAAGCATGCCTTTTACACTCTTCTTTATTATTATCTTTCTATTATTCTATGAATAGTCTGGTGTTCTACTTGAAAGCAAGTAGAATAATGGAGACGAGAGGGGAAATTGAGGAAGAGAAGTGTTTAGGGAAGAGGAAGATGGCCACAAGAGAAACCCCCATCAGCAACAGGGACTAATATACAATACAAGGAGCCCCCAAACCAGCCAATTAAATGTAAATATCAGGCTGCAAATGGGCTACCCATTGATGAACTCATGCAAGTTCTATTAAACAACCAGAATTCAAAAGAACATAAGTGGGGGAAAACAAACCTTACCCCCTCTGCTCCCACAGAACCACCCACAATTATGAAATCATAACAAGAAGTCCAACAAAATAGGGTCCCAGCAAACACCCAAAATGCCTCAGAAAATAGAAAATGTAACTGGAATTAGACGTACAGTATTGCATTATCACATCACCTTATATCTACATGGAAGGTGTTGTTCTTCAGTCGTTCAGTCGTGTCCGACTCTTCGTGACCCCATGGACCAGAGCTCGCCAGGCCTTCCTATCCTCCACTGCCTCCCGGAGTTTTGTCAAATCCATATTGGATGCATTGATGACACCGTCCAACCATCTCATTCTCTGTCTTCCTCTTTTCCTTTTGCCTTCGATTTTTCCCAGCATCAGGGCCTTTTCCAGGGAGTCCTCTCTTCTCATGAGGTGGCCAAAGTACTGGAGCCTCAGCTTCAAAATCTGTCCTTCCAGGGAACATTCGGGGTTGATTTCTTTCAGAATGGATAGGTTTGATCTCCTTGCAGTCCAGGGGACTCTCAAGACTCTCCTCCAGCACCACAGCTCAAAAGCATCAATTCTGCAGCGATCAGCCTTCTTTATAGTCCAGCTCTCACTTGCATACATCACTACTGGAAAAACCATAGCTTTAACCATCCTGACCTTAGTTGGCAAAGTGATGTCTCTGCTCTTTAGGATGCTATCTAGGTTTGCCATTGCTTTCCTCCCAAGAAGCAGGCGTCTTTTTATTTCATTGCTGCAGTTGCCATCTGCAGTGATCAAGGAGTCCAAGAAAATAAACTCTGTCATTGCCTCCATTTCTTCCCCTTCTATTTGCCAGGAGGTGATGGGACCACTGGCCATGATCTTAGTTTTTTTGATGTTGAGCTTCAGCCCATTTTTTCACTCTCCTCTTTCACCCTCATTAAGAGGTTCTTTAATTCTTCCTCACTCTCTGCTATTAGAGTAGTATCATCTGCGTATCTGAGGTTGTTGATATTTCTTCCGGCAATCTTAATTCCGGCTTGTGATTCATCCAGACCGGCCTTTCTCATGATGTACTCTGCATATAAGTTAAATAGGCAAGGTGACAGTATACAGCCTTGTCGTACTCCTTTCCCAATTCTAAACCAGTCAGTTGTTCCATATCCAGTTCTGACGGTTGCTGCTTGTCCCACATATAGATTTCTTAGGAGACAGATAAGGTGGTCAGGCACTCCCATTCCTTTAAGGACTTGCCATAGTTTGTTGTGGTCTACACAGTCGAAGGCTTTGGCATAGTCAATGAAGCAGAAGTAGATGTTTTTCTGGAACTCTCTGGCTTTCTCCATAATCCAGCGCATGTTGGCGATTTGATCTCTAGTTCCTCTGCCCCTTCGAAATCCAGCTTGTAGTTCTGGAACTTCTCTTTCCACATCCTGCTGAAGCCTGCCTTGTAGAATTTTGAGCATAACCTTGCTAGCATGTGAAATGAGTGCAATTGTGCGATAGTTGGAGCATTCTTTGGCGTTTCCTTTCTTTTGGGATTGGGATGTAGACCGATCTTTTCCAGTCCTCTGGCCACTGCTGGGTTTTCCAAATTTGCTGGCATATCTTATGCAGCACCTTTACAGCATCCTCTTTTAAGATTTTAAAGAGTTCAATTGGAATGCCGTCACCTCCACTGGCCTTGTTGTTTGCAATGCTTTCTAAGGCCCACTTCACTTCACTTTCCAGGATGTCTGGCTCCAGGTCAGCAATTACGCTATCTTGGTTATCAGGGACATCCAGATCTTTCTGATATAATTCTTCTGTATATTCTTGCCATCTCTTCTTGATCTCTTCTGCTTCAGTTAGGTCCCCACCATTTTTGTCCTTTATCATATCCATCTTTGCACGAAATACCCCTTTAATATCTCCAATTTTCTTGAACAGATCTCTGGTTTTTCCTTTTCTGTTGTTTTCCTCTATTTCTTTGCACTGTTCATTCAAGAAGGCCGCCCTGTCTCTCCTTGCTATTCTTTGGAAGTCTGCATTCAATTTTCTGTATCTTTCTCTTTCTCCTTTGCATTTTGCGTCCCTTCTCTCCTCCGCTATTTGTAGGGCCTCTTTGGACAACCACTTTGCTTTCTTGCATTTTCTTTTCTTTGGAATATTTTTCATTGTAGCCTCCTGTACAATGTTACAAGCCTCCATCCATAGTTCTTCAGGTGTTCTGTCCACCAAATCTAGTTCCTTGAATCTATTATTCACTTCCACTGTGTATTCATATGGGATTTGACTTAGGTTATACCTGACTGTCCCAGTGATCTTCCCTACTTTCTTCAGTTTGAGTTTGAATTTTGAAATAAGAAGCTGATGATCTGAGCCACAGTCAGCACCAGGTCTTGTTTTTGCTGACTGTATAGAGCTCCTCCATCTTTGGCTGCAGAGAACATAGTCAATCTGATTCCGGTATTGTCCATCTGGTGATGTCCATGTGTAGAGTCGCCTTTTGTGTTGTTGGAAAAGAGTGTTTGCAATGACCAGCTTCTTCTCTTGACAAAACTCAATTAGCCTTTGCCCTGCTTCATTTGGAACTCCAAGGCCAAACTTGCCAGTTATTCCTTTTATCAATTGACTCCCTACTTTAGCATTCCAATCCCCTATGATGAGAAGAACATCTTTCTTTGGTGTCAGTTCTAGAAGTTCTTGTAAGTCCCCTGGACTGCAAAGAGATCGAACCTATCCATTCTGAAAGAAATCAACCCCGAATGTTCACTGGAAGGACAGATTTTGAAGCTGAGGCTCCAGTACTTTGGCCACCTCATGAGAAGAGAGGACTCCTTGGAAAAGTCCCTGATGTTGGGAAAGATTGAAGGCAAAAGGAAAAGAGGACAGCAGAGAATGAGATGGTTGGACGGTGTCATCGATGCATCCAATATGGATTTGACCAAACTCCGGGAGGCAGTGGAAGATAGGAAGGCCTGGTGAGCTCTGGTCCATAGGGTCATGAAGAGTCAGACACGACTGAACGACTGCACAATGACAATATTCTGGCTTTGAGTATAACTCATTTTTCCTTCTCTGGTTATCAAGAAATAGAATATTTAACATGGATTTCCAGTTTACAAACCCATGTTAAATATTTCAGGGGGAAATGCTCAATGGATGCACATGCTTTCAATATCTTCATAGGGCTACGTAAGAACGTACACCACATACAGGTATATTGTAGCTTCGATCCACAATGAGTTTGCATATACTACAGTGAACATCCCCAGCCAAATAATCTAGTCAAATAAGTTGATACTTTCCCTGCTAAAGTTACTCTGCTCTGCTGTGCCAACATAGCAACAATACCCTGATATATTATAGAGATGTTAAATATGGCAGTTAACCAGCTGCTAGTAAAATAACTGTCAATCTGTAAGTAAGTAATCCAAATGAATCATACCATTGTGATAGAAGAGCAGATGCTCCCTTCTAGCATGCTTATTTCAATGTCTCCATGTTGGGTTGAGGGAAGAAACTTACTAAATAAACATTCTATGCAAGTGCAGAAATGCTCAATTCCCTTTTATTGGCAGTTGGAACAGAGGGATAGAAATAAACATAGCTTTAAGCCCATATACTGTCTCTCAGACCATATCTCAAGGCTGTTAAAAAGCCCTGATTTATAGTCACATGAGAAAAAGAGATACAATCCCTCAGTTCAGTTAACAGAGTACAATAACAGAAGTCTAAGTATTAACTACTGAGTATAAACCTGGTGAACTCTATGGATCCCAGAGGACTTCCCAGAATCTGTTAATTCAGGTGTGGGCAGATGGCAAATAGGGAGCCACTGATGGTGTCTTCTAGTAGATTAGGAAGGGGTTCTTGCTCTCAGTTATTGAATCACAGCAGCAACCAAAAGGCTCACCCACTCACTCATGTAAATAAGTTGTGGTTTGGAACTATTGGGGGGAGTCAGAATGTATCTTTGTTTCAAAGGAGTTGTGAGTTTATTTCTGGGAGTTATCCACTATCTTTAGGATCCACATTAGGGATGGGAATGAAATGGAAAAATTGTGTTTCATTTCATTTTGTATCATTACCTTGATTTTTTTGTTTGATTTTATATGAATTTCTGAAAAAAATCCAAGAAATGAACAAGAAATGTGTGCTGCACAAAATTGTGTGCTGCAATCAATTAGCTTAATTCAAGCACCAGTTATGTCTAATTGTGTTTAATGAAAGCAATAATTATATAATTAATTAATTTTAAGCAATTGTACCAAGAGAAGAGTTTAGCACAATGTAGCAGGGGAAAGCATAGGAAAGGAAGAGAATGAAATTCAGCAGGGTTAAGCCGGGACAGTATTGGGCACATGGCCAAGATGGCGACGGGCCAGGCATGTATCAGGACAGAGTTGTGTCCACAATACCCACAAGCCCAGCAGAGGCTGGGCCCGCAATGCGGGGGTAACTGGAGGTCCCACAATGCTCTCAGGAGGAGGGAGGTGAGCGACCTGGTGAAGCACAAACCAGGTGGAGGTGATCTGACCAGTGTTCCTAACAATGCCAGGGAAGAAAAAGAGTAGCTAACAACAATGTGGCTGGTGAAGTAGAGTTACTTAGAAAAGGGCACTTAGGGCATTTTGCTCAGTATCTGAAGTTGAGACTATGGCTAATAGCCCAAGGTAATCAGTTGACACTCCATCAATGAAATATGATGAAAGGGCAGGATGTTAGCTGTGCATCAATATTCAGCTTTTAGCTTAGAATGCCTATCAGAGCTTGTATAAGCCTTCCTATTTTAGCAGAAAAGAGAGAAAAGCAAATAGCAAAAGGAAGTTGGAGGTGACTGAGGCAGACAGATATGGGAGAGTTGAGGTGGAACTAAGAATGTCATGTCATCTTGCTTCAGTAGTTTTCTGGGGCTATCCTGCCTGCTCAAAGTGCGACTTCTTGCTTCCACTATGTCCTACTTGTGTATTTCTAAAACAGGCACCCCTTGGAGTGTCTCCTCTGCTAAGTAGTGGGATAAATGTTAACAGTGTGAACTATCAGATAATCCACACTCAAATTTCATGAATATGAATGACATTATCATTCATTTCAATGGGGCCTAATTAGGCAAACATTCCTGGAGATTTCCATAAACACGCAGTGTACACTGTCTATAAACATGTGCCTGAAGCTGTTCACTGTGATCCACAAGATTTCACAAGGGCATTGTTTTGTTATTCTTAAGGGTGCCTATTTTTGCTGAAAAATACAACCATGGATATCTCTCTTAAAAAAAAACCCAGAATAATAGTGTGGCTCATTATTTCATTGTTGCTTCTATGTCTTCTTACGGGTAACAGCTTCAAACAATGCAGCAAGCTTATCCTTGCTTTCTGCCTTCGTTATTGTATTGAGCTACTTGCTGTTGGCCCAGGGCATTTTTGTGATGCTCTCAGAATCATAGAATAATTGAGTTGGAAGGGGCCTATAAGGCCCATGAGTCCAACACCTGGCTCAATAAGGAATAAAAATCAAATGTCTCCAGCATTCATCACCTATTGCTCTAACAGGGTGTTTTGCCTGATCTTCGGCCTAAATGTGGCTTCCTGTAGCTTGAGTCCATTTTTTGCATTCCATGATCTGGACTCTAAGATGATTAAGAACAGGTCCTGCCCCTCCTCTGTATGTCTACCTTGCAAGTATTTGAAAAGTGCTGTCATATCTCCCTTCAGTCATCTTTTCCCAAGGCTAAACATGCCCAGTTCATTCCATCTTCCCTCATAGGGTTTTGTCTCTAGTCCCCTGCAGGTCCCAGCCCCAGCTGCAGCCCCAGTGAAGGCTTCCCGACAGATCTGTTAAAAAAATTACCTTGCATGATTGTTTTGTTCCATATAATAGAAGATGGAGAGTAGACAGCCCAATCAGAGACTATAGATATGAGAATAACCATCCACCATGATTATCATGATGACCTCTGGGGCTGCAGCTGGGGGTTGGGACTTGCACCAGGTGTGGAGGCCTCTATAAGGGCCAGAGGCTTCCTAGCATTGAGATCTCGGCAAGGATGTGGCTTGTCTTCACATTTTACTCTCCATTCATGCTGCTCTGGGTCTCCCAAGTATAGCATGGCTGGAGATTAAACTGGGGCTGGATATGTACCAGGACCACAGTATGTATGTGTGAATATTATTTACATACCTCTAAAACTAGGTGCATCTTAAGGCCCAGAGTGTCTTATGGAGTGAAAAATACGGTATTATCTATTCCACCCAGTTTTATAATCTATTCCACCTGGTTTTTTAATTATTCAGTGTACTTCATCCAAGTCATTCATAAACATTTTGAAGAATACTGGACTCAGGATGGAGCCTTGTGGGTCCCCACTTGTTACCTTCTCCCTTTTTGAGGAGGAGCCACTGATTAACACTCTCTAAGTACAATTCTGTAACCAAAGGTGTATCTGCCTAACACTTGTTCTATCCTGCCTAATCATGATATCAAGGGACACTTTTTCAAAGGCTTCATTGAAGTCAAAGTATATTATGCCTACAGCATTCCTTCTGTCGGCCAGGGAGGTTACTGATTTTTTTTTAACAAATGAGCTCATATTAGTCCCACTGAATTTTTTCTTGACAAGTCCATGTTGGCTTCAAGTTATTACTGAACTGTTCTCAATGTGATCTTGATTCTCAACTTCATTGTTTCTTGGCTATAGATGATCCACAGTTTTCAGGAGGTGTTGCTTAAACAGAAGCCACCTACTCATTCACGCTACACAGCATACCACACATGCTATCATGAAACTTTTCAAAGCAGCTTCTGACGATGCATGGTAGCTTGGTAGAAGAAGAGGGTAAAGGCTTCAAGTCAACCCAAAGTAGGTGTCTGGGTTCTGGAGATGGGGATTTGGAATTCTATCATGCATCTTGACAAATATTGTTATCTGTTTCTTCTCATCTGTCCAGTTATTTTGATGAAGACAAAACTTATTATGTAAAGTTTCACAGTACACGGTTTGCTAGCAATGCGCTTACACCTACCTACACAGACATGATTTTCTTGCACTTGATGACTTTCAGCTGAATATCTGAATATATGTCATTGAGAAGTGTTCTGTCTGAGGTTACATGAACATTGGTAATCAATCTGTGAGGGCCAATTTGTTCATGTTGCAGTCATCCAGTGATGAATATTGTGTCAAACTGATATGTCTCTGTGTCTAATCCTGTGAGGAGGGCAAACTGCAAGATACTCTTTCTTCATCGGTTCCTCAGATGCAGCAGCAGCATTTGTCTCTTCTGTTTGCATGGAGCATGCAGGCCTTTTATTCAATGTGGCATTTAATTCTCTTTAAATTGAAAGTTGGATGCACCCTCCAAAACACCCTGGAGGAAAATAAGCTGTTTATTTTAAGGTGCTCATATCTTGTCTTTCATTTAATGAGCTCAAAGCAGCACATACAGGGTTCCTGTTCCTTAATTGATCTTCCTAACAACTGCATGAAGTAGGTCAAACTCAGAGAATATATCTGACGCAAGGTCAACCAATGAATATTATGACTGAGTAGGTATTTGATTGCAGAAGTAAAGATAGGTTGTCCTTTTCCACTCAGAAAACGTGGCTTATTGTTATCAGGCACCCATTCATTAAATTCTTGGTGGAATATTAAATCTCTTTGTGCAGTACCATCTTCATTACATTTTAAAAAAAGAAAGCTTCTCATATAATCTTAATCTAATTCTCAACCCTCTCATGGCCTAAGAGTCCAGTAACTGCTTGAATGTCATGACCTGATTCCAAGCTTGAGAAACCTTTGGTGCCAGCCAATAGAGGAGACACT